>OY101440.1:37929580-37967080 GCA_956483585.1 Gymnocheta viridis
TACAAAAAAATGTTCTTCATGTGTTTAAATATTAAGGAGGCTGCGAAAAACAAAGCTGGCACAGAGCTCCTAATACGACACGTCTAAAGGCTTTAAAGTTCTACTTAAGTTTTCTTAAACTTGTATATCCGAGTCAGGAGATGAAACAATTGATTAAAAACACAAAAAATATGTTATACTACAAAAAACTTTAAATTTCGTTACATCGATTAATCGAGTGAAATTAACCGATTTAATCGTTGATGGAAAATAGCAAAATTTCAATTCACCAATCTGTTAATCGGGTAGTAATTAATCGGTTAACCGATTAACGGTTAACCAAATGAATACCCTAGAAAATTCGGATGAAAAAGCAGAACATAAAATCAAAACAGAATAACGAAATAATTTCCTTTAATTTAGTAGCCGTTTCAGTAGACTTAAAGAATGTCTTGCTCTTATGCCTTTAATTTAAGTATTTTCTCTTATTAGAGAATCTGAAGAAGATGTGGTTCGTCTAAAGAAGAAGTCGACAGATAACTAAAATCTCTTAATACATCTAGAGACGCAGATCCGATCGTTTACTGACGCAATAACACTTCATACCCAGACTTGAAGAAAATGCATCAGAAGTACTGAAGTTTTCATATGAGTTTTGTCGCATCTACGAAAATATTTTCCACTGCAACTATTGTCGCTGAAATTTTTTTTCTTTTCTTCTTTAAAGTTGCATTTTAAATTCTGTGATCTCAGCATATACGATGGGTAAGTTCTTCTCTAAGCTGCCCCAAATTACTAATATTTCAAATTGAAGCGCTCAAAATTACATCAGTACCAGGCGAGAGCCATGTTTGGATTTCTATAAAATACAAAGAATGCTGACGAAGTGTGAAGAAGTTGCATAAAAAATTAATTAATTTTTCTTAGGATCTAAAGTCCATACCATATTTCTTTTTTTTATTCCATCAAAAAAACAAAAAGTGCAACTTACGATTTTTGGCTATTTCAACTTTTCTCTCATTGAGAAATTTATATTTAAAATATTTTTTAAATTTATTAATCGAGATTGCCTCGCTATCTTCTTTCAAAGATTTTCAAAAACTTCTGTTTGTTGAGGGTTTTTTATTTAATTAAATTCTAACAACCTCAAGCTACTAATTTTTATAAAAAAAAGGCAAACAGTTTAATATTTATTTTGTTTTATTCTCGGAATCTTGCCACCAAAAAGAATCATGTTAACTTGCCCAACTGCAAGTAGCACCGTCATCATTATCACTGTCATCGTTGCAACGCGTTTTTGCGCTGCCTCCAATCTATCTTTCGGAATTCATATTTATGTTGTTGGAAAGTTAACGCATTAAGAAACATGTGTAAGTGTATTAAGTTTGTCATTTTGACATATTGTTGTATTAATTTACATATATGCAACAACGCACACAAACGCACACAATCACATGTGTACACTCACACACTCATACGCACATGCCATAGATTTTCTCATCAGACAAACAACATACCGGATAATAAAAACATAACCTCGAGAGAGAAAAAAACAAACAACAACGAAAAATTGTGCAAATTATTCTGCAATAGATGCGCAATGCAATAAAAATTAAATGGCAAAGAAGTAAAAGACACCAATAAAAACCTGCTACCGAACAAAGATTTTATGAAAAGTTTATAGATTTTTCTCAGGGACCGTAAGCATGAAGATGAAAGTTATGAAAGAGACTTTCTTACGGCTATAAGCGCTTTGGCACACCCTGCTTCAAGTGCAACATTTGGTCAGCCTGCCGTTTTTAAGTACTTCTTTTAGTGATGCATTAAAAAAATATGTTTGTGTTTTCAAGCCCTAGTTTTCATTCGGCAGAAATTCCCGTAGGTTTTTATTTAAATTGCCTGTGTGGTATAAGATGCATTTTTTTTAAATGCATATACATTTATTGACATTGACATATTTATAAAAATGCCAACTACAAATTGTAAGTAGCATTTTGTATTCAAACGTAGGTGTCATTGAAATTAATATCACAAACTCTATTTTTGTGTCTGAAACGCTTCGCTACTGTCTGAAATGGTACGCTACTAATAAACTGATGTTGCGCCTTATTTTATATCGTTAACAATTCTATGAGTATTAAGGACTATTCTTGGGAACAAATTGGTATGCCCGATCGATTGTGAGCAAAAGAATTCATGAGCTCAATATTGTGTGAATTATCTGGAGGTGGAAAACTTTAAATTGGCAACACTGTTTTCATTTGCAGCATACTGGATAGATAATTCTTTGTATAATTTGTACATTTTTTAGGGTTGTCAATTATTCCTATTTTTTATTTCTTCGAATAAAATTTCATGATATTTTTTTGATTAATCGAATAATTTTGAAATTTTGTTCGTATAATTCGAACGAACAAAGAATAAAAAATTTACGGTTGAAACACCATTAAAGAGCATATCAAGTTTGTTGGCTCTTTTCTCTGATTTTTCTAAATAGTTCAGATCATCATCAATACTGTTAACGATTTTTGCGTTAGTACAATTTATTACACTATTTATAGGCTTTTTTATATCAGTTAATAAAACATTCAAATGTCATCTAAATCTTCATCGTAGTGCAGATCATTCGTGATACATATTTTTATCACAAAATAATCGTGAAAACAAAGAATTTGCGTACTCCTTTGTTTAGGATCTTGTGGAATTTTGTAAAAAGCTAGTATAGGATAGGAAATTCCGAGAGTTCAGGAATAATATTAAAGTATTTATTGATTTTATACGCCATTTCCTAATTATTCGAATGTTCGATTATTCGAAAAATTTATTCGAATAATTTTTTTATTCGAATTGTTTTTTATAAATTATTTATTGAGATCTTTGATAAAAGTATGTATAATATTTACAATGTTTTGAGGGATTACATAAAAGTATTACAACAATTAGCATCTTAGTTTATAAATTAAGAAAACTGTTTATATAATAGAGTTAAGGAAAAGTTGTTGGAAAAAGCCTTGTACATATTTTAAACGTTATAAGAGATTTTAAACCAACCATTGAAGATCACTCTTTTCTACAAAAGAATATTTCAGTGATTGTTTGGCAAATTTCTTATTAATTCATTTGTAGACTTTCTGCATTTTTCGTTAAATGACAGAGTTAGTTCCCTTGACATTATTCAAAATTTAAAAATGTTTGCCCGTTCGAAAAAAGAATAAAATTGTTCGAACTATTCGAATATTTTTTATTAGAACGACAGCCCTAATATTAACTTAAATTATTTGCTATAAAGTATACAACGCAATTTACATCGTTCACGTTTTTTTAGCATCACAACCAACAGCTCGAAATTTTATTTCCACCTCCTATTTTCGTAATACCATTTCGAGGAGAGACCTGCAACAGGATTTATTTCCAAGTCCAACATTTGTTTCAATTGAGGCTTTTGATGTTCTTCATCGAAGGTAATAGGCGTCTCTTCGTAAACAAAGATATTAATCCAAATACCACCTGAGGCAACAATAAGAGCAAATCCTACATGAACTTTCCATTATCCGGTAGAGACTTTCACTTAAAAAAATTTTTACAGAAACTGTCACTGTAGAGAACTCTCTTTTCCTTCAAGCTTAATCTTCAATCTTAATTTCTGATAATCTTTACGGTCGGCATAGCAGGCACTACTGTTCCAGCCATGACCAACGATTTCACATTTTCCAATTTTATTCAAAGTATGGATTGAAGCAACTCTGGCGATTTAAAAGTTGCGGGGCCATTGGTTGGCCAATTGGCAGTGCAAAGCCATTATTAAGAACACTTAAGGTCATAGTGGATAGGAATTTCACACTCGCTGCTGGTTTTATTTTTGTCAGTTTGATGCAAGAGGAAACATTGATATTGATGATTTCTGCCGAACTGTTAAATTTATAGTTTTTATTAAATGCGGGAATTTTCATGGAATGTTTTTCACAAAAAGCTTTCCAAATACATTTTTCGCTAAAATTAAAGAAATTTTTCTAAAGCCATTCCGAAAATAGATCTAATGATGATCATTTAGCTTTCGTAGCATAACAGCCTGCCTCTTGTATGTTAAAACCAAAAAAATAAATATCTCTGATTAGTCACTTAATTTTTCGAAATAATTTTTAAATACTTGTATTAAATAGATTTTATTCATGTTTGTATGAATATTAGCATTCTATTTGTATTTATTAAACAAACTTTTCTACTATTTTTTCTAATTTTTAAGTTGCTCTAGATTTCATTGTGACAGATAAAAGATCGCAAGCCTTTGCTGACGCATTTACGTTTCCATGCAGATTTGCTGTTGACTGGTTGCGTTGCATTTTATAAGTATTTAATTTTATTTAAATACATGAATATTTTATCTTTTTCTTGCTGAGAACCGTAAAAAATCTCTTAATTATTGTTGGCAGAAAACTAAAAATGTGCTCCTTAAGTTTTTTTTATTCATTTTTATTAGAGATAAGCAATGATCCAGTAATATCTCACATGATCGTGAGTGAGTTTGTTCCTTGAATCACGAATTAAAAAATCGAAGTGAGTTTAAGCTATCGATTGTTATATTTTGTTTTTAATTTTAACAAGAGTTTCTTAGAGAAATTTCCTCGTCTTTCGATTAAAATTGTTTGAATCAATAAGTTTCGGACAAAATTTGTGTGAGAAAAACTATGTACATCAAAAATGTTCGAAAAAATGCATTCGAATAAAATTATTACAATGAAAATGATTCGAATAAAACAACTCGAGCTTAAGCCATCCGTATCAAAACTATGCATACTCTTAATATCCGAAAAAAAACTCTTCATATCAAATTATCCGAAAAAAAATTACTAAAATCAAATCTTTTAAAAACAATTATTCGCATAAAAATTATTTGAATATAAATTATTCAAAAAAAATATTATTGTAAAAATTATAATTATGTATTATAAATCTATATTTAAGTAAAAATTATTCGTGAAGAATACAGAAAAAAACATACATATAAATTTTAGATTTATATTATTCGAATAAAATTTTTGAGAGAAAAAGCTATTCGTATTAAATTCTTAGTAAAAACATTACAATAAAAATGCCTGAAAAAAATCTATTCGAATAAAACTATTTTAATAAAAATTATTCTAATAAAATTACTCAAGCTTAAGTTATTCGTATTAAAATTATTTATTCATTTAGTTTTTATTATATAAATATAAACTCTAGATCAAATTGGACGAATAAAAATTATTTAAACCAAATCTTTTGAAAAAAATTAATCGAATAAAAATTCGTCGAGTATAAATAATCCGTTCAAAATTATTTGAATTATATTATTTGAATAAAAATTATTGTTACTATTATTTAAGTAAAATTTAATCGTGAAAATACATACAAACATACATATGAAGTTTCGATTTTTATTATTCGAATAAAATTTCTGTGAAGAAAATTTATTCGAACAAAATTATTGGTAAAAGATTGCAATAAAAATGCTTGAATAAAATCTATTCGAATAAAATTATTACAAAAAAATTATTCGAATAAAATTATTCGTACCAAAATGATGCATTTAACTTTCATTATATAAATATAAAATCTGGATCAAATTGTTCGAAGAAAAATTAATTGAACCAAATCTTTTAAATAAAATTAATCGAATAAAAATTCATCGAATTTAATAATCCGTTCAAAATTATTTGAATAAAAATTATTTTTATTATTATTTAAGTAAAAATTATTCGTAAAAATTTCTGTGAACAAAATTTATTCGAACAAGATTATTAGTAAAAAAATTACAATAAAAATACTTCAATAAAATTTATTCGAATAAAATTATTACAAAAAAAAAATGATTTGAGAATACGTATTTGTTGATCTACGTTATTCACTTGTAGGAAAATTTTGCTTCGGCTTAAGGTCATGTAAAATTAATTAAAATGCAGGTATGTATTGTGTTAATTTTTTTTTGTAAATTAATATATTTTTCTTTTCCGATAATTCGGTCAACTTTGCTGACCATCATCAATGATATTTTATAAATTATTTTATTGTCATATCACACTTAATTTTTAACAAACTACTGAATGAAATTTATTCGAATAAAATTATTACAGTAAAAATTTTTCGAATAATTTTTTTTACTATGAAAATTATTCGAATAAAATTACTCGAGTTTAAGCTACTGGTATCAAAATTATGCAATTAGTTCTAATTATATAAATATAAACTCAGGATCAAATGGTTCGAACAACAATTAATTGAACCAAATCTTTTAAATAAAATTAATCGAATAAAAATTATTCGAGTATTTATTATTCGTTCAAAATTATTTGAATAAAAATTATTATTATTATTTTAATTTCATATTTAAATTTTTCTGTTGGGCCCAATAATTTTATAGCTTATTGTGCTTGATGGTTATTCTACACGGACAAGCGATTATGTTTCAAATGCCTAAAATGCTTTATAACAACTGAAATTATTTAACTACCTTCTAAAATAAATATGCACCGCACAGACATGTCATCTTTCTTTCCTTCTTGCCATGTCTACATACATGTTGGCATTTTATCAGATATTTCAAAGTCTCACACCCATTAAACTGACTTAAAAAAAATAAAATTATTAAAAATTTTAAATTGTAACTAAATAAAATGCTGTCTGGTCGTAAAAATACTTAACTGAGTCAGTCGTAGGAAAACGTTCTCATACGTTAAAATTATTTTAATGCAAATTGAGTGATTTGAATGAAAGAGAACGCTGAAGAAATATGCCGGGAAACCCCCAAGGAGAACGTGAACGAGTGGATAAAGTCCCAACATTGGAATTATTGTGGTATTTTCTGTTAGAAGAAAAACAATGTTTGTGCAAATTAGAGAGTGTGTGGCAAAAAGCCGGCATTTCAGTTTTTATAGAGAGCTTTTTTATGATATTGAGTAAATGAGTATGAGTGGATTTGCTGGTGGAGACTCAGGGTTGGATAAGTTACAGGTTGAAAAATCCATTAGTTGAATTACAATTTGCTTGAAATAGTTGGAGGTTTTGGACAAAATTGCTATAAGCTTTTAGTTTTTATTTTAATTAGTATTCTTCGATTACTACACTCAATGAATAAAATAAAAACATTACGAAAATATGAAAATCTTTGCCGAGAATGTCATGTGCCAGGTTGTTAATGGTTAATTGCGTAAAAAATCAAAATCTTACCAAAAAAAAAAACAAAAAAAAATCATTTATATATCACAATTTTGAAAAAAGTCATGTAGAATTGTGGGTGCTTGAGGAATAATGTATAATTCAAAAGCATATTCAACTAAATAAATAAGATATAAATGGCTTTGCAGGATATCAAAGAAATTCTATGTAATCACTCATTTAAAACTTTACTTTTTGATTTCCAAGGACTTCGTGCTTCCAGAAATATCCCCTTTTACCCACGCGTCTACGATATATTAGCAGAAAATGGATAATTTTAATAAATACATATATCGTAATATAAACATAAATCAAAGTTTCATCAAAAGTTCCCCAAAAACATCGACATTTTACAAAAATTCTAAAAAATTGTAAATATGGTTTTTTTTATTAATTAGGCTCATACTATTGAAAATAAAACTTCTTTCCTTTTGTTTTATTAACTATTGTTTAACATTTTCATGTATTACTTTATTCGATATTTCGAACACCTTCGGTGCTCTTCTTCAGGAATTTTTTTAGTAAGGCCGTCTAAACAGCCGTTAAAAGCTTTTAAATCTCTTTATAAATAAACAGTTCACAAGAAAATTAAATTTCAACATGAGTTGCAGTCAGTGATACCAACTCAATTGTTTTACCACTAAATTTAGTGGTTTTATTTTTGTTTAGTGGGAAAAATTAATATTTAGTTGTTTGTAGTTTTTGTCAGTAGTGGCGGTTGATAATCGATTTATTTATTATTTATACTAATCAAAATGTAGATGTCGTTTAGGCCCAATTTATACGAGGAATCAAATTCATGAATAAAATTTATGATATTTTCTTTTTGTTGGTGTGCGGGGTAGAGAAGAAAATGGGGGAAAAAACGACAAGTTTTCAACTCAAAAAACTTATATGGTAGAAAACGAGCTTAAAGTTTTCAATTTACACAATTTACCAGAGTTGGGCAAAATTGTTCCTTTTATGGAATCGTTCCGACCGAACGGAAAGTTGAAAGGAATCAGGTCGTTCCTTTTGTTCATCATTCCTTTTTTTACTTTGATTAGTTTAGGAACGAGGAACGTGTGAATTTTCTGTCGCTCTTAAAAACGTCAACAAACATTTGTTATTAGTATTTTAAATTTTTTTTTTCGCACTTTTTCCCAAAATTTATATTTTACATATTTAGTAAAACATTTGTTATTGTTTGTTTTAATTTTTTTGCTATACTAAATAAAGTTCTACAAGTACTTTCGTAAAATATATTTAGTGTTATAAAATAAATTGTAAGTATAATAAATATTGTCCATTAAGTCGGCAACACTGATCTCTATAGAAAAGGCCAACCTTGTTCCAAGTGTACAGAATATATGAACGAAATAATTGTAACAACGATGTCAGCGATACATAAGTGTTGACTTATCATACTGATTTGACATTTGTCAGAACAATTGCGGGACGAGGAACGATAGAAAAGTAACGATTGGATCGGTCAGCATCGTTCCAATTAGGGAGAATAATCTATTCTCAAGAGCTGATTATGCAAGATATTTTTTATGAATTTTTTACACAAGATAAATTACGAAGCGTTATTAGTTAAATCGAAAATCGAATTTTTTGTGTTATGACGATGATGCTGCAAATGAGCGATATATTGTTATTTGTGAAAAATTTTGATATGTCCACGACTATAATGAAGAGTTGTTTAAACGATTGCTTACTACGGCTGTAAACAGTGTCTCCATTATCTTATTGCGATTCCCATCTCCGGTTGGAGATCTTCGTTTTGTTGTTTGTTTTAAATTATAAACAGAGAACAACAAACAAATCAGCTGTAAAACACATACACGCTAAACTTGACAGAGCCGTCGACGTCTTAATGGCGAACACGTTTATAATAATGATATTTAAAGGTGATTATGATTGCGACGATAATGATGATCATTACACTACTGGTGGTTTTGGGGTTTAAATATTTTAGACGTGTGCCGTTCCATCAGATACGCGAGAACAGCGAACGAGCTAACAACGTTAAAGCGCTTGTTCAATATATAACAATATTAACTTTAAATTTCGTTTATTTGCAAGGCATTTAAAAACCAATAAAACAACTAGAAACAACGAAACAGATTTTGTATTTTTATATTTTTTGTGGCCAATAAAGGATTTTATTATTATTTGTTCGATTAAAGAAAAGCCCTCCAACCACATTGATCTTTGGTTCAAACACTGAGTAACTGATGATAAAAAATTATTTTAGTAAAAAACACATCATTTCTTGTTTATGAATGGTTCGTTCTGATGTTCTGAATTTAGTGGCGTTAAAATATTAAAATTATTGTGCGAGTGAATGAATAATGAAATTTAATTACACCTGATATTATAATTAAAAACCAAAAAAAATTAATAAATACATAAAACAAAACGGTCAGTAAATTTCCAAGAGTTTTTTAAGTTTTTTTGTTTTGTTTTAAATTCAAATACTAAAATGTATGAAATTGTTTAAATTACTTGAAATTGTATATAAAATTGTGTTGTGTATGTGTGTGCAAAGTAGTCTATTTAATTAAAACGTGATGACTTTTATCTGTTCGATTTAGACAAATCTAACACATTTAGCGATAACGAGCGGCAAAATGTTTTAATTAAAAGCAAATTTTTTGAATATTTTATAAAAATCAACCAGCAGCAGACAGCCAAACAGCCAAACAGCCAACCAACCATTCATTCATTCATTCATTCATTCAATCATTCATTGGTGGGCGTTAAAAAGCAAATGTTAGCTTAAAACATCAATTCCGTTCATTTAAGAAATAATTTACATGAATGCAAAGCAATTTAAAGTGTTAAAGCCGTTTAAAAAATATAAAAACTTTACATAAAACAAATAAAACTGCATCATTGATTTTACAAAAATTCCAGCACGACACTCTAATAAATCAAATCCGTAAAAAAAAATCAAAACATTTAAAAAAAAAAGATGAATAAAAAAAGTCTTAACATGCAAATGTTAAGACACACACGCACACACACACAGGTACACATTTAACTCATACTCGGGCAACTTTAAGCAAACATGTTAAGTGTAACACTTATTTACAAATGCAACAACATATTTAAACGATAATTAACAAAGATTTCAAGTGTAACATGCAAATTTTAAATAATTTTTTTTTAATTGGGTCGTAGTCGACAACAAATGCACGACATTACTTACAACAAATAAATGTTTGAAATTTTATCGAAAAGCCAAAAACATGTTGAAAACAAAAACAGCAACAACAACAACAACGAAAAACAAAACGAACGAACAACAAACACACATTAAAGTGAGTGGTGGTGCATCTACTAAATAAGAGTTTTAAACGCTTTAACTAATTCCCTGCACCTCCTCCTCATCTTCCTGCCCCACCCACAATAAAAAAAGTCCACCACTCTTGGCAGTTTCAAAGTGTTGTAATATTTAATCAAATGCTTGTTGTTTACTCCGTTTGCATAAAGTGCGTAATTAAAAAAAAAAATAGAAAAAATATAAAAAAAAAAATTATATGCAAATTTAAACTTAAATGTGAATGTGTGTATTCGATGCAAAATGCAAATTGTTTAAATATAAATTGTCTTGTAATCGACTTTATTTGATTATTAATAAAACCAAAAGCAAAAAAAAACACAAAAATCCTTTATTTTGTTTCTTCTATTTGTTGGCATTTAATTACCAGACAATGTGCGTGTTAATGGATTATTTTCCAAAGATTAGCCAATTAAAAGCTAATTCATGTTTAAGCGCATTAGCCAAATTTCGTTTTGAACGTCTGATGTTTGCACAGTGGGCGGCATTGAAAAAAAAACATAATAATATTACAATTACATAATTTGCGTTGGCTTGTTAGTTTAGCGTTCGTTAATTAATATTAAATAGACAGACAGACAGATCTGTTGCTGGCCGCCAATAGAAAATAGTTACTTAATCTTTTTTTTCATATTTTAATATAAAAAAAACTTTTGATAATTAAAAAAATTAGGTAGACGTTTTTAAAAAAAAATTAAAACAGTGATAATATTATTTCTAAGATTTTTTTAATTTAAATACCATTTTAGTATTTAAATGTGGCTTGTTTTCTTTTGTAACGAAAGAGCGGATACAAAATTTGGCTTTGCGAAATAAAGCCCAAGTCGTTAAACGGAATATGGTTCGAAATTTGTGAAAACTTTGCATTATACAATATTATTATTATTATTCTTTTTAACGGATTTTTCAACAAGAAGTTTGTTTTCGAAAATAAAAACAAAAAAATTAAATTAAGATGAGTTAAATTTTTATTGTATTATGAAGATAAAAGTTCGGCAATTATGAATGAAAAATAATATCTAGCAAATGTCCACCACGACTAGGCTGACAGATATCGATTCTTTCATCACAGTTTTTAATCCCTTTTTGGCAAAATGGCGGTCTATTTCGTTATTCACATCACGGATTTTTAATTTTAAGACTGTAATCGATTCGATTGGCTCCGTATAGAGAGAGTCCTTAAGATAACCCCACAAAAAATAATCCAGTGGTGTTAAATCACACGATCTGGCTGGCCACTTAACAGCTGATTTTTGTGAATTTATGCGATCGGAAAATTTGGTTTGCAATAAATTGATCGTTTTATTGGCTGTGTGGCATGTGGCATCGTCCTGTTGAAACCACATTTCAGTGATAGCCACGTCATCACTAATAGGCGATAGCGTGTTCCATTGATCGTTACCGCATTTCCAGTCTCATCTTCGAAAAAACGGCCGAATCACGCCTCCAGACCACACAGCGCACCATATAGTGAAACGTTGAGCTTGCAAAGGCTTCTCAATAATCGCTCTAGGATCTTCAGAAGCCCAAATGCGGCAATTTTGCTTGTTGACGTACCCTGCCTGACAAGTGAAAATGGGTTTCGCCTAAAAAATTATTTTTTCAGAAAAACCAACGGGTTGTTCCTGAATGCATTGAGCGAATCTACGGCGATGTGAATGGTCCGTCGGCATCAGTTCCTGCACCAGTTGAACCTTGCAAGGCTTTAAAGACAAATCCTTACGCGAAATTCGCCATGTGGTGGTTTTGGAGAATCTCAATTGTTGAGAACGTCGAGGAATTGATAAATTTGCATTTTCTTCAACACTGTGGCTCACGGCTGCGATGTTTTCAGTCGCACGACCCGGTCGAACACGCGTTGGTGTTGGCACATCTTGTATCGAGCCTGTCGACTCAAATATAACGATCAAATTCTTAATAGCGGTTTCGGAAGAACGATTATGTTATCCGAAAAGATCACGTATTTTACGAAATGTAACTTTAACAGAACTACCATTTTCATAGTGGATTTTAATTATTTTAATGCGATTTTCGATCGTAATTGAATTCATTGTAACAATGAATCTACTACAAATACGGAAACTAAATGTCAAAACTATCATGTTGTTGGTGTTGTCACAAGTGAAAAATAAAGTTCTTGTTGAAAAATCCTTTATTATCCTTGGCGCTGCAGCTAAAATTCAGTTTTGGCCTTCCAAACAATACTTTTCCATTTATTTCTATCTCCGACAACATTTTTCCAGTACTGTACATTTAGCGTTTTTAAGTCAGCATTCTGAACATCAATCCACAGGGCTTTTGGTCGTTTTACACTTTATTAAGCGCTAATATTTTTAATGAAATAGTGAAGTATTGTACCGAAACTTTAACTCTTTCAGGCCATATATTCTAAACCATTTAATCGCGCTATTGAGCGAGATTGTCGCACAATCCTAAAGGAGGTAGCGCGTAATTCAACCGCCATCCTTGAGTGGGTGAAAAGACATGGGATCACTTTAGGCAATATCATTCATTGCTGATGATCTGGCAAAGAGTGGGACCATGCTAACGAATGATGATATTGATCATTTCTGCAGCATTCCACTCTCATTCTGCTGGAAAAATATTGACACAGCCCTTATGCGGGTGGCTCAAAACAGATTGTGTGTTGAGTCGACCTGCCTTATTGCGAAAACCCTCTGGCCACGCATCGATACTGACAGAAGAAAGCAGCTCTTCATATTTTCAAAACGAACAACTGCGATTCCTTGTGGCTGCACTCGCAGGGCACTGCACTTTTGGGACGCATGCTAAAAGGATAGGTATCCCTTACAATGACTATTGGTTCATCTGTCAGGACGAGGAGGAGTGCCTCTGTCCTGCACTGGAGCATCAACACTTCGAACTCCATTCATAATGTGTACTTTAATCAAATCAAGCTGATTTAATATCCATCAACAAAATACTCATTGTGTCAACCTCCTCCGCCGTTACTTTAATGTCAGTTGAAAAAAAAGCAACGTATAACGTACGACGGATTCTATGTGAATCGTCCTTAAGGGTTGAGGGATATTATACATTGTATATTCACATGTACATTTCATTTTTTTGTTTAGATAATTTAATTGTTTTTATTTCTTAAATTTATTAATCGAGATTCCCTCGATATCTTTTTTCAAAGATTTTCAAAAACTTTTGTTTGTTTAGGAAGGGTTTTTTTTAATTGTTTTTATTAATATTTTTTGTTGAATAACATAAATCGGATTTGAACCAAGACATTAAATTTCATATGAAATGACTTTGAGAGTAGCTGAGAGTATAAATGTTTTTTGTCAGATGTATTTGCAGAAATGTTAATACGTTTTTAATTAATTATCTAGATATTGTTAATCTAACATATAAAAGTTATGAATAAGAGATTTAATAAAAATTACCCCCTCCGTTTGCCACTGCGAAGCCACAGATACGAAATTATTAGAATCGTTTGATATTTAAAAAAGTTAAAAACTGAATAGTTTTTTCTACACGAGGTATTTCGCAATCAATAATTTCTCTTGGGACTAATCTGTGCTTGTGGTGAATGTTTTCAAATGCAATAATCGCAAGACCGGCCAAGTAATTTAAAAGCTCTGTATTTATTTCCACTTTTTCCGCAACACTGTGTGACATTATTTTAACTTGGTTTTCGTTAAAACATCGTTGCGTAATTATATTATAGAAAAAACTTACATTTGACAGCTTTTCCGCAGTCAAAGTTAACTTTGCAACATTTTAATTCAGCTGGGAGAAAAGCGGAGAGATGAATATTTTCTTATTCTGTATTTCGCCCAGCTGAATTAAACTTTGCAAAGTAAACTTTGACTGTGGAAATTCCGTATTTCTCTTCTATTATATGAAAGCATTACGGAAGGTCTTTATAAATAGTTGATTCCTTTATATCATTAAGGCGAGGCATGAGGAAAATTATTTCACGAAAATAGTTTCGTGTCTCAATTAGGCGGTTTTATTCCTGAAGCTTTTTGTCATAAGTTTGCCGGCGCCAGCAATTTATTTTGACAGCTTATTGTAGTAAAAACATTGATAATCACATAAGAATTATCAGAAATAGCGAGTGAAGTTGAGTATCGAAAACAATTGTCTTATTCTCACAAACAAAAGTTATTTAATTTCCTTCGGTCCTTTGAAGCGGATTCTGGCGCGTCACTGCAACCAAATCATGTTGCCACCAGCATTCCCACTAGCGAAACTACAAAGCTGGGCTAATTGAAGATTTCAAAATTACTTCACTGCCAGGCGGGCGCCACATTTAGGCTTCAGAGAACCTTTTTATCTCATAAAATACCACAAAAAGTCGGTAGAGCTTTTATTTTGTTTTTATTTCAAGCACTCTTCACTTGTGCAACGGTTGGTTGCAAATTAAATATTTGAAATACAATTGTGGCGTCTGCACCGCAACAATCATATGAGTATCTTCAAAAAATTACTAACAAAATTTTATGAAATATTCTTTTTCTTGAATGAAATCAATAAATTTTTGAAAGTAATTTTCATGCGCACGAAACCTCATGAAATAACGTGCAAATATTAATTTAAAATATTTTTATTTTGTTTACAATTTTCAAATGTTTTATGAGCAGTTGTTTAAAATAGAAGAACATTAAACGTATGATGGAAAATGCCTTAGAAACAAAACTAAATCAAACAATAAACAGTCTATATATAACACTTGTTAATATTTTTCATTCTTTACTTGAACAATTAATTCAGAAATGTTGTCTTTAAAACATCTACTGCTGCCGCAAGAACAACACAACTTTTAATATATTAATGAGAAGAAGCCAAAAGAGTTTTAATTTAAAGAAATCTTTTCTTTTTAAAGAATAATAATTTATAATAAAAATTTTCACACGATTATAACCATAACACTGACACACACAAGCACACGCTGATTTTAATATAAAAAAATATAGAAAATATTAAAAAATAAAAAAAAACTAAAAAGTAAAGTGAGAATGAAAAGTATAATGAAAGGCAAAGGTGTGAAAAATATTCATATGAAACAATTGAAAATACATTTTTAAAACAAGAAAACTTTTGAAAAAAAAAAACATAAAACAAAAAAAAACACAAGCAGGAAGACTACAAAAGGCGCAAATAGTTGAATAAACAGAAGAAGAAAAATGAAAAAAGTTAAGCCCAACCTTAGAAAAATGTTTAACTTTCACACCATTATCCTGGTGATATTCGTTATAGTTGTGTCAACTTTACACAAACACACCAGCGAAGGAAAACTTCAAAGGCTGCAGCACAAACATCATCACAATCATAATTACAGACAACGCAATGTTGCCGACAATGTTGCAGCTAATAATGATGATGATGATAATGATGATGAGGATGCTGGCGTTGATAAGCAGCAGCGACAACATGGCCATCACAATCATCAGCATTCCCTTCATCATCATCACCACCACCAACACCATCACCTTCACCAACAGCATGAGCGGCATTATGATGCCACCACACCTAGTTTAGAATTTACAACCAGCTCTTCATCCTCCTTCTCATCCTCATACTCCTCTTCGGCGGCATTTACTAGTGATAATGAGTTTTTAATTAAACAAGAACAGCCGCTCATCAATAAGGACGAAATTTATTACAAGACAAAAAAACAACTTCAATCTTCCGCCACATCATCGACAACTTCAAAGCCGTCACTTTCTATTCATCTTATGAAGCAGCAAAATTATGTTCACAATCTAAAAGCGTCTAGTTCGAACTCAACCGCCATACATGCGGAAACTTTAGACAAACCTAAACGAGAACACACCCATCACAGTCACAACAACAGATTAACTTCGACGCCTTTAAATAGGCCCGAGGACAACAGCGGCATTGACAACAATCATACAGACAACTTTGCAATAATGCACTCAAAAGGACGTGAAAATGAAAATTCTAACTGGAACTTGACATCAAGAAATGATGAAGACACACAAATTTACGAACAATCTGTACAACATCAAAATCAAAGTCACAACGATGAGAAACCAGATTTCGATCATGAACAACAGCGGCCACAACAAAATTATGAAGATTATTATTCCGATGCAGAGGATGATGAAATCGATGATGACGGCAACGATGACTACAGCGAAGATGATGGTGGTGATAACGATGGCATTTCATATGACGATAATAACAATTTAAGCGATCGTTCGTATGCCAGGATAACTCGTTCTAAACTTGATGTAAGTACAAACATGTTGAACTAATTAATTGTTACTTTTCGCTACCCCTCCTACTCTCTCTCTCTCTCACAAACACACACACTCTTTATATTATCACTTATATTATCTTAAATCTGTTACTAAATCGCCTGACACAGTGGGGGACTTTTGAAATTTTACGGTGGACTGCAGTCGCAAAATGAATAAATAAAATACACAACTTTTTGGCAACTATTTGTATTTGTTTAAAACTTGTATGCCGGAATATGCAAACGTTCCTTTATTGCAACAAAGTCGTATCTCGAAGAAAAACTCGTGCTTAGGAAAATGAGTTTAAACGTTTGAATTTCCTCACACTTCAATGGAAAAATTAAAAAAATGTTCTCCTTTCAAGAGATGAGTAAACAAAATATTTAGATAAATATTTTACGGAAGATGAAAAATGATACGAATGTGATGGATAATTCAGAATTCTTTAGTAAAAAATCCATCTTATTGAAGATATAATGATGTTGCATTAAAATGGTGATACAATTATATTATATTTTCATTCATAGTTGTGGCAAATAAATTTTATTATAAATATTTTTAGCGGACCTTTAGTCACGATAAACATTTTTTTGTAGTCAACCTTTAAATTATAATCATCTATCTATATAATTAATAGGCAAACACGTTTTTTAGACCCCTTTTACGGTCGTAATACTGAACGGATTTTTGAAAGATTTATATGTTTTGAAACGGTTTTTTACATACAAGTGCACAATCTTAATTTTATTGAAATCGGTTTGATATTTAGGGAGCTTTAAGCGTTTAAAGTTGCTACTAACACATGCACACTTATTACACATGCATGTATCAGCTTCCACTCGAAAAATAAATAAAGTGTGCATGTGTGTTTGTCCAATTTGTATGTATGTATTTATGTAAGCTAGAGTACGCCTAGTGGTCGAAATTCGACCGGCAGTTTAAGCGTTGTATTCATTTAAAGAGAAAAAACTACCTAACTTATTCCCTTCCCCATGGAAAAAACAATAAACGAAAATAAAATTCACACAAACATAAAAAAATCATATTAGTTACATAAATGAATATGTATGTAGGTACTCTTAAACACTTTTATTGCTTTGCGTGTGTATTTTTAGCGTAGTAATGTCAACTTTATGAACCTTTTATTCCTTTAATACTGAATCGATTTAAATAATATATAATCGGGTCACTAAAGCTCAACAATGTCTACCATTTGTTAAAAGATTGAAGAATATCGGTTGGCAAACAAAGAAGAAAAAGGGATCTAAAAATTTGCCTTTCCCTATTTATATATAAATGTTTAATATTAATTTCTAGAATGCGGTCGCTTGAGTCGGTCGCTGGATACACTAGTACAAATTATTTGACTTGCAATATCCACTGTGTGTCTATTATGGTTTGAGAGATCTCTCATTTTGTTCATATAAATTTATATAAGTTAATATGAGTTTTTCAGGGGTTTTCAAACTATTTTAACAAAACTATAAAACGCTTGTAAAACGCGGTTCAATAATTTTAATGATTATTTTATTTCAAAATAAAAATGTTATTTTACTTAACTTGGGGGGCCGGCCACACGTTAAATTTTTGCCTTTCAATTCCTTTCAATTTGTAATACACTCAAACTTCTTTACTAACACAGTCAAACTTTTTAAATTGAAAACTAGATTGCTATCAATTTCACCTATCCATTTATCTGGCAATTTTATGTTCTATTTGAAATAAATTTTTGTGCTTCCTTTCAAACAGGAACAAGTGGTATCGGCAGCTCAGGTGATTATTTTTTACTCCTTGCATTTTGATCTGTTTTGTTTCTCAAAATTTGTTTAGATTTGATTTATATATAGCGTTTGACATTAGATTTTGACACAGAAAGCAGGTATTTTTCAAACCGAATTGAAGCGAGTCTACTTGTTATGAATTTGCCTTGAAACACAACAAACATATTAAAAAAAAATTTTAGAACAAAAATAATTTTTTCTCCTTATTTAGTCCTTAATTTTTAAGAAATTATTTTTCGATTAACATAATTACTACCAAAGTTATAGGATTTTAAATAAAAAGTGCATATTAAAAATTATGATACTCGAATAAATTTCAGTATTTTGATTTCAAAATAAATTTCCACAAATTTTTTTCTAAAACCGAACTGTTGAAACGTGCCATGTTTTGTCAAAATCGTAGATCTAATACCAAAAAAGTGATTGATTTTTTATTTAATTGCTCCAGAGGTTTTTTCAAAAATTCATATTAAACATCTCATTAAAAATGGTTTATTTGTGTTGTCTGATGCCTCCCTCGCTTCCTTCCTTCCTTTCCCTTATTTCATCAAAACAATTTATAATATTTGACCAGATGTGTTGCTGTTTTAAATGTGTTGTTTGTTTGTTTGCTTTTTTTTGTTGTTGTTTTTGTTCAAGTTGTTAAAAACTTTGTGAGTGTTGTTTTTTTTTTGGGTGGTAATTAACAAATGATCAAAATGTTAAAGGGGAAACCCGCCAAATTCTTGTTTATCTGATGCAATACACCAAACGACCACCCACTCCAAAAATGATCATAAATTTAAAAGTATTAAATCTTTTATATCTCATTGGTATTAAAGAAATCAGTATTAGTTTGTTTTTTCACAGTAAAACCTGACAATAAAATTCGTTATGGCTCACAATTAATTAAGAGTGATATCTTCTTTAATTTGTGAATGAATGAAATATTTTTTTGTCTTTAAATTTAAGGTGTTCATTAAAATCAAATAATAAACAAGAGACTGCAACGAATCGTATGACACAAAAAAGATTTTCAAATATGTTTATGTGTATTTCACATATTTCATCACATTTAAGATGCTGCTGGTTGTGTGTAAATCAAAGTTTTATTTATACAAATCATGAATGGGACAAGAATATGAGAATTATAATTACCATCACTAATTAATTTTAAAAGTAATCCTTTCTAGTCATGGGGAAAGTGAGAAAGTTGGGAAAAAGCAAACACATGAACGCTGATGTGATGCTGAAATCGCCAACAGTGAATGTTACGTGATGATATATATATTATCAGTAGGCAAACACGTTTTCCTTAGATCCCTTTTACTGCTAAAATACTGAACCGATTTTGTTAAGATTTATATGTTTTTTAACGGGTTTTTACATAGATATACGCAATCTTAATTTTCTTTAAATCGGTTCCATATTTAGGGAGCTTTAAGCGTTTGAAGACGCTACTAACACATGCACACTTATTGCTTCAACTTGAAAAATAAACAAAGTGTGCATGTGTGTTTGTCCGATTTGCTTTTTCATAGAAATGAGACAGAGTTCTAAGTTGTCTATTATAGAATGTTTTGTTTTTATATTTTATTACCGTATTTATCTATGTAAATGTTTAATATTAATTTCTAGAACGCGGTCGATTGAGTCACTAGTTATATTAATTATCATTTCTTGTTTTCCTTTCTTATTGAAAAAGGAAAATTTTTAATTAATAATTCTATTTTCAAAAAGCTTCTTATTTGTTGTGGGTTAAGCTAGTCTATATGCCTTTAGTTCATTGATGCTCATGCCAAATCATGAGTAGACCTTACTGAAACCATATTCTTTAAAAGTGTCAAAGCTCTTCGTTTATACAGGGTGGCCCAAAATTATCGAAAGGCTTTAAGATTTAATTATAAAAAAATATATCTCGCAAGTGGTGGCCATTTTCAGTTTCGCATACTCGTGCTCTCTCCAAAACGTTTTCCATAACCTTTCGCAAAACTTCAGGTGTTACGTTACGTTATTGATAACGTCGCGTATATTGTTTTTTAACTGCTAGATGACTTCCCTTTCAAATAACCCCAAAGGAAACATTTTGTAGCAGTTAAATCCAGTGAACGCGAAGGCCAATTAAAATCGCTTGCATGCGAATTAATTCGTTCATCAAAGATATCCCGTAGAAGAGCGATAGCGTCCCTTTTTCTTCTTATTTTTATTCTTATTGTGTGCGAAATTATCTGCAACGACCCTCACTACAAAAATCGGTAAAAATAATAGATTTTTTAGTGAAATTTCTGGAGAACAATTGGTTCGTGTCTCTACTATTTAAATACGATTGGCTCATTAAAAACATTTTTAGCTTCATGTAACATTTTTCAAAATATATGTTTAGCATGTAATTGTTTTTTCCTTTATTTTGACATATTTTAGACTTGGGTCCAACACGTTCAGTCCCTCGTTTTAGACAAGAACCTTTTATCGAACGAGTTGGACCCAACTCTATTAAATATGTCAAAATAAAACAAAATAAAAACAAGTACATAATAAAAATATATATTGAAAAATGTTGCATAAAGAATTAATATTGAAAACAACAACAAAATACGAAAAATTGTTTTTGTTTTTAATATAAATTCTCACTCACAATTTTGTTTTCATTTTATAAAAACAGGCAGTTAATGAGTCAATCCAAACTGTTGTCTATTGTTTATTGTAAAAATCATAAAAATTGTCCATATAATTTGTTGTTTAACACATTGACTGCCAAGGGACTTTCAGCATATAAGATGCTGGGGGCCACTGCATGGATGGAAGAGAGACCGCCAGAAGGAAGGCAAAAAGAGTGTATGCCCGGATTGTCTGCAAGAGCCTTTTATCTGTTTAGAATGTTTTGGAAATCACCACAAGCAAGTTGAACGTGTTAATTTGTGTCTTTTCATTGTAAAAATAATATGTAAAATAATTTTTCTTTTACTTGTTTTCATACTGCGTATAATAAAATTAATTAAATTTTTTTTTCAAAAACAATTTTTTTTCGATTAATTTTTGAGCTGCGCCGAAACCATTATTACAGAAATTTCATGGGGGGCCATACATCATATTACTGCAATAAAATCCTATTTATCGTCAGCCACTATTGTGTGACATGGCAAGAGATAATGTAAATTGCGTCGGATATTTGTGCTCGACGTGGCGTAAACAAAATAGTGCAGTGTCACACGTATGTGTCTGAAGTGGCAGTCAATGTGTTAAAAATTTAAATTTTGAAATTACTTATTACAGGACTACTGGGCGCGTTCTTAAAAAAAAATAGTATTTCTTTCACTTTTTATAAAAAAAAATTGCTATTCAAAGTTTTCTCAAGAAAAAAATTTTTTCTCGTAAGTGATGATACGACAATTTCTAATAAAAACACTATTCCGAATAATTATTATATTGCAAATTTTCAATGAAGAGGGCAAAAAATTTTGCACTTGAGTTTAAATCTGAGTTAACCCATTTCTTCTTAATTTAAGAAATAATTTTTGGATAAATTCATTATTTTATTAAGAGAGTACTTTTTATTTTGAAACAATCTTATTCATCAGACTGGCAGAACGAATCAGTACTGATATTGAGGTCGCTACACCATCTCATCAGCGTTCTTTTGTTCGATTTTACCACTTTTGACGGTGGATACTAGTGACTAGGAATATCAACTATTTAACCGTATTATTTAACAAATTAGAATACGAAAAGTGCAACTTACACTTACACTTTTTTCTAGAAAAGAAAACGCCATTAGAGGTGAACGTTTTTATTACAAAAGTTACTGAAGAGCATTGACGTTAATTTAGCTGTTAAATATTTTTAAAAATTCAACTGACGTTCAAATGGAATAAAGAATCGCACTATTGGAATGGTTTTTTCCCTCCTAGAATATTTAAAACCCCATTGTTTAGTTTTACATGACAATAATTTCTGTGTTGTTTTACAGCTCTGCACAAGAGAACATGTTTCTTAAAAGTGTCATACAGACACGACAATGAGACTAATTTACAACCAGATGGCATGACACTACGTTTGAGTTCGCACAACAATTCACGACATGGCGATTGAGTTGGTCTGGCACGGCAAGGCATGAACTTTTTCTGTATGACACTTTTAAGCAACATATTGTCTTGTGCAGGCCTTTAGTTTGCATTAACGTTAACTAAACCACAAGATCATTAAATGATCTGATGAAATGAGCATGATGAAATGCTCTGGCTCATGCACGTGTATAATTGCAAATAAAAATTTGTTCACCAGCCCATCTCTAAAGAAGAATATCATTATGTTGGAGTTACCAAATCTACTAAACGATTGGAAGTCAGTAGTGACAAAAAGGAATAAATTTGCTTCACACACATACGAGTAAATGATACATTCATACATACTCCAAATATACATATATGGTGTTGCCCTAAATATAAAAGATCGTGGCAATTTTTCATGAAACAAATATGCAGCGAAAAAGTGCCAGTCAGTTTCATTCCGTAGCAAAACGGTAAATTTTTGCAATTCGATTTTTGTTTTTTTTTTTTTTGCAATTAACTGATCGAACGCTTTCTTTTGTTTGGCAATTCAGCACTTTTTGCACGATCACCCAAGACGACCATGAAACCTGATTTTCTATGTACACAAATATATGAAACATACATTCATATGTAGTTCATCATCCATCATAAACGTGTGACAGCTTTTAATCATTAAAAAAAGAACTGGCTGCTGAAAGCCCTTTACGAAACAAGCCCTCATTATTGCAACACTATTCAAAACAAAATAATAATACGAATGTGAATGGCAGAAATAAATAATATATACTTAAGTGTATTAATGTGGCAGGTAAATTCGAAATACTTTTGTAATCGGCATCTTCCTAATTGAATTAATTTAAAACAGATCTTTCAAATTCCAAAGAAAAACTTACACATTCGTGATAAATGAAGAGAGATAAAATGAAATGAACGCGAAAACCAGAACAAGGAAGATGGTAAAAATAAAAATAAGAAAAGGAAAAAAAAATAAAATTAAATAAAATAAAATAAAAGTAATTGTAACAAGATGAAAAAAAACTACATGCTTGTACAAGTTTAAACGTTTCATACGAAATGTGTTTAAGCCGTTTTGGTTTCTGAGTTGGTTTCACTTTTATTGAATTGCTGTTGGCATCCGAGACAGAGATACGGCTCAGTTTGTAAGGAACATTGGAACAAGTACGGCTACGTACAGAAAATCAACATTACAGTGCGTACATAATTGGGGCGGCTCCATGGACGAACACACATCACAGATGCTTTAGAGCAGTAAATACTGGTTGATCATTTGCCGGAATTATGAGAAAAATTGCAAGTGATATTTTAAAATTTTGCATTTAAAATAACAGGGACAGGTTTAATGGTATTAATTTCTTTCAGTTCATCCGTATCTATTTATAATATCGATAAAAGTAATGAGGGACTGTTTATTACAGACGCTCGCTCCACTCAACATAGATACGACGTGTGTAAAGCTGCAAAGGACAAGTTTTCATTTAGACAAGTTTTCATTTAAAATCGAAGGCAAATTTCCCAACAATATTATATTATGTAATTATGTCATTAATATTTGCCAGAAATAGTGGTCAAGTTTATTTCATTCAATATTCACTCCTTCTGATCATTCTATAAGAAATTTGCGCTTTCTAAAAATTATAGAAATTAAGTGTTTTTCGCAAAGAAATCTTTATATTTTCTTTATTTTCTGGAAAACTATAAATTTTTTACCGAGAATATCCAGTGAAAACATTTAACTGATTAATTGTTTCACTCGTCTTTAATCGCCCACAATAGCTGGTCAATTGTGTTGGAAGTAAACAAATGATCCCATGACGCTGCCAGTGATTTGCATCATTTTCAAAAAACTTTAATTATTTATGGAAGATGCACAACAATAGAAAAGCAATTGCGGTGGCAACAACTTTTCTGCATACAGTGGGCTTTAATTGTAGCAGATAATAAGGCACAAGATAGGGATGATTAAAATTTATTTATTGGCATCCAAGTTGCTGGAAATTGCTTTTTTTAATATGTTCTTTATGGCACGTTGTGAATGAAGGAGATTGATAAAAAAGTGTAACAATAAAAGTCCGACACTTTTACTGTTAGAGCAATGTTGCTGTTATTCGTATATACTTATAGTTTTATGAAAAATTTCAAAGCATTCGATATTCGAAAAACAAAAAAAAATTTTTTTTTAATTAGACCAGCAGCCAGGGCATGACCCCTACATATGCAACAACGCATTGTTCCGCAACTAGGTAAATTGGTTATGGGAAGGAAGATAGAGGGAGAAATGTTTGTGGACATTCGACTTAAACTATCTCAGATTAAAAATAACAAGCAGAGAGTTTGAAAAAACCAACTGTCATGAAACAGAAAAGCCGACTTAAAAACGTTTTGAAAAACCGATTGAAGATCCGATTCGACCACATTAATAAATAGCTAAAAATTAACGTAAAAATATTCTACACAAGAAAAACTTCCCGAGAAAAATATTTAAAAAAAACTTAAATAGAAAACAATTTGATCTCAACAGCCAATGACGCTGGAAAAAGCGACAGAGTAATAATACATGAAATAGTCAATCGCCAGAGATGGCAATTTCGTACTAACCGATTTTGATTCAACTTGTAAAACTGAAGAAGTTGCACTTTTCATATTCTAATTCGTCAAATAATACAGTTAAACAGCAGATTTTTTTAGTCACTATTATGCACATTTGAAAGTGATAAAATCCAACAAAGAACGCTGCTGAGATGGTGTAGCGACCTCGAAATCAGTACTGATCTGTTCTGCTAGTCTGATGAATAAATTTTGTTACTGTTACATTGTCAACAAAATTAATTTGAATTTATGTAAATAATTCTTGAATTAAAAAAAAAAGTTGATAAAATCGGATTTGAACTTAATCCAAAAAATCCTTTTTTACATGTTTAAAAAAACTTAACTTTTGTCAAATTGTACGTTTAAAAAAAATTCCTTTTTCCAAAAAATTAATATACTTTTTGGAATGTAATTTGTAAAAAACTTTTCAAAACATTATAAAAAGTGCATTTTTAAACGAGCATATTTAAAAAAAATGTATTTAAGAACCTTTATGAAACCTTATAAAGGATATAACTTACAACAGAAGCAGTTTAAAAAGGTACTACTTAAAAAACAGTTTTTTGAAGAGTACAATAAAAGCTACTAAAAAATTTTTAAAAGGTTTCATAACAAAATTTCCTCTTTAAAAATATCGTATTTAAAATGTATTTTTAAAAAATATTGTAGGTTAAGAATGTAGTTTTATTATTTATTTAAAGTGATTATTTTTCGAACAAATTGGTTGTTAGTAGTTTTTAATCCAAAGTGATTATTATTTTTTGGCTAATGTTCGTAACGTTTTTTAATCAGAAAGAATTGGACATGAGACAATATTCCAAAGTAACAAGGAAATTTGAAATCACATTCAACCGAGTCACTTAAACAATGGCGGATACATGGAAACACACATGAACACTGATGATGGGAGTGTAGCGGCTCCCGAAAAACAACGTTGTTTCTGTTCTGCCGTGTAAGTTGAAATTAATTAGAGTTAAAATTTTCCCTTATTCCTTTGGATTCTTGTCTCATGTCCAATTGTTTCTGACTATAAAAGGTTACGAACATTAGCCAAAAATAATAAACACTGTAGTTTTATTTTTTTATAAACTTCTTTTTACCAAAGTGTCCTTTCAAAAATCCTCTGCACAGAAAGTTCTCCTTAAAAAGGTTACTAAAGTTAAATTTTTTTAAAAACCACAAAGTATTTTGTTATGAAAATTAATTTTTTATAAAAGTCTTTAAGTGGTTTTTTAATCCAGTTTAAGAATGTAGTGTTTCTAAAAAGGATTTGTTTAAAATAAGATTTTCATAAAAAAGATCCATTTAAAAATTATTTTACTTTTATAAAACAAAACCTTTTAATCAAATTTATATTATGCACTTAAAAAAAAGTATTTTTTATACATCAATATAACTTTTTTTTATTTTTTTACGAAAACGAAGGACCATTATTAAAAAATACTTAAGGAAAAATTAAAATTTTTTGTAAAATTAATTAATTTTACGTTTTCCTTTTCCTTAATTAATTTAAAGTTTTTTAGAAAAGAGCTTTAAAAAATTATTTTTAAGCGAAGCTTAAATTTGTACTCCTTAAAAAATAAGTAGGCTTTTAAAAGTATTATATGTATTAAAAAATTGTTTTTTAAAGGAGCTGCTTGAACAAGAAGCGCACACAACAATCTAAAAGAAAAAAGTGGTTTCAAAAAATAATTTTAAGAAGCACTTGTTTTAAAAAATTCCCTTTTACAGAAACGCCCTTTTAAAAAGTTATTTTTTACAAAAGTTCCATTTTCAAAAGTATCTTTCATAGAAATTCCCCCTTTAAAAAGTATTTATGATAAAAATTTAAGTTTTACAAGAAGCACCAAGTAGTTTGTTATAAAAGTTTATTTTTTTATAAAAGAATCTTATTTAAAAAGTATTCATCTCATTGTCCGAGCTAAAATACTATAAAAAATACTTTTCCATAAAAAAACCCCTTATTAATTAAAGTACATATTTCTCAGCAAATATTTTGTTATGAAAAGTAATTTTTCTTAAAAAGCACCTTTTTGTGAAATGTACATTTTTCTAAAAAAAAATATCTATTGCTTAAAAGTACCCTTAAAAATCGTTTTTAGTTGGAGTAGCTCTCTAAATAAGAAGTTATTCTTTAGTAAAAAGTAACTTAAACAATTTTCCAAGTTTGCTGCCACTGTACTGCTGCAGCCTCTTCCCGCTTTTAATATTTCAGCTACAAATGCAAGATACGAGTATGTAAACAAAATCCCTTTTTTATTATGCTCAATTTATTAAAATAAATTTAATTTATAGACGTTGAAAGAAGCACAAGAATTTGGAAAATAAACTTTATGGTTGGTTGTGATTGCTTTCTTTTAAATTGCGATCGATTTGCTGGCAAATCGCCAATGTTTGCTTAAAACTTTTTTCAAAACCAAGTACTGATTGTTCTGTAAAGATGTTGTATATCTTGAAATGAAAATAAAAAATAAATCAGAAAAATAAAGAATAATACATAATTCAGTGGCTACAATTATTTCTGCAAATATTTGCCTAGTCTGGTCGTCTGTTCGTATATTAAAATCTTGCTTTGAGTTTTAGCAGATATTTTTTTTACTCTTCGAGTTTTGGTGACATTTTCAAGGATTTCTAGGTAAGACAATAGTTTGGAAAACGAAAACTGTATACACAGATTTAATCATCATAATAAAGATCAAACAAAAATATTGTTTTCTCACATTTTCGAAATAAATCTAAACAGTGTTTTGATAATGCTGAGTCTAAACATTTGAACATTCAACAGTTATCTAATGGTTTTATGTGTTTATGTGTTTGTTTTTTTTTATTATTCGATTTCTCATTTTCATTTTATTGTTTAAACAAATCGGCGAGCAAAAATCAAACATGCAAGCAATTTTTTTCTTAATCATAAAATTTAATTATTATTTATGCTCGTAAATCCCATAATTATAAACGTTGTGCTTTTTAGTTTTTTTCTTCTTTTCTTCTTTTTTTTCCTTTTGCTTTTTGCTTTTGTGTAAAATAATACTAGTAGTATATCTTGGTAAGAAGCATTATTATTAATTAAATGGGGCGCAGGCGCCTAATAAAATTGCTGTAACATAGTTTCATGTTACCAACACAACTACTTCTTTCTTGCTGCCACAAATTAACGAATGAAAAAAGAAATAGTGGATACAATAAACAAAAACAGAAACAACAAAAAGAGAGAAACAATTCCTTCAGAAACTAATAAAGATTAAATGGTTGCATATGCAATTAAAGGCAAATATTCAAATGTATATTTACAGTGGTGGTCAAAACTGATAGCGGGTCTTCGGGAAGGATAAAAATAACGTTTTGGTGCAAATGCTCTTGCGAAAGTGCAAATGCAAAATATTGTACCTTTTTTGTAAAATACAACAACAAAATACACAAAGTTTCTTTTAAATTTCTTAACAAATCGACGTTATTTTATATTTTCTGTCTCGCAAGACCATTTGCACCAAACATTGAATACCGCCATTATAGTTTGGTATGCAAGTGCACAAAACTGACATTCGAATTGACAATTCCCAAAGGAACTCCAATTTCTTTTTCTAAATGGTACACATCGTATTTACATGTGGAAATGCATCTCTGAAAGTATTGAGTAGTCAGTTTTGAATATTGAGTACCGAGAAATATATACGGTATTGAGTACTCGGTAAGCTGTGATATTTTAATTGATTTATAAACCTTTTTTGCCTTTTTTTGTTTTAAATTTATATATTTGAGAAGAACGATGTAGAATTGGTCTAAAGATTATACACTACAAAAACAAAAATATTTTATTAAATGACCTTGAAAGCCCAAATATAGAAAATATATTCATCATCAAAAAAAATTTTGGTATTACCAAAAAAAAAGTTATATATTTAATATAAACAAATTAAAGCATATTATTTTCCAAAAAAAAGAAAGCATGTGTAATTTCTAATTTCATGTGCAATTTTGGCATGATGCATGTGTAATTTAACATTTCGTTGGTTGCAACACTGTATTGCGCTGATGATCCCACTTTTCCTACAGAATGTGTCTTCGTGAATACCGAGGGAGATCTGATAAGTTCCGTAAAACATACTGTCACTAGTTTCGGTAACACATTTTCTTTACTTTTTTACACCTGAAAGTTTGAGCTCAAGTTTCTCGTCTTTTTATTTTATGAAGATTGTGATTGATTTCTGACAAGAATATTTTAAAGAAAGGTCTGAAAAACAGATTTGAAGTGCATCTTGAATCGCAAGAAATACACATATTTATTGTAAATGTCAGGTTACAAAAAAAAATAACAATTATTATTTCAGCTGCCATTATTTTGGCCGCCACTGCTTATGCCAGCTCTTTTTTGTAGTTGTACAATGCGTTTACGAATTTATAGATTGTTTTTTTTGTGTGTATTTCATGTGGATTTATGGTTTAAACACATGCACAAAATAAACATAAATAGATACACGAGTAAGTTATACGGACAGACAAACAGACGTACTCGTATGTACATATTTGGATAATGCCAAGATTGAAAGAACAGATTATAAAGTGTTGAAGATCCCCGTAGTCGTATAAATGTTTATGCTGCTTGCCGGAAATAAAAATAATTGTCTCCCTCTTTACATTTCTCACTTTCAACACCCTGTTGTTCGATTGTGTCTGCGTCGTTTTGTCCATTGTGTGATATCTTTATAGCAAATGTGCAATAATCAGAGTCGGGGTCAATAAATTGCACAATATAAATGTTTTTTCAGTGCTTTAATCTTTTATCTTCTTAATTTTTTGCTTCATGTATGATGATCATGTTAGATATTACTTGAAGCAAAAAAAAATTTTTTTCAAATAAAAAAGAAAATATAAAATATAATATAAATTTATTTATGTGGCAATCGGGGTGGTCGGTCGATCGAATAACAGCTTAATAGTTGTTTTCATTATTCTAGTAGTCGATTACATTTGAAATTGCCTCGTTGCAATATGTCCTGCAAAGAGAACATTATTTGCATTGAGGAAGTCGTGCGTACATATTTATTAATTTAATAACTCTTTAAAGCGTTTTCTAATAAGGAAATTTGTATTATTAATTAATTTATCAATTTATTAAAAATAAATTTCCTTATTAGACACATTTTACGTTAAACTTATTTGGCTGATTGCAAACGACAATTCATTTTATTTAATAAAATATTGTATAATGAATAAAAAAAGAGAATTGAGGAAATTTTGCAATTAAACTGCTAAAGCTCGTAAAATTACTTAAAATAATGAAATACAGTGTAACCTCGGTTAACGCAACCAATAGAAATTTTGGGATGTTGCGATAACTGAGTTGTTGCGCAAGCCCAGACACAAATTTCTAGTCATATTTTTCTATTTAGAAGCTTATGTTAAACTAATCAATAATTTTATTTAAAAAAAACTAAGTTTAGCTTTTAATAATCGTATTTATTTGATTGAAATAAAGAATAAAAACAGAAAAACAAAATATACAGCTAATAAAAAATATGTTAATTTGTACTGATGTGATGGTTGTTATCGAATTAAAGATTCATGTTTTTAAGGGGAAATGTCTTAAATTTTCGACTGAGTTTTTGTGCTTGTCATATTTTAAGAACTGCAATTTCACGAGTCTTTTGCAATACCATTATATCCTCCATAGATTAGTTTTGAATTTATTTATCAAAAACCAAACAAAAAAAAACAAAAAAAAGCCTTGTGTTGCAAAGTTGCGTTAATTGAGGCTTTGTTTTTTGAAAAGTTGCCTTTACAGAGTCACCAATGTTCAGAAATTGGGTGTTGCGTTAGGCGAGGGGTTGTGCATATCGAGGGTTGCGTTCAACAAGGCTACACTGTATTTCAACTCGAGAAGGTGCCTGTCAACTTCGACTTAGAAACAATCGTTAAGTTGTTTGCAAAACTCCTTCCTTAAAAAATTTTTCTTTTTATAGAAAATTTATAGATTTTAGGGAAATGCAGGGTTTTAAAAATGGATAGTGCGTCCGCAGCAATAACTAAAATAGTGTATTTTCAGAAATTTTATGTGAAAAAAAATCCCAAATAGTGAAATTTTTTATTTAGAAGAAATTTTTAAAATTCGAACTTATTGTATTCACAATAAGTAAGTTTTATTAAGAATATTAAATTCACTGAAAAAAAATTTATTACAAAATTATATTTAAATAAAATTTCTCAAAGGATATTATTTCCTTTTAAGGAAATCGTTATAATTTTAACAAAACTGTTATTATTATAGAAACAATTGGCCAATCCGGAGCCTACCCCTTTCACACCGTGATACATCGATTGTCAAATAGAGCGGCATGCATCGATTGCTCTGATTGTTTCTTATATTTGTTTCTCACATTGTTCCGGTGTTCATTTTACTTGAATTGCTGGGAAACTTGAATTTGTGGGAAACTCTTGCGTCACATTTCATTTTTGTCAAATGAGCCGCAGAAATAAGTTGTATTTTCAATTACAAAAGTACTAATCGTGTTAACAAATATTGAAGTGGGCTTATTTTAACCGAAAAAATTATAAATTTTAATGTTTCAAACCAATTGAAATCATTTGGTGCAATAAAAAAGCTTTTTAGCTACAAATTTTACAGCGATGCATCAATTGTGCGTGTGTCCTGAAAATCCTTGAAATCTCTGGCGAAAAATGACTACAACATTTTGGCAGCACTAGTTGTTGATTACCTCTTCTAATTCATAATTTAAAGCATTCTACTAAATATAAAAGTAATATATAAAAAAAAACACTAACAACAAAAATTGTTCGAAAAATAATATCATTAAATAAAAGTGGTCTCGTTTCTATCTTTTTCCTTCTTATTCGAAAAATCTTTAAATCGAAATCTTGTCATTTCGAAAACCTATTTAGTTCTGGTTTGGGCTCTTGCGATTACAAAATAACGGGGCTCTACTGTATTAAAAAGATAATAATTCATTTGGAAAAAGAAATATTTCGCAATTCAGGATTTTCTTGCTAAAAGAAATTTAAAATATATAAAACAAAAATATTTTTAAATAGCTATTAAAATTTTTAAAAAACGTTTTAGTTTTTTTTAATATTATGAAATTGTAAAGAAAACAATATAGATTCATATCGAATATAATTTGTTTGTTGGGCTTTTTGAATATGTTTCAAAGTCTACTATGCTTATACTATTGTAATTTTTGTAATTCTCATTGAGTTTTTAAAAGTTTTTGTATAAAGGTAGGATCACACGATTGCTGCAAAGCACCAATTATCGGTCTATTTTTTTTTTTTTTTTTTTTTTTTTAAAAGAGAAGTAACACTCAGGCAATTAGTATGCCTACCAACCCGTAGGTGTGTTACCTCCTTTGGGAAAGGGATAGTGAGAGAGGACAGATGGTGAAAGAGAGAAAGCTTAATTTTTAGAACTCTGATATTGCGCGTTGTGTTAGTTTTTAGATCAGTGTTGCAGCGCCTCTGATGTCAAGTAGGCGCATTAAATGTGTTTTAAGCTGTTGTAGCCATTTTATTATTGTATGCCAACCGAGTGATTTCACAATTTATTGTCCCCGCGGCAATTTATTTAATTAGTTTGATTTTTTGTGTGTGCCAATTGTTTTGTGTACCGTAAATTTAAACTTATTTGAAAGCTTTAATCCTTAAGTGCATGAATTTTTTCGCTGTGAAAAAAATATATTCTGAAAATCACATTTTTTAAATCACATGTGGTTTTAAAAGCAATAATGGCATTGCAGACGTTTTCGAAATCATATACGATAAATTTCTTTCATAAATGATATTTGATGCAATAGGAAAATTAAAAAAAAGAGTGAAAAAATATCTGCATGACCTTATTACTTTTAAAATCGCATGTGATTTAAAATATGTGATTTTCAGAACATGCCCGATTATTAGAATTAATGCAAAAACAATTTTATATTTAATTTTTTTAGATAAATGTATTAAGTGTAAAATAAATCTCGTAGATTATATTTATTTTACTATAATAAGCAGTGAACGATTAATAATAATTTAGAGGCCAATTAAAAGCTGTGATGCAGAATTACAGCAATATGCTAAAGAAAAAAATTTGCACGTAAAAGAAAACAAACTAAAAACCACCATAACAGCTTTTTGTTGGTGTTGTCGCAAGTGAGAACAATCGTATGACTGGGCTGCGGCAATTATTTCACAAATTCATTCTTCGCTAATCTGCGGCAATCAAATTTTTATAAAATAGGGCAATCATGTGTCTGCAGTATATTTGATTGGGATAATATTATTATTGTGGGACAGTATTGTATATGAAAATTGGGCCTGATTGGTGTATTTGCGGCAAACGTGTGATCCTACCTTAAGATAAGAGGTTTGAAACATTTAAAATTTGGTTTAAGGTCTACTGATGATTTGGCTTTAGCACCAATGAAATGCATGTACATATATATATAAACTAGCTAAAAAACCCTCAACAAACAAAAGTTTTGAAAATCTTTGAAATAAGATATCGAGGCAATCTCGATTAATAAATTTAATGAATATTACAATTTAAGTTTTTCTTTTGTTTTGTAATTGGGAAATTTTTTCCTTTTAGAAATTTTAGAAATTTCGCAACGATTTTACAAATACACAAACAAATTATATGAAATAATCTATTTACACAAATTTCATGAAGTAAAAATTTCCCAAGCAGGGAAATAAATTATAAAATAATTATTTTACTTAAAATAAATTTAGGAACTTTTGCGTTTAAAAAGTACACAAACATAGTTTGTTTGTAGACATCATAAAATATACAAATATTTTTATAAATAAAATTATTATTTTTTTAAAGTTTATATATATAAAAAAAATGCCCAAAAGGGCCTTTTTAGGGAACGTTTTTTTTCGGAAATTTGTGAAATTTATTTGAAACGATAATTTTAACAGAAAATATTTTTAAAACTTTTGTAATATATAAAAATTTCCCAATAAAGCTAAAATAGTCCCAAATTCTTATATTGTTTAAAAATCGAGGGGTCAGTTTTTATTTTGAAACTATTTTGAAATTAAAAATAGTATAAAATTTTTTAGATTTTGGCATAATTTTAAAATTGAAAAAATGGCACCAAAATAAACTCTTAAATGGCCCTTAACTCTCTTGTTTTTCTTCTTAATTAAAAATGTTTACGGTAATTTATAATTTTTAGTTGAAGACACTTTAATAAGATTTTTACCGGAATCGGCTTAAAACTTAAAAACTTTTATGCAGTGAAACTTTTCTCTCCGTTACTGTAGCACTTTATTTATATCCTTGTAAATGATGGAATTATAAATGATGAAATTATCATTGACAGATAATGATGACTTTCCCTGATTTTCACTATTGAAATTATAATTGAGCACGATTCATATGTAAATATTACGAGTTTCGAAACATAATCAAGTGGTCACACAACAAGCAGTGACAAAAAGTAAAGCAGCTTTATCAATGACTTTTATTTTTAATTCATTATTTAAATCAATCATCAGTCATTTCTTCATTAATTTATTTGTCTTATTAATGAATTCATTTCTTTATTAATGATTGAGTAATCAACATTTTACGGTTTCGATAAGATGCCTTCGCCCATTCAAGAAAACATTATATTGTATTTTCTTTAATGAACATTTCTGAATTTACTTTAAATAGCTTGACAATAAAGTATTTATTTGCTGGGAATTGAATTAAAAAATAATATGTTGTCAAGGTATAGAAAACTTAAAACAAAATCTGTCTTTATCTGTTTCCACAAATGACCGCAAACGAGACTGTAATTGTTATTAGAAATATATTCTCTTTAATTATGTTAACATCAAGCAAATGAATACAAAAAAAAGAAATAGATATAAAGTATTTCTTTGAAAGTTAGTCAAGATTCTTTCAAACATACACTGAGAGAAATTTGTCTAAGCCACTTATTGTAGGTTTAGACAAACTAAGGCAAAGTAAGAAAATAAAAATTATATTATTGAGTCCTGTGAAAGCTTATCAATATCTTTATTTTCTCTTAGAATTTTTGAGTAAAAGTTCGCTGAGAATCTCCAATAGCAACAGTGAAATGCGTATAAGACCAAATTCAAGGCGAATTCACAACAGGTGGCCTCGAGAGATCAGGTGACTCAATTCGCTCGATTTTTGGTTGTCATCATTTTTTACTCTATTTTGTTCTTTTGTTTTGTTTAAAAAAAATTTATTGTAATAATAATAACTCGTTACAGTTTTCATTTAAAACTTAAATTTCCAATTATAATTGGATAAGGAAAATAAAAAGACTGGTCTTAATTTCAAATTTAAAGGTGATAATAGTGATAAAAGTGCTAATTTGTGAAATAATTATTTAACTTCTGTGCACGGTAAAAATAATTTAAAATAAAAAGTGAAAATGCCTTCATGCTGGCACTGGATCTTTTATTGTTCATCTTCTTCGTCGAAAAAAAGTATTTGTAGAAACTTTGGAGGCCTTTGAAAACTCTTATGTACAAAACATATTGAGTCAAAGATTGTAATTCATGTAATACTTCTCCTATTAACGCACAAATTCTATTCACTTTTATTTTAAATTTATTTAGCACAATTTTATTTTATTTTGATTTTGTACGTTTTTCTTTTACATTATTCCAAACATTTTTCGTCTTCTTATAAATTTGTCAACCGTTTTTGACACATCTGTTCTAATTTTCAATGCGAAGTCGGATGAGACTACCTGTTGTGGATCTGCCTTGAACAAATTAATACGCCTCAATAATCAATTTTAATGTATTTTTAAAAAGATTTTACTGAATAAGTAAATAAATTAAGAAAAGGAAAACAGCACTTTAGAAATTAAAGTTAATTGTAATTAAAAAACGTCTCCATTTTTGTTAATTAAAAATTATTTTTTAATAAAAGTAAATAAAGAATAAAGTCACGCAGGGTACAGCGCTCGCAGATTTCACGACAGCACTCGGTTCGCTGATACTGAAGGTAATATCAATTGAAGTAAACATTAAGCATTTTGAATTATTACATTCAACTCGCCGACAATACAAAAAAATTTGTATATCATCATCCTAAATGCAAACAGACGTAACTACACTTTTAATTATTTTAAAGCAGAAGCTAAAAACGTTATAAAGTCAATAATAAAAAGAGTTCTTTACAATAGCTTTAATTTTTTTATAATATATATTTTTGAACAAGAAAAAATAAAACTTATTTATTTTTTTACAAGAGCGTAGCTGCAGCTTTTTGCATTACAAAATACATGCACTTGTATTTACTCCTGCTTAAACTTATTTAATAAATGGACCGTTTTTGATCGTAGAGGTCTAAAATTTTCCGTGAACATGTAGTTTCACAAAACGAACAATAATCAATCAAAAACTCTATTTCGAATATTTGTATAGTTACGTTCGTTTGCTTTTAAGGTGACGATATGTGACAATAGTTAAATGCTAGCGCGGGTCCCAAGGAAGAAAAATAGATAAAAATCGTAAGGTAATCAAACATATTATGGAGAGTAAGAACTGAAATATAAAAATAATTAGGTCTTCAAACGAAAATGTTTGGTGGGAGCGAGTTGGAATACTATCAAATCAGATCGGAGAAACAAAATTTAAATAAATAGTTCTCGTATTATTTTTCCATTAATTGTTCGGTTAAAGAGTAGATGTTTGTAAGTAAGTCTATCCTAGAGAGTAGAAATGAGTGCTCATGATATGCATTCCGGCACCGAAAATGTTTATTTGTAGAAATTTTAAATTATTACTTTCATTAGCATCCTTTATTTTGAGTTTCCCAGTTTCGGCCTGTTCCTGCAGCATATCGGTGTTTTCTTTACATCTGAGGTGTAGGGTATGCTCAGCAACTTTGTAGAAAATGTTATGGAAAATATTTTTGTTGAACATATTAACCCTCTGACTGCCCCTCATAACGAAATTTTTTCTCTTTATTATAACAAATCGTAAAAACCACTCTGAATGAGAGGTAGCACCGTTATAAAGTGTTCTACAAAAATGTTGATCATGAAATTTTATTGTATATGTCAGAACACACCAATACCCAAAACTTAGCACAAATACCGATATACTGCAAGAACAAGACAAGGCTGGGAAACTTTAACCGCCGCTAAAATAAAATTCTGGTGTGATTTTTCAAAACGCCAAAAAAAATTTTTTTAAGTCTCCTCTACCAGAATCAATCGTTCGAACTCCGTAATTTTTTTCGTGTTGTACTGTGTAATCATAAATTCATTCGCCTTTAAAACTTTATAATAATTTTGCTTAAACGCATTTAAAATCTGAAATGTGAACGTAGTGTTACTTTTTATTCAGCCCACTGTGCTTTGTTGTGACAG
>OY101440.1:37972080-38284930 GCA_956483585.1 Gymnocheta viridis
TTAGGAAAGAAACTTAGCTTGCTAGCGGTTTTGTTTATTCCTTTCCAAATTGTAAAATCTAGTAGCGAATATCGTTCTCAAAGACCTCGACGCCAAAGAATCAGCGGCTATTCACAGCGGGGCACGCAGGAGTCCAAAAAGGAAAAAAGAAATACGTCAAAGGTCTCTTAAAAAACAAAAGTATGATCATGCCGCAAGCAGCAGAATATATTAAGGATCCTGTGGAAATAGTGAAATTGACTCCTACACCGTTTGTAGATTCCTTGTAGTCCTTGCAAGGTTAAATAATTCCTAGCGCAATGAGTTCTTTTACGTTTTAAATTTATGTTTTTAATTATCTCCCGAAACGTGTGAAAAATACATACGTGCGGCATTTTTGCAAATCTTTTCAAAAGAATCAATAGATAATTACCAAATAAAACCATAAAAATAAAAGTTTATTTTATGTAGAAACTATGTTGCTTAAATGTCCCAAAACCAACATCAAAAGGGGAGCAGCAGCATGATCTTCCTTTTTTCCTTTTCTTCATACTTAAAGTCATATAATGTATTTCAGTATTTACTACAGAGTACATAAACGAAATGTTATATAAAGATAATAAAGCAGGATTCTTTTATTATTCACAAAATATGTGCGCAGACAACGATGCAGGTCGTGTTCAAATTCTCTTTAGTGTGGAAGTTGCTGAATATTTAATTAACTTGACTGCACCACAACACACACACACACAAACAAGCCTTTTAATCCGATTATAATTTATGATGACAATATTCCAATATTCTATACAAAAACTTTTCTTTTGTCTGGCCACGGGCGAGGCTGAGAGGCTTAAAACTAAAATCCTTCAACCGAAACTAGCAAAACATTAACACACAAAGAGCACAGGGGACTAAATGTATCATGTCGCATTAGTGGAAGATTGAAATGAGATGACAGAATTAGCGAGAATTAGTACAGCGATAAGGACACTGGGTAGCTGGCCCATCCGTAGGCCTTATTTAGCAGCCGCTAAGACACAACATCCCACGACTGCGTTAACATTGCAAAGCCGGCCTAACACAGGGGACTTCAAAAAGCTTGCAAAAGAAGGCCTATTTGAAGGATTTCAAAAAGCCGCCTATTTGAAAGTATTTGATCAAATGTTAGCTAATAATCTTTGCAATTGCTGGGATATGATTTCCCAAACAGTGTGCATATAACGTCAGCCAGACCAATATTTCAGCTAAGTTTGCATTATCATGAATGCTGCCAAGTTCTGGCTGCAACACCTGCAATCAAAATCCGCTACGAAGGATCAATTTATTTATTCTAATTTGTTTACCTTCTTATTAATATTTGAAAAAAAAACTTCTCCAAGCTTAGAATAGAACAGCGAAAGATCTGTAAATTAATTTAAATCAAATCTCTGTATGACTCTCATTATGAAAGTCAGCACAGATATTGAAGAAAGCCCGCCTAATATCATCCGAACACAGAAACTCAGAATGAAAAACACGTCTTCTACTTTTACATAAGACGATACGGTCGCAAAGAATGTCGCATCAACCTCTAAGCATAAACGACACAAGGGCACAGGGTAGACCAGAGATGAAACTTTGAGGTTAAGTTTTGGAGCAAATCAGCAATTTTTCACACGATTTTTGCATGGAAAAGAGATATCAACATCATGTAAGAATAAGGGAAAGTAAACGAAACAAAATTAAAGCATTTAGCAAGTAGCTAAATCACAGAGGAGAAATATATAATAAATTATAAAACTTTTCACAATTTAATATGTAAAATAATTAATATAAAACAGAGGAATTATTAATTTGTTCTCTTATTGAAATGTGAGCATTGAGAAATGTTTCGTGCTAGTGGTAGTAGTTGTTTAGTGTAATTAATATTAAAAGCCTAGATGAAATATATTAATAGTGTGGGTGTGTTTTTACATGTACGCGTTTGTTCAACGAAAGTGCTTATTGAAAGTTGATGTAGCAAAATGCAGAAGCAAAGAAGAATATGTGACATGAACAATTTAAATTTTCCTGTAAATAAAATAATAATTTATCCGTTAATAAAGCAAAGTTTTTAAGAAGTTAGAGTTAAAAATTTCTTGCGGCAGAAAATGGATCAAAACAAAACAAGAATAATCTTTGTTTAGATTTTTTCGTGTGACAGAGTCAGCAAAACAACAACAATAGCATGCCGTCTTGTGTCACCTCTGGTCTTCCTTGTGACAAGGGTGAACGAACTTGGTTACTTTTCCACAGACGATAGTTCAGTCCAAAGTGACCAGAAAGAAACCCAGTAAAAAGCCGTAAATTTCTGTTGAATTTCAGGATGCCATTATTATCTGTCATTATTAGCTGTCTTAAGCCCGAAGAACAACAGATAAATCGTTTATATATGTATGTATAATGAAAATATGACTGGGTTTAGAACCACTGGGTTACAGACCACATTCTACTGGAAAGTATTCAGAAAATGTAGATCCATCTCAAATCCGGCTCTTAGTGTTTTCATATAAAAGCATTAAAATCCTTATAAATTTGGATGAAATTCCCATGCACGATCATTTGGGAGCCCCGTAGACTAGTAGATAGCGTACTAGACTATTAGTCGGGGGGTCGCAGGTTCGATTCCTGCCTAGACCCTGGGTGTTTCTGCAGACAAGCCAAAATGGCTTCGCGGTTTGTGTTTGTTCTTTAAAAAAAAAATTTGTAGAACAGACTGTTTCTCAGTATTATATCGAATGCACAAGAGAAGCCTACGAATAATGCATACGTGTGTTTTTAAGTGTTGTAAAAGTTTGGAGTATTTGAGTACTGAGTACTCAATACCGTATATATTTACCCAAAACTAACTACTCAATACTTTCAGAGATGCATTTCCACATGTTAATACGAAAGTTTTAATTGAAAATGTTTTAAATTAATACAACTTGGTTTTGAGGAAAGTTAAGCGCAAATGATTTAATCATTTGCAACAATAACTAATCCTGGCCATTTAGTTAGATATTTTTAATGGATTATCAAATTTGCTAATCCATGAATTATTATGGAGTGAGTACGTGTAATAATGCAATCGAATTTTAACCAATTAAATATTATTATTTTGAAATAATGAAAAACGTCAAAATTATTGAGTAGTCAAAAGTAGCCGCTATTTACAGCACTAGTGTTTTATATAAAAGTTAATACGCCTACTTGACACTAGGGGCACTTCAAAACACGCTATCCTCTCCAAACAATCCTTTTCCCAAAGTACGTAACATATCAAGTGGTTGATACGCACTAATTGCCTGAGTTGTTACTTCTCTTTATAAGAACCAAAACCATTTAAATAAAATTCGAATTGAAGCGCAAAAAAAGACCTGAATTGTAAATGCCTTTTGAACTGCGCCACTAAATTTATTTTCAATACAGATACATTTGCATTTCCACACAAACACACACACACACTCTGCTGTACACATGTAAAATTTGTTAACAGACAATTAAAAATGGTTATTCTAATTTTTTTCACAATCCCCCCCAAAATGCAAATATTAATTTTATTCAAATGTGTAGTGTGTTTATTTAATGACTACAACATAAAATAGCCAAAAAACTAAATATAAAATAAAAATAAAAAAAATCCAGCGAAAAGAGTCAGCCAGCCACACCTTTTTGGAGCTGACACTTTGTGACACTCAGTTTTTGGTTAAGGATCACATTAAAAATGATTGTTAAAAAATTTATTGACAAGTTTCTCTTGAAATTGGCATAAATATAAAACACACAAATAAAGAAATATATGAGCACGTCTTAAGTGTGGAGCAAATAAATTTTAAGTATTCAAATTCCTTTCGAAACTAATGGGCTTTCAGTGACCCAAATTTGTATGCATGAGAGCTGTTAGGACAATTTTCAAAAATCATTTAGTTAATTTAATTTAGTTCTGAATTCAGATTCAGAGACAAAATGAATTTATATGTAGCGAAAATGTATTTAAAAATAAATAAATAAAATAAAATAAATGTGTGTGTTGAACTTCGACCCGTTGAGACGTAAAACATGCATAATCTTTAACATGCTCGTGGGCCTCATGAAGTCATTAATGAATGTTATGATTCTGCATGTTTAATTATTTGCAGTTGCACATGAAAGTAAGCCCCGCATATCACGGGTATAGTGTTTAAAATATAATTACCGTGCTGTAAGGAGTAGTGCTGGCAAAGTATTGAGTAGTGGGTGCCGAGTATCGGGTATTTCCTTTTTCTTTGGTTACTCAATACTCAAAAGTAGTTACTCGATACTTTCAGAGTTGTATTTTTAAGCAAGTTAAGTGGCTAAAATATTGGATAAAAATACATCACTGTATAAAAAGACAACTGTAAGACTCGTTAATCAAATCAAAACTAAATAATTTTTTTTTAGAACACTTAAGTTATTGTTAACGTTAAATTAAAAGTTAGTTTTACATTTATTTTTTATTTAATAATAGAAGCCATACAAAACCAACAATAGTTGAAGATCTATTTTTAATTTTTGAAGAAACAACTTCAATTTGCAGATAAAAAACTATGCGTTACAAATTCAAAAAATCCGATAAAAGTATCGAGTAGTATTGAGTACCCAAATGAAAAGTATTGAATATTGAGTAATGAATAGTAGCAGAATTTACCAGCACTAATAAGGAAATCCATGTTGCACGCAACAGAGGAAGAGCATGAATAGCGAGGTTCATATCCCAATAATTAAAAATTAATAAAATATGGAATGTTTAAGAACATCCAGTTAGAACTTCTGTGATTCAGCTATCGAGTATACATTTTATGTATTAAATAACAATAATATTTGATTTATCACTTACTTTTTCTCCTGTGAAACATTTTTTTACCTCTTGAACATTGTAAATTTTTGGCAACAGTGATAAAAAAAACAAACCCCTTATGCTTTGACATTTTTCACAACAAATTAAAATACGACGACGGATCAATAAGTCCGTGTGAAACTGTGTGAAACACAGTTTTTTTGCAAAACAAAAATTTTTTTTCAACATATTCTCCTTTTAACTCAATACACTTAGTCAAACGTTTCTCCAGTTTTTGTATCCCTTCCAAAAAATTGGATTTTTCGAGGTCCTTAAAATTGGCATTTGGTGGCATCGTTGGTGCTAAATCTCTTTCCACCGAGCCATTTCTTTAGGTTTGGAAATAGGAAGTAGTCACTACGGATTGCGGTTAAACAACTCCAAACAATCCTTTGAAGTTGTCACACGTTTACGTTTATGGTCAATTGAGAGCAAACGAGGCACCCATCTTGCAGACAACTTTCTTAAATCCAGCTGATCACTGAAAATCGAAATCACACTGTCATATGAAATGCCTCTGGCATCAACAATCTCACGCACTTTTACACTTCGATCGGCCAACACCATATCGTGGATTTTTTCGGCATTTTCGGGTGTACTGACCTCGATTGGCCATCCAGAATGTTTAGCGTCATTTGTACTTGCGCGACCACAACGAAAGTCAGTAAATCACTTCTTTACCATTGAAATCGATGGTGTACAGAGTCCCCATAGTATTTATCGAGTTTTCCTTGGTTTGATTGACGCTTTTTTAAATAATGTTTAATGAGCACTCGAAATTCCCTTTTTTTCATTTTTAGAGAAATACGCGAGTTTGTATGTTTTGAACAGCTATTAAACGCAAAGTAAATGATGACAATTGTTCTAAATTTGACAGTAGTCAATTAACAGGTGGTACTTGATGGGAACAGTGTTGCATTTCATATAACTACGAGGGAAGTTCAAAAAGTCACAGACTTTTTGATCCGCCCTCGTAAATAAGTATACGGTCGCAACGTCTATGAGTTGCTTAGAAAGAAAAATGTATTTTGACGACTACGTTCGACCTTACAATAATACTTCATATTCGGTGATGTACGGTGAATTTTTTTTGCGAGACGGTCTTAGAAGCAGCCATAACAGTGTAACGCTACCAGCATTGAATATTATCGTAAAAGTGTCGGGTTTTTTTATTGTAACGCATTTTGTTTCAAACCCGCACATTCAGAACGCAACATAAAGAACATATTCATAGAAAATGTTTAAACTTTAGTTATACAAGAGTTCCAACCAATTGCCGCACCATGACCGAGTAACACTCTAAATTAGCAGTGCCACATTATAGTTGGTTTACCTGTATTTTATTCTTGCTAAATATACAAGCATATCTTAAGCCAGAAGGCGTTTTCTAGGCGCAGTTTATTTGAAATACTTTGTATAATTGTTTTTATTGAAAACGAAAAAAAATGTATAAAAAAAATTACTTTTGTTTAAATAATCAGTGGGTGTTAAACAACAAACAATAACAATTTGAAATTCAATTAGATTGTTTAACATACATATTTAAACATTATTTAAGTTGCATAGAAATACATTTCATTTATTACTCGTAACCTATGAGTGTCATTAATACAAATTACAGAGCAAACAAAAGTTCTGCTTACAAATGAAACAAGTAATTTAATGCAATTTTGTGCCTGAGTTGTTTTCTTTTTGTGATTCATTTTGTTTTAAAAAGTGCAGGAAACTTTTATCCTTGATAAAAATTTAGAACAAAACTTTTCTGTAGTTCTTTATTTAATGTGAGCTTCCCGCCGGAAGTGCTGGCAATGTGACATTAAAAACAAAGCGAACTATTATGCTTCTTTTGCCAGGTATTAAATAAAGGAAATATTTATAGCAGCAAAGGCCCTTACGGGGGATGTATGAGAAGTTTGCGCCTTAAGAGGTATTTCTCCGCAAGTTTTATATGCAGTAAATGTTGCAACTTTTATGAGAATCTTTAAGACAAAACAGCGTTTAAAGTTTTTTAATACTTGATCTAATGACTTGTTGGCAAAATTTAAGAGTTCTTAGGAACATGAAATCTAAAAAATAACCAGGGGCGAGATAGTGAGCCAAGCGAAGTTCAGACTAATACACAGAGTGTGTGCACGAAACCATTTACCCAGTTTTTAGCTCCCTCATAACTTTAATTCCCCTTCTTATGAAATTATAAAAACCATTAAAGGTTTCCGAGATATGAGTTTGTAAAAACTGCATATTTTGGTATATTCTCACTGAATCATCACTTCCACTATAACTAGAGAGCTGACATTTGGTGTACAGATAGGCCTAGGTGAACTATTAATGAGGAAATTCTACAAGTAGAACATCTTCATCGGGGTGTCTAGGTTCCCCTTAATTATATGTAATTAATTTTGATATGTATACTTTTAAATACACGTTTAGATAAATTTATTCTGCTTTGATTGATCTTTTGAAATAAGTTATTTTTGAGTATTTTTTATACGAGAGTATTTATATTTTATAGTAAACCAATTTACCTTTTATAAATTAACTGTTGTTAATTTAAACACTTGTCTTAATTTTTCTTAAGCAATATAATTTTTATGTTTTACGTTATTAGTCGTTACCTACTGAATTCTGTCCAGACCATGGGCGTTTCTGCGGACAAGCCGAAATGACTTCGCGATTAGTGTTTGTGCTTTAAAAATAAAAAAAATATATACAATAAATATCCTACACAGTCCCTTTCCGAAAGAAGGTAACACATCAAATCGTTGGTAGGCATTATTCGCCTGACTTATTACTTTTCTTTATTAAAAAATAAAATTAATTACCACTTGCAGGCTATCGGGATACTTTGCCCGTTACCTAAGCAATATAGTAAAAGGAACTTTAAACCTTTTGAAAAAAGTTCCCAGCTCGCAATATACGATTAGTCTCTTCAAGCAAATTAAAGCGTTTTCTTTTCTAACAAAAAAGTGCAACATTGTTGGCCCTGTGCATTAAAAATTTGCAATATTGTGGCGGTATTCAGTGTTTGGTACAAATGGTCTTGCGAAAGATGAAATATAAAATAACGTGGCTTTTTTGTGAAATTCAACGGCAACTGTGCGTATTTTGTTCTTGGATTTTGCATTTGCGAAAGCGCAAACCAAACACTGAAATAGTAGCCCTATTCACAATCTTGTGCATTTGAGATTGCATATTTTTGCAATTGTAAATATTTTCCAGTAATCGTGAACGGCTTTGTTGATTTATTTTGGAATACTTTTTTGTAAAATACAAAATTCACACTCCGCTGTGAAAAGTGATTTTTTTTTATTTATTTACATTTATACATACACATGCATGAATGAGCGGCGAGAGAATATTTCAGTATTCTGGTTTGCAATCAAGTGTTGCATACGTAGAATGCAAATCTGTACTACTTACTACCTTTAGGTGTTCCTTATTTATATAAGTGTAGCAAGTGCATATCTTTGTATTTTATTAGTGTAGAGTAAAAATATGCTACACCACTTTGCAAATGCTACGATGCAAGACCATTTGCACAAGATTGTGAATAGTGAGTTAGTGAGTTTATTAGAAATTATTGTATCATCACTTACAAGGCAAAATGTTTGTCTTAAGAAATCTTTGAAGAGAAATATTTTTGATAAAAATTAAATAATATCTTACATTTTTTATTTAAAAAAAAAACGCCATAAGAGTATTTCTAGTAGTGAATATTGCAGGAGCTGTTTGAATACAGGATCAGCTTATAAATCGGTGCAAACAACTTAATTATAAGTTAGATATTTTTTTAAATACAAAACCGTGAAGTCATTTCGGCTTTTCTGCAGAAACACCCAGGATCCATGCAGGAATCGAACCTGCGACCCCCAGATGATTTTTTTTAATATAAGAATTATTTTATCCCATCCGGTTTGTAATAATTTCAAACTTAACTCAACTTTTTAATCAGCTACAAATTAATTGATAATAATAACCATTTAATGGCCAGGAACTTTTTCATCCTTTATATACATTCATATACATATTTGTTAAACTTTTATGGAAGTCTCACTACAGTGTAAAAAATGGTTATGAGCTGGAGTATTGTGCTCGCAATTAAAATTATTTTAAAAATAATAATAATAACAAGAAAAAACAATTTAGGTTTCATAAGTTTCTGCATGAAAACGGGCAATTGTTCTAGTTTCATGTGGAAGAATAAGAAAGAAACTTTAATTTTAATTAAACAGTAAGTAAGACAAATAGAGAAATTATAATAAACATAAGACACAAGCAACATGCTGGGGGAAATTAAAATATAAATTATTAAAATGTTTTATTAACAACTATTCCCATTATGCTTTGTTTTACTTACTGAGTTAAGTAAATGTATCCTTAAGTATCTTAAAAGTTATTAGCATAATAAATAAATTGATTAATATTGTCGAAATTGATAAAATGGAAAATATACTCAAACACATTGTATGAATTGAAATGTATTCATTCATATTCATGTGTATGAATGCATGCATGTGGCCATTAATGTTGTGATGACTTTCTAAGATTACGAGTATTTTAATTTATTATTTTATTTAGATTAATGGAAGGCAGCAAATATTGTTTTTATCACTCTAAATTATTTATTTGTCTTCTTTGCAGGACGATTACATTGACGATGAGCCTTATCGCAATGGAATTAATGAGCTTTCCATGCAACGTGATGCCGCACCTGGTGTTTTGACTGAACAAAAGTACATGGATGTCGGTAATGAAAAAGCTGTCCAACAGGCCAGAGAACGTTACATACAGGAGCAAAAAAGACCAAGTAAGGTTTTCATATTTCCCACTGACTTAATCATTTGCTGAGATGTGATATTTTTCAATGCAAATATTATTCTGAGATGTTCAAATAGTCAACATTCAAAAACATGTTGGCGAGTAAATTTTTCTTTGGAGGACAAAAAGAAAGTATTTTTTGCGTATGAAGAATTTCATACGTTGGATTTATTTAACCTTTTAAAGACATGTTTTTCTAAATAAAAGCTTTTTATTTAAAGGATACGTTTTTAAGAGTCTTTTAAAAATGAGCTTGTTTCAAAAATGTGTTTTTAAACACTTGTTGTTTTTAATACTAATACGGCATTCACACCAGACCAAAAACTAGATTTCAATTAAAATCTCCGTCAAAATCTATGCCGTTTGCACCGGGTTATTCGTGAAATTTTCCAAAAAGAGACCAGCTGATAAAGGCCGTGCGTGATTGATTCATTATCCTACATAATCGTACATAATATGACATGTGTGCTATAAAAATATGGTAGTGTGGAAATGATACTGTGTGACAGATTTTATTGGCAAGTCGTGCGATTTGGCAAATCTTATGAATATTTTCATAAAATTATAGTTTAATAATAATAATTAATTAAAACATAGTTTTATTTATATTTAATTCTTTAGATAATTCACTACTACAATTAAAAGAATTATTTTCTTTACTTCTGATCTTTAGAAAAATTTAACGGTATAAATGATCGGCTTGCAAATTGGACGCAATCTCAGATTCCCATTTATCACCATTGCTCAAAAGTTTTTCCTTATTGTACAATAACTCATGCAATCAGAGTAGTATTTATTGATGATAATATTTAAACTTTTATATTCACTTTTTCTATTTTCAAAACAACGAGATCAAAGTATTTTTTATAATAATGGATTGCTGAATACAGTGATGGCATTTTGGTGCTTTTCTGGTATTTTTTTGGTGCTTCTTGCCTCTTCATACGCGCGAAATTTTTTTAAATACCCGTTTTTGAAAAGCGGGTATTTACAGTGCTTTTCACAATTTCTCACAGTGCCTTTTGTGCTTTTTTGTGCTTTTTTGTGCAACTGAGAAATGTTTTTAGTTGCAAAAATTTGCTACTTCTTTTAAGCGCAAGTAGTACTTTTTAAGCAACCATAAATTTTTCCCGCTGCGATTGAAAGAACATTCAGTTTGATGCATTTGTTTAAAACAAAAGTAGAAACCGGTTATCTTTAAATGCAGTAAATGCTTTACTGCATATTAAATACGGTATAAAATTTGAAAAAAAAAAAAATTTCGAACGAATCATACCAAAAATCTCAATATTTTATTACAACTGTTTTGTGGCCTGATTGCGAAGACGAAGTGGATATTTTTGATAGCAAAATAAAGGAAAATGAATTAACAATCGATTGAAATACTGTCATGAATTTCATTCGAATTTGAATTCCCGTTTTTTAATCTACTTCTTACTATTTACAATTTCCAGAAATTTGTATACTAGTGATCGCTTCTTTAATGCAACATGATTATATCTCAAAATACCAAAATGTTTAAGTTACTTAGAAGAAGAAAAAATGATGTTGAACGTATTTCTTTATATGTAAAAATCTTTTCAGTAGCATATGCATGCTTAATCCAAACCAAGTGTATACCCACTAAAAACCAATACAAGCCATATAAATACCTGCTAACCTTCAATAAAGGAGAGTTATGTACATACATACATATACTTTTAAGTTTTGTCTAAACAAACTATTTTAATTATTTTATTTTTGTATATGTACCATGTATATTCTTTTACTCCTCTTTTTGTTTTGTTACGTTTCTTCACTTTTATTAAATGAATTGTGATTTTATTTTAATTAATATGTTAATAAATACTGATGTTTAATCTCAAGTCCTTTATTTATTTTAAAGCAAAAACTTTTAATCATATTTTGAGAATTTACCTTAACTTTTTTATAAATTGCTTAATATTTTTTGGCGTAACTAAAATTGTTCAAATATTTTTTATTGTGCTTTTTTTACTCTTTTTTTAATTTATTGCGCTTTTTCCCCTTTTTGGAACAGCTTACGGTGCGTTTGTTCTTTCTAGAGATATCAACACTGGCACCTAAAACGCCATTTCGAAGCGATTTTTTAAAGTCGGTCAGACTTATATAAGATTTTCCTATGAATAAATCGTGCGATCGCGTAGGATAGTGAATCAGGCCCTTAAGTAAGCAATTCACTTCGAGTTATAGAATTCAAATTTCGTTGGATTTATGGAGAACTTCGAGTTATGGAAGTTCGACTGCATTAATAAAAAGGTTGAAAAATTTTAATAATTTTATTTTTCTTGTTGAATAAAATATCTCAAAAATTGTTCTTTGTTTCAATTTGTGTTCTCATTTATAGGAAATTGTGTACGAGTATATTAACGCAATTCATTAAAATACATTTGAAAATTCAATAAAATCTTTCGGGTGCTCGAACACAGCTAATTATTATCTACTGCTTATTACAGACCAACCTAAATCAGTGAGTCAAGCTCTATCTATCTGTCAAGAATTCCCATGCTTATACAAAGTGTATGAAGCAAACCCAAATAGCGCGGCGTCAATGCTTTGACGGCTTTTCCACAGTCAAAATTTAGTTTGCAAAGTTTTAAGTCAGCTGAGAGAGAGACAGAGAGACGAATATTTTATTATTCTGCTTTTCTCCCAGCTTAATTAAAAGCTTGCAAAATAAACTTTGACTGTGGAAAACCCGTCAAAGTTTACTTTGCAATGTCTTACATCAGCTGGGAGAGAAACAGAGAGACTAACTGTTTCCTTTTCTGTCTTTCTCCCAGCTGAATTAAAACTTTGCAAAGTAAACTTTGAATGTGTAAAAGCCGTCTTTGCAATTGGAAAAGCTGATTTTGACAGCGCGTTAAGTAGTGAAGTTGGCTATTCAAAAACTGTTTTTTTCCTGTTTCCTTTTGTTATTGATACAGAGTAGTGTCAATTTAGCTAGTTTTAGGTCAATTTAGCGGTTTTATTAAATAAGATAAATTAACACTACTGTTTATGACACGGTAAGCCAATTCAGCGTAAAAGCTACGCGCTGGAAAACGCTACGATTGACGCGCTAATTTAGTTTGGCCTGTTAGTAGTGAGCAAGGTGTATTTAACTACGTGACAGCATTAGGAAAACAATTACAACAAAAACGTAACCCATAAAACAAAGAAAACAGATACAGAAAAAAAAAGTAAAAGTATTTTGTATGTATTTTGACATTCGCAATGAATAGTCAGCTGCTGTAATGCTGTCACCTGCTTAAATACGCCTTGGTTGTGAGTGAGAATTAATATTGAAAACAGCGATAGATAAAATACGAAAATTTGTTTTTGTTTTCAATATAAATTCTCACTCACAATTTTCTTTTCATTTTCCAAAAAAAGGCAATTAATTTTCTTTTTTAATCAGAATATTTATTAAACTAATATATGATCACCACTTAAATAGAAATTATTATATGAACATTTAAACATTTGCAAATATCTTACGATTGTTTGTGTTAAATTGCCCGGGTTTTGTTTGTTTGCTCGTTGATGACAGTTGTCAGCAGATGACAGTATCTAATAAAAAAATAAAGGAAATTCAAATTCTACGGTATGTGGTTTTGACATTGAACTGGGATCAAAAACAGAAATTTTCTTGCAACCAAAAGTAATTGCCAAGTATTTTGTGTTTAATTTTTTTCTTATTTTCTTTTCTTTTACTTCTTTTATAATTTCATTCAATTACGTGCTCACATACATAAATCTGTAATTATGTACAGCTACGAGTACTCACAAACAAACTCATGCGTTCCGTTGAGGAAAATGCAGAAGAAATTTCTTAAAGCTTCAATTATTCGTATAATGGTTACATGGACAGCGATCGTTAAACTTTAATGTACTGAGTAATTTAGAAAATGCTCTACCATTTCTGAAATGTGAAAATTGCACCAAAGAAAATGTGTGAATATTTCAAAAATGTATTAGTTGGTGGCTTCTGGAGAGTGCCTACTTCGAGGTAATATGTTTGTGGGTATGTACGAGGGCAGTTTGATAATTCCGTGACGTGACTTTCTGGAGAAAATAAATTTTTTTCCGCAAAAAGCGTTTTATTTCTCAACATCGTCTCTTTTTAAGTTCGATATAATAAGTTCAGTGTCTTTCTATTATTTTTTTATTTCCTCCATATAATAAGATTTCTTATTCTTAACATATTCAAAATAGGAGTTTGTTTCAATGACAGACAACCTCTTCGTTTGATCCAAATTTCTTACCACTCTGCCATTTTTTCAAATTTGAAAACAAGTTACTGAATCTGGAGACTATGCTGGAAGTTTCCATGTTTCATTTACAGTTACAAAACGGCATTTGGATTGTGCTTGAATCTCGTCAGACACTCCTTTGAAATGGTTATATGTTTGCGATCGCGGCAAAATGTGATCACGCAAAATGTGATGTGCCAGCTCGGTTCTCCGATCGTCCAATACCATTTCGTGGATTTTATAGACTATTTCTGGCGTGACGATCTCTTTTGAAAGACTTGAACGTTTGGCATCATTTGTGCTGGAGCGATCACAGCCAGTGATGCCAAGAGTAGAGAATTTTCCCTTTTTAAATGGAATTCATTGGAAAGTTTCAAGGGCAGGGAGAAAAAGACAGATTTTTTATTTTAAAGAAAATGTAGGGAATTTTTAAAACTTTGTTTTTCTTCCTTTTATATTGCGGTGCAATTTCGTAGAAAACCCCATTAAAGTAATAATACATATAAAAATCAAAATTTCAAATTTTGTTACAGTATTACGCGAGATATTTCATACAGAGAGAAAACATTTCTTGGTAAATAATATATAAAGACAACGAAAGCCAAAGAAATGTCCGATTTTCTTAGGAACATAATTTGTATAAAAAATTAAAACAAATTTGAAAATTGTAGATTTATTTTGTTTACTATATAAATTAATGCTTTTTAAAATTATATATACGAGTATTAAACTATTTTAAATAATTAAATGGGCTCTCTTAGAAACAAACAAAAAAATAATAACTTTCATTCTTTCCATTTTTTTTAACTTGTACAAAATTTTATTAAGAATTCAGAATTAAGATTTTGATTACATTCTAAGATCTCCACATCTTTATTTTACAAATTTAAGAAATCTATATTCGCAATAAATGCGAAGAATTACAAAAAAGGTGCAACAGCTCTTAAGTTAATCCAAGGACTTCCCTTAAAAATTAGATAATTTTTGAGAAATGCTAATTAGTAGTCGCAGATATTGGCGGTTGTTGAAATTAAAAATGTATGTTATATTTCAAACAAAAACAACTTTTAAAATTTTGTTTTTGTTTTAAATGTAATTATACGAAAGAAAATTTTCTTTCGATATCGACAAACAGGCAGTTAATGTTTTGTCTGGCGATATAAATGTACAAAAGCTTAAAACCCTAAATAAAATGTTTTTTCCAAAATCAATGAATTTTTAGAGTAGGGAAATATGTAGGGAACTTTCTTTGTGTGCAGGGAAAAGGGGGAATTTTTTCCAGACATGTAGGGATTTTGTTAATGTTCTGCTGGCATCACTGATCACAACGAAAATCAGTAAACCACTGAAACTGATGGTGCAGAGACCCCATAGTATTTATTAAGAAGACTTTCTTTGGTTTCTTTAACGATTTTTTTATATTAAAAATAATTTTTAATCAGCACACAAAATACACTTTTTTCATTTTCGTTAAAATTACGAGGTTGTGTACTCTTTCAATGGCTGTCAAAAGCAAACTAAAGGACAAATTCGACAACGGTCTAGTAATAAATAAAATATCACAGGACCAGTGTTGAACTAAAGGTTAGTGCTTTGGAAAGTATAAAAAGTAGCCGAACTATCAAACTGCCCTCGTATGAATGTTTATACGAGGGCGGATCAATAAGTCTGTGACTTTTTGAATAAAACACATTTTTTTTGCAAAACAAAAATTTATTTTTCAACGTAATCTCCTTTTAATTCAATACACTAAGTCCAACGTTCCTCCAGGATTTTTCGAGGTTCTTAAAATAGGCATTTGTTTTTCAACAATTTCACCGTTGGAGCTAAATCTCTTTCCACCGAGCCATTTCTATAGGTATGGAAATAGGAAGTCGTCACTAGGAGCTAAGTCCAGAGAATATGGCGAATGAGGTATTAATTCGTAGTCCAATTCATAGATTCCAAACAATCCTTTAAAGTTGTCACACGTTTACGTTTATGGTCAATTGAGAGCAAACGCGGCACCCATCTTGCAGACAACTTTCTCAAACCCAGCTGATCACTGAAAATCGAAATCACACTGTCATATGAAATGCCTCTGGCATCAACAATCTCACGCACTTTAACTCTTCGATCGGCCAACATCATATCGTGGATTTTTTCGGCATTTTCGGGTGTACTGACCTTGATTGGCCATTCAGAACGTTTAGCGTCATTTGTACTTGTGCGACCACAACGAAAGTCAGTAAATCACTTCTTTACCATTGAAATCGATGGTGCACAGAGTATTTATCGAGTTTTCCTTGGTTTGATTGACGCTTTTTTCAATAATGTTTAATGAGCACTCGAAATTCACTTTTTTCCATTTTTAGAAAAATATACCAGGTTGTACGTTTTGAGCAGCTGTTAACAGGTGGTACTTGATGGGAAAAGTGTTTCATATTATATAACTACGAGGAAAGTTCGAAAAGTCACGGACTTATTGATCCGCCCTCGTATATCTTTTAGTTACTCTATAGACTGTAATCACAAAAATTCTGAATTGTTTTCCTAACAAGTTGTTACTGCTAATAAATCGGTTGAAAGATATTCAAATAGTTATGTATGTGTGTATTTATATATGTACATTCAAGAATGCCTTCATTACTTTACTAGGATTATATTTTATGTGTGTCACTAAGCAAATGCTCGTTCGTTCGTTCGTTCGTCCATGAACACAACTACTGTCATTAGATTTTCAAGACGACTTGACTGGTCTTGTCAACAATTCAATGAACTTGGATTTTTTTTCTAATTTTTTTTTTTTAGAGAGATGCCACAATTAAAGTGGGTTATTACAGAGAGAAATGGTAGTAAAATAAAGTTTTACTTTTCACCTGCCACTTTTTTTTCAAAGGCAAAACTGCAAAAATGACAAACCAAATTGGCTTTTTCTGTCTGCCTAAATGTCTACCAAATTAATGTCGATACTTTGGCATAATGACTAAAAGTATTCATTCATTCATTTCCATTAAAAGCGAGAGGAAAACGAAAACCAAAAAAATATTTTAAAAAAAATATGTTGATGCTAGCGAACTGTCTATGTGGGAAAAGATGCTAAAGGTTTGTTTTTATTTAAAGTCGGTATGGTAATTCAGCTTTGGTCACAAGTCTTGCAAATTGTTTCGGAATTGCAGTTTATACTCTGTAGTAAGTAGAAGTGAAATGCAAAGGAAATTGCTTTTTATTTAATGTAAAATTAAGTCGTTAAGACTGTTGGTGTAGGGAAAACTGGGATAAGTATTAATAAGCGGCAGATACTTCTTGTTCGTAGTGTTGAAGTTGATAAAAACATGTTTTAAATGAATTGCAATGACACTACAGATACGAGTACTAATTTTTTCAGAAGCTTAGCAGTTAAACTTCTTTGTATAAAATTGATTTATGAGACAATATTCATACCCGGAAAAAATTATTCACACATAACATTTTATATGAAACCTCCCAGCTAGCATTTAGACATTTTACTCTCCCATATGATGCTTTTGCATTCTGACGATTGTTGGACGAGTTAATCGTCGTTTGCGCATTTTGGCGATGATTTTGATGATTGTGGAACGAGTGTTTTTTTATGTCATTTGAGTACTCTGACGACCATTGAACAATTGTTATTTCACCGTAATCGTATATTAATTTTAAAAATGATGAAATTTCAAGTCTTTATGTTGTTTACGTTACTTCAAAATGGCCGTTTACGCATTCTGGTGAGAGTTTGGTGTGAAATGTAATAATAAAAAGTGTTCGTTCAATTAAAGAGTTTTCTTTAAAATTGAAGTGTTGTTTTTAAATTAGAATGATTTTGTAATTAAAATACATATTTATTACTATTAGAAAATATAAAACACAAAAAATAAACACATTTAGTTTAAAAGAGTATTACACGATCACTTTCCGCTCGTCGCAGAAGACTTATTACAGCGATTAATTCAAGGCTCGTTTGAAGTAAGAATAGAAGAGTCTTACATGATTCTATTAGGAGCATCGTAGACGACTCGTGTGAAAGGGTCGCCGTCTTGACACAGTTGCTCTCGTTGTACTGAACTTGCGCGATCGGAATACGACATCACGTTCGATTTAAACGCCCGCTCCAATCGCGGAAGATTCTTCTACGATCGAAAATGCTAGCTGGGCTGCAGAAAATTTCAGTCACCACTACTAGTGACTTACAATACCCCAGACAAGGCTATTTACTATAGACATTTAACAGATACGACTCATTGAAGTTCCACTACTGATTCACTAGCACATTATAGTAATTCTAGTCTACACTTTCGTTACTTATCTGAAATAGATGTCGATAATTAAAATGCATATTGTGCCGTCGACACATTATCAGTCATCTGCTCACGCCACAAAATTTTTTCTCATCAAAGGCAAATATAAAAATTTAGATTCTTTGTTGTTGGGTTAAAGCCTCCCTGCAGGAAACCAAAATATTTAGTCAAGTATGTTGTTTGAAAATAAGATACTTAAAAATAAGAGAGAAATCATCAGGTCTGTTAGCCTGGTCGAAAAATAAGCGGAAGTTGTGTTTGCAATCCATTTAAATAGAGACAAATTTATCCACACAAAGATAAATATAAAGGCGCATATTCAGAAATTACCACTAAATGTTAACTGTTTTAAGTACCTATTTAAGTTATTCACAGTCGGTTGCTTTCAGCACGAAAAGTTTGCACTTAGTTATGCACTCAAAATATTCTGTACGTAAAATTAACTGAAATTGTAATTTAAAATAAATGAAAGTTCACTTAAAAAACGGTCTACTCATTTTTCATTTAAAAAATTGAACCAAAAGATCATTTAGTTTTTAATGTTAAAAAATTAATTGACTTAAGGCCGTAAAAATAAAAGATTTTTCCTTTGTTCTCAAACAAATCAAATAAAGTAAGCAAAGAAAAAACAAGCAGCACTTGAAAACAACGGACAATATTGAATGTAACCGAAAATCCGTATTAATATGTCCTTAGTCTTTTTATTGAATATTGGATTCAGTTAAAAATAAAATTGCTTACAATTTTAAATGTTTATTCTTTTAAAAATGACTGAACGGATTACTTCTTGAATAACGTACAGTCCGTTACTGTAATAATATTGTGAGTGTGGGAGAAGCTATAACCGAATGATAACTAATACAAAAACAAAATACAATAGAGATGTGTTTTTTTCAACAAAAGTTCTATTGAATAACTTTACTTTTACAGCCCCTTATTTTAATTGACGACAAAAAGTGACTTTTTTAGGAATTGTATGAATGATAAAATGAAAAAATATAAATTGTTTTTTTTAATAGCTTTAGTAAGTATCGTTCAAAATATTATCCACATTTTATTATCTCTACATCATAATATGCAGGGTTGCATTTCATACATCAGCTAAAGGCAGTTGCTGCACGAGTTATTGTGAATATGATCTGTAACTTTCTTTGAAATTGTTTCTAGTTTCTGTTTTATTAGTTTCGACTTTGGTTATGATTTTTGAATATGCGCTCAAGTTTCCATAATTTTAAATAAAACTGTCACTTTTTCCAAAAAATAAGTAGAATATATTTGAATTTAGTACGGCGTTTTTCTTTCTGTGTAGGTTAATTTACATACCGCTACCAATTTTTAGATTTTTCCGACGAAATATAACTAACGCTCTTATATCCATAATTCATATTCCATCATTTGTTTCTATATCTAAAATATCTTTTATTTTCAAGTCTTTTTTGCTTCTCCTGTGAAATTAGAACAAGTGATGTTACGTACTTTTTGATTTTCGACTACGATATGTGTGTATACACATATATGAATATGTACACATATATAGATAAGTATATGTCAAAAGAAAAATGTTCGGAAGTTTCGAAAAGCACAAAGAGTTTCCGACTTTTGTTTTTCCAATAAATATCTCCAACAGTTTTGCATTAAAATACATCATAATTTATAAAACCTAAAATTACTATGTCGCTGATTGTTTGTTATATTAACTGTATTGAGTTGTTGTTCAATGTAAGCAAATCCTATTAACTACTTAATAATATTTAAATTTCTGTAATCATGGCATCAGTATCAAGTTGCTACTTCAATGTTCATATCATTGCAACGATCAATATCCATGCGATACAAAGTTAGACAGAAGCTTTTGCTTACACTATTAATATATTCATGCATATGTAATTAATGGTATGGATGGCTATCATATGGCCCGTCTATCTACACATGTTTCCAACAACAAAATAAAGTCATAAAGCGTCACTTATCACGTATTAGACGCGTTTGCATGAACAAATAGCCGCATTTCCCAAACGATATGAAGCCAAAACTCTTCTATCATGCAATTTAATAGTTGGCAAACCATCTGCATAATCTACGAGTATGATATGTCTCGATCACCTTTATAGACCAACCGCCGCCCATTTGCTAGTGTGGCAAGAGGCAGTTTGATCGTGTTGGTCAATAAAATAAGAGAAAGCCGTTTTTGTTGACTTTTGGAGATTTTGTTTCCTTTTGGAAAAATCACACATCAGAGCTTCTAAAAGCTTTATTCCTTAAAAATTCTTGTTACTTATTGTTCGAGTTTATGTTATTATTATTTAATAGTTATTATTAAATAACTAATAAATAACACTGTACAACAGCCAATCTGGGGGGTGAGAAATTCTTTTAGTATAGTAGAAAAATATGAGAGAGTTCGGCTTGTGAGTGTCAATGTTTTCTCCAAATAATGTTGTGCATATCTGGAGCAAATTTTTGAAATTCATACATTTACCTAATTGTGAATAAATGAGAAACGCATGCATCGATTTTCATGATCTATGCCTTTTTTTGCTCATGAGTTATGTGACTTTACGCGAAAGTAATTAGTTTTGGCACTTTTTTCCATTTTGGATTTTTTATGAATTTAAAAAAAAAAATATTTAAATTTTTAGGCAAAAAATACTTTTTTCCCTTCATACATTCATTTTTAACTTCGAAAGTGTTGCACATATAGGAAAACGGAAATTGTAATTCTTAATTTTTCTAAATTTGTTTCATCAAAATCGGACAAGTGGTTCTCGAGTTATGTTAAACTACGTTTTTGCCAAAATGTTACAACTAAGCGAAAAAACATCAAGATAAGGAAAAAATTTAAAAGGTCATAAAAAAAACTGACACATACGAACGCCAAACCCTTTGAGGGTTTTACTATACTGACCTAGTACCATCCCCCTGACTTGGAATTTCTCACCCCCCAGACAATAATCCCAAAAATGTTCCATAGTGTAATTAGTCTTAACAGTTTTGTTTTTATTGAAGGATATCAATTACAATCGTCATTATCATTTTTATAATAAATTAAAAATTCAAATTTGTTTTTATAATTCGAAAATACTCGTATAATCCAAATTTGTTTGAAACATTTCACATTTTAAATGTCTGTTGAAAGAAACTAATTTTATTAAAAACACATGGTTTAATATAAAACAAAAAGTAAAACAAAAACGAATGATTGGAAATATCGATTGGTACATAGATGGCGAACGATATTTTAAATCATTCATTTAGTTTACCACCCATTTTCTTTATGCCACCCAGGTTAAACAAATTGCCACCTTTGTTACCACAATATGCATACACACATACATACAAAAGAAAAACTCCTCTAGTTATTACAAAGCAATGCGTTGCTTTTCTTTCCATAATCTCTGCTAACAATTGACTTAATAAACCAGACAGACACAATTTCATGGTACATATGAAATGTGGTGCAGGCATGCAAGCTGATTGTGTACGATTCCTTGAGGTGATCTTATAATACGAGTATTATATACTCTTGTACAAGTATTTTCTTCTTTTTTTTTTGCTTTTTGCTTTTGCTTATTATCAAGTTACAAGTAGTTCTTACGGCAAGTCTTTAAAGTATACGCAAATTACTATGAAACTTGATTAAAAAATGGATAACAGACAGACAGACAGAGAGAGAGAGAGAGATATTTTATTTATAAATAAGTGTTATAAGTATTTTAATATGCATTTTAGTTATGTAGATACTCGTATATTTTAAAATTATTGTTACTAAAATTGTCAACTTATTAATATTCATACATATTGATATGAACATATTTATTAAGGTAAGCCGGACAGGATTTCGTGAATCGATTTATTCGAGATTTTACAATTTCGTATTCCGAAATAGTTGGATTTTTCAGGATCATAGCGAAAAGCAGACATTGCAAAAATCACCGTCTAAACGACCTAATAGAATTTTTCTCGTCCTAAGTTTGCACACAGACAGCTTATTATGAAATTACAGTAGTATTCCGATTTAACGAACATTCGATTTAATGAACATCGCATTTAAGGGACACCTAAATTTTTATTTCTAATAAGTAAGTTCCTTATATTACGAACAACAATTTTATTTTGCACTCGGTTTATCGAACAAATATAAAAAAAGAAAATTATGAAGAGCTTGATGACACTGATATTCTAAAGCCCAAAATAAAATACGAATATGTTTGTAATTAAGCACTTCGAAATTTGTATTAAATGGGCGCTCATTAGCAAAACAATGTTAGTGGCAAAAATTTAATGCTTTTGGGAGAGCTTCAAGATGCCAATAAAAAAAGATAGCCATTTCAATAATCAGACTATATTTATCGAATTTTTTAAATAAATTATTTTTATATTTCGGTGTTTTTATGCATTTTTCCTTCCCTTATACATATTTTTATAGAAATATTTTATTACTATAATTTTAATAAAATATAAAACATGCACTATACATATTTATAGTTATGAATCAAATAGACGATGCTATTAGTTTTTAATTTAGTACTGGATATAATGAACAATTCGCTTTGACGAACAGGCCTGAAAGCAAAATCGTAAAACTAATGTAATTTGAAAAGGAACTCAACTTCTCGAATATCCACATGTTCTCATCTTAAGTGCGTTACGTAGTTACGTCCCACACTTTTATTTCTTTTAGAGGAGAAGTTAAAAACGTTATAATATCAATAATAATAAAGTGTTCCTGCAATCCTTTTAATTTTTTTTATAATATAGAGACCACACTTTACACCTTTTTTGCATTAAAAAATACATGCACTTGTATTTACTCCCGCTTCAATTTATTTAATGAAGGGGCCATTTTTGATAGTAAGAGTCTAAAATTTTCCGTAAACATGTTGTTTGACAAGATGAACCATAATCAATCAAAAATTATATTTCGAATATTTGTTTAGTTCGGTCCGTTTGCATTTAAGGTGACGATATACAAGATTTCACTTTCACGATTATTTTGTGGAAATATCAAAAATATGTAAATTGTTTTAGATTTTTAATTTTTGGAGGTATTTTTTGGAAACTCATCGTTTTACGAATGTGTAGTTTGTACATTCCGGTGAATCTTTCAGAAAATAAAACTAAGCAGAAGTTTTGTAGCTATTTTTTTTAATTTTTAATTAAATGTATGTATGTTTTTATATAGAGTGGCTCAACGCTCATGGTTCCTTTAATACCAGGTGGATGCAGTAAACACATTTATTTATTATTTTATAGTTTCGTAAGTATGTAATTTGTAAACGTGAGTTTTCGTGATTGTGACTAACTTTTTTTTCACTCAATTGAACTTTAAAGAATAAAGGAAAAAAATTGCAACAACAAAAATTTTATAATGTAAACTGGCAATTTGTTTGATCGGGGCAGAACTCATTTGAAAACTTTAACACTTTTGCGCCATTCTCGTTTTCCTCTTTTCTACATAAAAAAATTTTTGTGTTGAAAATAACAAAACAAAAATACCTACAATAAATAGTTTAGACAAATTTTTAATTTTAAAGAGTGTCAAAATGAAGGCAAATCTTAAAAGTAACAGAATATCTGAAATTAATTTTAAAAAGTTAAAAGTAATACAATACCAATAAAAATATTATTAATGCAGAGTTTTACCAATCAAAAATTAGGTTGTTATCAACAATAAGTTAAATGTTAAGACATTAAAATATTGTAATTTAGTTTTAGTTCCATCCTCAAATGTTAAAGTCTATATTAATAAAAAATAAAGTAGTTTTTTAATAAATAAAACAACTTAAAAACTAAAGTTGTGCGCTAATGGATTTGTTAACTTTTGTAAAAAATAAATTTTTAAAGAGTCAAAATTAAGCAAATCAAATTTAAAATTAATAATTGATTTACAAAAATCGATGTTATATTAAATCGTTATGATATATTTTTTATTAGAAAAATCGTATAAATCAAGATAAATCGTCAAAAGTGGCAACACTGCAACAACGACAACATATTGCATCCATCCGTGTGCGCTAATGCATTTGTTAACTTTTGTTTAGCAACATGTCAACTTTGTTAAACTGTCACTGTTTATTCTACTTCTTAACACATCATTCAAATACATAATAAAAATCTAATATTATCCACACAACCATGCGCAAACACAAAAACACAAAACACACTTACCGCTGCACAAACACCCTTACAGCTGTTGGAAGGCATTTTACTTTTACCATCTTGACAAACAAACAAACTAAAAATGCAATTAATTTTCTTCTAACGCAAGTTTCACTTAGAGAAACTTCAATAAAAAAACTTTAATATAACATTTTCACTTTCTTCACACAATTATATTTATTTTCACACAACATTAATTAGATTTTCTTTAATTATTAACACATTTTATTGAGTTTCATTACACCGAAATTAATGGACGTACTTAACTAGCCGGCGTCTGACATCTAACTAGCGAAAATAAAGAAAAAAGCTTTCTCCGCCATGACCTTCTTACATTTTAGCACGTACAACACGGCAAATAAATACCCTTTACGGCAAAAGTCATAACAACAAACAAACTTTAATTGGAAAAGTTGTCAAGCATTTAGCTGGAGCAAGAACAAGAAGATTGCTTTAATGGCGATTGTGTCTGTGCTAACTAACCTTAACTAACACACATCAATCACATCATCAAGGGGTCGGAATGTTTAGGGGAAATTTAAGAGATAAAGCTTTGCTTTCATCTTGTTGCAGTGCTTTAAATGTAGAGTGGGAGATTATTATTTAATTCGCTTTTTTTTGGTTTTATCATGGTAGAATAATACAGGTAATATCGAAGCTGCAACAACAATGCTTTAGGGTTCGAAGCTGTCAAAAGGCACAAAAGAAAAATGACAAAGTGGTTGCATTTTTTGTCCTATATAGAATTTTGTTTCTTTTGTTATTTGTATTTGAAACAGATCTTTAAGTTTGCTTTTTTAGCAGTGTGGGTGTGTGTTAGTAATACATAATCAAATTTTTGCAGCTACGAACCAAAAAAAAAGTTAGTTGACGTTTCGAAAATACCTGTATTATTCTACCATGGGTTTTATGAACATTTTGAAATTAAAGCAGTGTTGCCAGCAACGAAATGTTGAATTACACTTGCGTCATGTTAAAATTAAACATGAAATTAGGAATTACACATGTTTTTTTTGCAAAATAACGTGCTTTGATTTGGTTAGATTAAATATTTAACCTTCTTGGTGCAATTCCAAAAAAAAATTTATGATGAATATATTTTCAATATTTGGGCTTTCAAGGTATTTTATTAATAAAAGATTCCGTTTTACATATTATTCCGACGTTCCGTTGGCATTTTCCAACTTCTTCAGGGAATTTTTTTATTTTTGATTATATATAAAATCTTGTTTACACCAATTTTACATCATTCTCCTTAAAAATGTCACAGTTTTGCTTTGTGTAAAAAGGAAAATCACAAAAAAAACTTACTTAATTTAAAGCAAAAAAATTTAAGCCAGATTCATAAATATATTAAAATATTACAGCCAATACTTATTAGTCGTCACCAGAATAAAAAAAAGTAAAGTAGTGCTCAAAATTTATAAAAATTTAAATTACATATGAGTTGCAAATGCAGCCAATTACACATGGTCTGCACATGAAAATAAAAATTACACATGATATGTGTAATTAGTACACATAAGGTGGCAGCAATCACTTTAATATGATTATTACTAAAATTGTCAACTTATTAATATTCATACAAATTGATATGAACATATCTAGTAAGGTATGTCAAGCCAGACAGGGTCTCGTAATCGTATCCCTTGGATTTTCTCGGGGTCTTAGTATTTTGCTCGTCCTAGGCTTGCACACAGACAGCTTATTATGAAATTATTTTGAAAATGAGCTCAGCCTCTCGAATATCTACACATCGTCATCTTAAATGCAACCGGTCGTAACTACACTTTTATTTCTTTTAAAGGAGAAGTTAAAAACGTTATAAAATCAATAATAATAAAATATTCCTGCAATCCTTTTAATTTTTTCTTATAATATAGGGAGTTATTCTTTTGCAAAAATTTCAAAAATATGTACATATGTAAATTATTTTACATTTTTAGTTGTTGGAGGTATTTTTGGAAACACATTGCACAGTGTAAGATTTTGCTAATCTAGCTGGACAAAAGTAATTTTTTTAGTTTCAATTGAGTAAATATTTTTATCAAATTTGAAAGAGCACTTCTTATAAAACAAGAAAATGATGCAGAAACTTTGCTAATTTGTCAACAATAACAATACTTGAATATTTTTGAGTGAATTAAGAACAACAAAAACATTTAGTATGCACATGAAATTGCTAATTTTTAAAAGCGTTTTTTGTTGTTGTTGATTTTTTTGTTGTTGTTATGAAGTTCAACTTATTCGCTGTTAATATCATGAGAATTTATTTTTGGAATCTGGAAAATTCTTTTAGTGCGACTTCATTTAAACAATTACTCTTTTCGTTAAGTAAAGAAAAAAAACTAAATTCTATAATCGGTAAATTCTTATGTACTTATGTATGTATAAAATATTTGTATTCTTATTTTAAAATTAATAAAAGTTAATGTAGAAAAATTAAACACTTATTGTTGCTTCTACCTGTTTTAAACACTCTCATGCATATTCGCCGCTTTTTCACTTTTTATCCAACGCGAATATTAGATATAAATTTTTGCATTTGTATGGGAGGTGGGCGTGGCAGTGGTCCAACTTCGCTCATTTTTTTACAATGGTAAATATTGGCCTAGTAACATCTTGTACCAAAATTCATTAGTATAGCTTAATTTTTTCCAAGGTACTTATTTAATTTTGTCTCCCTAGAATGTGTAAATCTTACACTGTTAATTTGTTTTACAAATGTGTAGTTTGTAGGTACCTTCCGATGAATCTTTCAGAAAGTAAAACTTAACAGAACTTTTGTATTTATTGTTTTTTTAAATTTTTAATTAATAGATATATAGATAGAGATAGAATAGGTATATATGTAGATAGTGGCCCAACTCTCATGGTTCCTTTATTACCAGGTAGATGCAGTAAAAAACATGAACATATGTATGTATGTATGTATACAAACAAAACATTTTTTTTATTATTTTATAATTTCGTAAGTATTTTGTGGGCGTGAGTTATCGAGATTTTTTCACTCTCTTGAACTTTAAAGAACAAAAGAAAGAAATTGCAACAACAAAAATTTAATAATGTACAGTGGCAATTTGTTTGATCGGGGCAGAACTCATTTGAAAACTTTAGTACTTGTGCGCTATTTTCATTTTCCTCTTTTCTATATTAAAAAAGTTTTTTATGAAAAATAACAAAAAAATATACAATAAATAGTTTAGACAAAATTTTCATTTTAAAGAGTGTCAAAATAAAGGCAAATCAAATTTAAAATTAATAATTGATTTACAAAAATCGTAGTTTAAATAAACCATTTATGATTTATTTTTCATTAGAAAAGTCGTCTAAATCATGACAAACCGACTTAAGTGGCAGCACTGCACAACAACGACAACAAATTTCATCCATCCGTGTGCGCTAATGCATTTGTTAACTTTTGTTTAGCAACATGTCAACTTTGTTAAACTGTCACTGTTTATTCTACTTCTTAACACAACATTCAAATACATAATAAAAATCTAATCTTATCCACACAAACATGCGCAAACACAAAACACACTTACCCGCTGCACAAACACCCTTACAGCTGTTGGAAGGCATTTTACTTTTACCATCTTGACAAACAAACTAAAAATGCAATTAATTTTCTTCTAACGCAATTTTCACTTAGAGAAACTTCAATAAAAAACTTTAATATAACATTTTCACTTTCTTCACACAATTATATTTATTTTCACACAACATTAATTAGATTTTCTTTAATTATTAACACATTTTTATTGAATTTCATTAGACCGAAATTAATGGACGTACTTAACTAGCCGGCGTCTGACATCTAACTAGCGAAAATAAAGAAAAAAGCTTTCTCCGCCATGACCTTCTTACATTTTAGCACGTACAACACGGCAAATAAATACCCTTTGACTGCGAAAGTCATAACAACAAACAAACTTTAATTAAAAAAGTTGTCAAGCATTTAGCTGGAGCAAGAACCAGAAGATTGCTTTAATGGCGATTGTGTCTGTGCTAACTAACCTTAACACACTTCAATCATATCATCAAGGGTTCGGAATGTTTAGGGGAAATTTAAGAGATAAAGCTTTGCTTTCATCTTGTTGCAGTGCTTTAAATGTAGAGTGGGAGATTATTATTTAATTCGCTTTTCTTTTTTTTGGTTTAATGAACCATATTGAAATTAAAGCCGTGTTGCCATCACCGAAATGCTTAATTACACATGCATATTGCCAAAATTACACAGGAATTACACAGGCTTTCTTTTTTTTTTGCAAAATAACGTGCTTTGATTTGTTTAGACTAAATATTTGACCTTTTTGGTGTAATTCCGAAATTTTTTTGATGTTGAATATATTTTCAATATATGGGCTTTCAGGGCATTTATTATTAAAAGAATATTTTTAACATTTTATTCCGACGTTTCGTTGGCATTTTACAACTTCTTCAGGGAATTTTTTTATTTTTGTAGATATAAAATCTTCTTTACACCAATTCTACAACGTTTTCCTTAAAAATATCACAGTTTTGTTTTGTGTAAAATGGACAATCACAAACAAAAACTTGATAAATTTAATGCAAAAAAATATGCAAAACAGGTTCATAAATAAATTAAAATATCACAGTCAATCCATATTTGTCGTCATCACAGTCGTCATAACAATAAAAAAGTTGTGCTCAAAAATGAAAAAAATTTAAATTACACATGAGTTACTCATGGGCTACACATGAAAAAAATAATTACACATGATATGTGTATTTACACATATGGTGGTAACACTGAGTTAAAGGTACGAACTAGGAATTTTTATTTTAAGCATAAATTTCCTTATGCTACAATATTTGTTTGTAACTCTGGATTAGAGATGGGAACGTGAGTAACTTTTCACTCACGCCCATGCACGCTCACTTTAAAAATATTAAACTCATGCACGAAGTTATATTTTTAGCTCACGTGAGTGAAAAAAAAGTTAGTCACAATCACGAAAACTCACGCTCACGAAAAACTATAAAATAATTGAAAAATCTTTAAAAATTATAATAAGGCAAAGAAATATTACGAAACAATAACACCAAAAATCTACTCATGCCCGCTCATTCACGCTCAATACTCACGTTTATGGATGCTCCCGTAATTGAAACAAAACACTAATTACAATGCACGCCAATCATGAGAGTGGTGACCATCTCTACTCTGGAGCTTTACTAAATTGAGCGCTATATGTCTGTGTAAAAAATTTACAAATTGAAACTATAGCAAATCACAAAAAAATGAACTAAAAGGAAGAAAAATTAATCCTAACAAATCAGATATCAAGATACAATTCTTCAAAAATTAAATATTTTCTAAACAAAAATTTAAAATTCATCCTCAACACTAAAGTCTGATATGTGTTTTTATAAAGGGTTTTAGTTATTTATCTTTTTTTGTAGCTCAGTGTAATTTGTTACCTATTAAAATTTTCTTCCACATGGTATTAAAGAAAAAACAAAAAACTACTTACTTATTTTAAAACTCCAAATATTTATGCAATATTTGATTATTAAATATTGACTTGTTTATTGCAGGAACTCCACATGAATTGGCAACTGAGCATTGGCACCGCATGATCCAGGCAACCAAATGCCGTAAACCATTGCCACGAGTTATTCCAATCTCAAATAACACATCAAAACGTTACGAGCCATATGCTACAATTTTGCATCGTTGTGGCGATGATACCGGCTGTTGCGGTTCTACTGCCAGCGTTTGCACTGTTAAGAGACATGAAATCGTTATGGTTTACGTTTTTGTAAGTATTTTATTTAATTTTTTTTTATCAATGCTACTTTCGCATAAATTAACAGCAACTCAAAGACAAACTATTCGTTACAAATGTTTCATTTTATAATTGTGAAAATTTGAAAATTTAAATTGAATTGAGCCCACCTTAATAATAAATTGAAATTGTATTTGACAAAATTTTTGGACAGCACGACTATATATTTTCTTCGTATTCAATGATGGACAAAGTAGTGTTTTGCCGGTGGATATTTTGAAATTAGTTTATAAAAATTCCTTCAAGAAGCCGTTGGGAGTTTGGAATTTGATCACTAGTGGCTCATGTTGGTCTCTTAAGTGGATGGTATCTGGCACTTTGGTTGTACACCTAATTCTGTTTTTACGCGATTTTGATTTAACCCCCCTCTAGACTGGCAATAAATTCATTAACATATATTGCAGCATATGTCAAAAATCCAGTGAGATCTTTTTCGTCATCTGTTTTTAGTTCGCTGTGCCTCAGGACGATGAATAAGGCAAGGCAAATGCATACAGGTAGTCGCAAGAGAATTCGCCTTGGCAAATATCGTTCTTGAATGTCAAAATAAACTGTTCACGACTAATTTATAATCAGAAAAGTGTACGAAAAAGCGCATTTTGACAATAGAATATAATAAAATGTAATGTGTCATATTCACTTTCAGTTCACCTGATATGAATTCGCCTTGGCTTTACCCAAATATCCCATATAATTTCACACAAGAATATTTTTTTTAATGTTTCAAAAGTCGAATTTCCGGTAAATATTGATTCAATTTTTATCGCATCTTAAAGCCGAGGCACATAGAGTCCGTCGTACATTATAACTCGCTTTTTTCAACTGACAACTAACTTTAAATACAGGTTTACTTATGAGCTTTATCACGTTCCGTACGTCTCCGACAACGCAAAGTACTGAAGTTGGGCAACTTTTTACGTACGTTGAGTACTTTGAAAACTATCAGTTTTTTTGCTTCGTTTTTATTTTGCTTTTTTTGTGTTGTGTGGTGACAAAACTAAATTAAATAGAATTAAATAAAAATTATAATTAAAAGAAACTCTAGAATATCCTCGAATTCCAATGAAAATTTGAACTTTAATCAAATCGAGCTGATTTAATATCCATCAACAAAGTACTGATTGTATCAATCTCCTCCGCCGATACGTTAATGTCTGTTGAAAAAAGCAACGTATAACGTGCGACGGACTCTATGTGCCTCTCGACCTTTATTTTTTTATAGTTAAAATCAAGGCGAATTCATAACAGGTGGTCTTGACAGATCAGGTGATTATTTTTTGCTCCTTGCATCTTAATACATTTTGATTTATATATAGTGTTTGACGTTAGATTTTGTCAAAGAAAGCTGGTATTTTTCAAAGTGAATTGAGGCGAGGCTACCTGTTATGAATTTGCCTTGAGTTAAAATATAATTTTTTATTTTTTTTTATTGCAAAACTTTTTACTTTGTTTAGAAATTCATCAAAAAGTAAATTTGTGTAATTTTAATGTTTGTGAAAAATTTTAAGTTTTAATTGTGCGGATCTGCTAATATAATTTTCAGGAGCTTTTTTTATTTGTTTCTTTGTTTAGGCCGTCAATTTAATTTATTAAGACTTGCTATTAATTTGTCAAATATTTGCATAATGTGAACACACCCAAAATTAAGTTGTTTGCCGAACCAGTTTTTACGATATTACCAAACATTCTGGAGGAAGTTACAAACAAGCCTCAGCATAAATTTCTTTGTTATACAAACATAAAGTACTCGTATCCTAATAATTATTAGTAAGTGAACTTTTGAATTCATAAAAAATATATTATAAGAATTGCTTGTGTTGCCATATTTGGTATCACATATGACGTGACATGACTGGTGGATACCTGCATTTGTTAACAATCAAAATATGTTTGTATGTGCTCCAAAGTACCGGGACTACACACATACTCGTACATGGAAGAGAAAGAATAACATAAAAATCATAAAACCCTAAATAAAGATGTATGAATGAGTTCTCCGGTCTCCTATTTCTGTTATTTGTTTTACTTTTAAATAATCACCAAACTGGCAGGAATGCGTCGTCGCACACGCCCAATTTTATTAAGCCATAACTTACCTGTAGCCGCTGTCAAGACTACTTAATGCAAATTATAAACTTAACAACGAACAGCTCGAGGTCGCATCAGTAAAGAAACGGCAAATAAAGAAGAATAGGAATATTTATGTACTTAAAGGGAACGTATGTATGTATGGATGTGTCAAGTACTGTTGCAGTTGCCAATTGTCTGCTTAGGCTGCGTATTTTTTTTTTTTTTTTGGTTGCAATCGTGTTCAGAAGGTGGGTGTGTTCGGTAGCTGATGGACTTTTTAAAAGTCACAATGCGATTAACGTTAAACACGGTTATAAATTTCAATGTTAATAATTCACACATACGACTAAATAAAACTTTGTTTCATACTTCTTGTCGTTAAATGTTCTGGTTCTTTTATATGCACACACATATTTTACGAGATTAGTTCAAACCCAAAGGCTCTTTTCAAAGAAATATTAAATTATTCTTGTTTTTTAATTTTCCTTTTCATTGGAACTCCAAATATACCAACTAAAGTGTTTGTTGATTTCTTAAGCAAGATGAGAAGGGCTTATTTCCAACGTACATATGTATATACAACTCTTCTTAAACCTTTTTTATATCGTTTGGCAAAATGCAAAAAGGCGTAACTAACAAAAAAATAATTTTTCAGGAGAAGCAAAAAACTTTGTAAATTGAAAACTATAAACACTTTTAACGAAGTTTCTTCTAATTTCATTTTAAGCTCATCGAGAAATTTATTTTTAAACCAAAAAAATGTAATTGTTTAATTATATGAATAGTTATGTTACAAGGCAAATTTAAATTCGCCTCAATTTGCTTTGAAAAATACCTGCAAACATAAACAAATTTTGACAAACAAAACAGATAAAAATGCAAGGAGCAAAAATAATCAGCTGAGCTGTTAAGATCACCTATTATGAATTCGCCTTGGTTAGATACGCCTTTTTCACTTCTGTTTTTCTGAAACACGAAAGTCGTATCTACAATAAACAAATTTCAACATGTACGAGTAGTTGAAGAAATATTTTATAAAATATAAAATGTATATTTTCGGCTTAAAGGAGGTATACAAATTAATAATTGATTATAAAAAAAGTCAGTGTACTGATTAAAATAAAGTTTAACATAAAAAAATTAAAGTTTTTTAATATGAGTTTGTTATATTGTATATAAATGCATTTTAAAATAATTTTTGAAATGGAATATTGTCATAAAAATAATGACAGTCTGCAGGTAGTAACTTTTTGAGATCCTGTAGATGTTGTCATTTTTTTAATTAAAATTTTATTCTCTGCTCATGAAATTGGGAAGGTGCAACAAATGTGAATCTGTTTCCGAATCTTTTTGGAAGCTGTTCAGTTATGTTTGTATTGAAGTAATTTATTCCAATTGGATCGTATGCCAAAGTACGGATCATATTGACAGTGGGATCTTCGGCCTTATTACCTAAAATCAAATGCCATATTCATACATACCCGGACTAATATAGCTTTCATATTGTACCGTATTACGAATGTCGTAGTCGAAAGTAGTCGGATTTGCTGAGGAATCTCTATAAAGACAATTATTGCAATCTTACTTAGCAAAATTTGCTGTGTATAGCAATAATATTACAATATAATTATAAACAATGTAAAACCTTTTTTATTATTTATGAAATATTGAAATCAAATTTTTATTATTATCAATTAGGATCATTATTCGTTTTAAAGTTGAAAAAGCGTGCAGTTTTTGCTTGTCTTGGATCTCAAAGGGATATTAGGCATACAAAGGAATTCAATTTGATATTGAAGTCGTTTAAGCCAAAGTTTCTTGGTATGGAAATGATATTCTTCGTGCTAAACAACATCAGAGAAACATGCCTTGATAAGTCGTCCATGCAACTCTTCAAACTATTGTCAAAGAAATCCATTTCTTTGTATTTATTAAAAAAATAAGTTTAATTACGTCGTTTGGCATTTATCAAATAAACACACTTGTAGTTACGTCCCTTTGTTTTTTGTTAACAAAAGGGTCAGGCGAAGCGTAGGCGAAGGCCCTAGCAGCCAGTCCTTTTCCCTATATACATTTTCTGTAAATTAAATTTGCATTAAATAAATATTAATATTAACAATAATTGATTGCCGAAGTGTAAAGTTTTGTCAAGAAATGTAGTTTAGTAGCATCCATAATAGCCAATGAAAAACTCGATTTTAAATTTTTTTGTTAGCTACCCCTTTTTGCATTTTAGCTAACGATATATTCCTTACACAATTCATATTTTATTATTTTATTTTCAGTCTTATGACTTTAATTATCGCAAAGAAATCGAGGCGTTACCAATGCAAAATCATACTGAATGTCATTGTGTCAATCGGGGCAGTTTGTTGCACGACTCTATGCCACGTGATAAAAGATCTGGTGGAAGCAGCAGCTACATGCATCACTTGCAACATCAGCAGAGGAAACAACAGGAACAACATCACCAGTCAGAATCTCAATCGTATGCGGAGCTTCAGTTTCATCATCAAGAGCAATTGCAAAATATGCTTGATTGCCATTGTCCACGGCATTTTAATGTATTCGAAGAGGATGTGGAGCGTCATGTTCATCTGCCGAAAGCACACAGTGTCTTTATACGCAAATGCCGCTGTGACTGTTTGACCAATAATCAGACGTGCCTGCGGTTTAAACATGGCGAAGAAGGATTTTCCCTGGAAGATCGCAAGTAAGATTATAAATTTATTATGCATATTTTTTTTTTGTTTTTTGTTTTTTTTTTCTATAATTAAATGTGTGATGATTTCGCATTCCTGTAGGTCCAATTACTTTAAGAATTTATATAGAATAGAGTGATTTTGTTGTTGTGTGTTTTTTTGTGTGTAGAATTCCATTAGGAGTTCGAAGGGACGCCTTTTTTTAATCTATTTTGAAGTCGCTAGGCGGAAGTTAATTCACTGCTATTATTTCCTTAGAGACAAGCTGTGTTTAGTAAGAGCAACTCTATAGTACGGAGCTGCCAGCATATATGTAGCTTATGCTAGGAACACAACTGAGACGAATGACGATTTACTTCCAACGCGAAGAGTTCGTCGGTGAAAATTCGTCGAATGAAGTACAATAACGACGAAAAAATCACAGCTGTTATAATTGATAAAGTTGTTTACACTGGGTCTTCACGTAGCAATTTCATTACTGGGAACAAGCAAAAACGTCAGCAGAGTTTTGATAGTTCGATTGCTGATTGCTTTTAGGAGGAGAACACGTAAAATTACTTCGTCACAAATACAAAATTTTCAAAGTGAGAGGTTGTATAAATATGTTATAATTTTATATACATAAACATGGGAATTGCTGATAAAAGTTTATAATTTTAAATATTTCTTCGGTTTTTCACTCCATTACGTTTTTTTTAATAAATATGCAATTTTTAGTTTTCTTAATTGAAATTCGCAAATGCACTGACTACAGAAAAGAGAAATGACAGCAGATTGATGGGAATCGCGGTTCACACGTAACAATTTTCATGAACGCAATCAAATTTGACAATTACCGCAATGGATATTGCTACGTAATGACCCAGTGTTACTGTTTGTGCTGCATAGTGTGACCATATTAAAAAAATTGTACTTAAAATATTAAACATTGACAAACAATTTTTGTGGTTATTCATTTTGTATATTTATTTTAAATACTATTAAATAAAAATTTAACAATTATTAAAGTAAACAGTATCTTTATTTATCAAAACACTAAAAACACAATAAAAACGAACATGGCCACTTAATACCGATTTGTTCGTCGTTCGCCGGCGTAAGAAATAGAAATAAATCTATTGTAGAATTCGCCGCATATGGCGAATTTCGCCATGATTGTGTGTGTGCAAAACAACGTATCATGAAAAAGTTAAAATTTTAGTTTTTTTATTGATTACGATTTACTACATCGTATTACGTGTGTAAAAATTCAAGCTTCTGTTAACAAAAACAAAAAAGTTATGACCCAAATTCAAAATACCATATTCAAGTGAATGATTTTATTTAAAAAAATGTATCATCGTTCGTGTTGTCAACTATTTACATCAAAAATACGTTGTCCTTTTACTCAAAAATCGCTAGAAAGCGCTAAACACCGTGAAAATATAATTTCAATATCTCAAACAGTTTTCATATTATACAGCTTTTTCTTTCTCCTGTAAACTTATGAAAAGTGATGTTACTTTATTTTGCATTTCATTTGAAGATATGTAGTTTGACAACTCTCTTCTTGAGAAAAAGAGAGAAATGATTTTATTCGGATAAATCTTAACTTGAATTGGTTTAATTCAAGGTGAATTCATTTCACAGGTGATGTTGATATTAGAACTAAAACAAATGCAGACAGGTAGTCCCAAGATAATTTGCCTTGGCAAATATCACTTTTGGAAGTGAAAGTTAGCTGTTCAAGGCGAATTTAAATCCTGATAAATTTACCAAAAACCACATTTTCACAATAAAATATAATAAAACATAATGAGTCAGCTGCGGTTTCGAGTTCACCTGGTATGAATTCGCCTTGATTAGTACAAACACCCACTCAAGGCGTATTAACCAGGTGGAAGCATTACGGCAGCTGATTTCTTTATATTGCGTATGCTTTTTATTTTGAATGTCAGAAAGGGTGCCTTTATATTTTGCTGTATTTGTTTTCTGTAGATGTTTTTTTGACAGAACCGATATAAAAAACGTCTGTTGTTCTTGTAGTGATGTACTGATGTAATTTCACCTATTTAATACGCCTTGGATGTAGTCCTTTTTCCTCCAGAGTATAAAAATCGGTTGCATAAGAAATTATAAATATATGGTTGTATTCAATTTTTTATCTTTTCAGATGTATATTGGAACGAAACTGTAAACTCCCAGTTTGTTTATATGGCGATTACAATTTACGAGTTGGCCGCTGTCCCAGCTATAGATCACATGTTCTACAGACAACTTGAATGCTGGGCAATTTTATAATATTACACACTTCACAAACTTGAAGAATTTCCATATAATTTTAGTTATATAAGAATACTATTTATGTCGTAAGTCATTTTGTGTTAAGAGAAAATATTGTTTTGTAGATATAAATTTAGTCAATTAAGTAAATTATTTTCACAACTTGCCATAACTAAAGCAAACTAATACAATTTTCCTAGATATTTTTCTAAAAACATATAAACTAATTGCCTTATTCACAAACGATTAATAAAGTTAATGTGTGCATTAAAACCGGTTTTCATATCTAAAAATCCAACATTAAACCTGCTATAACTTTATAAATCGTTTGTGAATAAGGCCATAAAAATATATAACTAGTTTTTTAAGTATGAATACTTTTAGTCGAACTGTACAATCAGACTTCATAAGGCCGAGACCACGCAATGAGTGGCAAAGCGGCAGAGCGGCGAGTTCGAGCGGCAAATGGATTATTACAGAGCGTCATCTCTGAGCGGCTAGTTGTTAAAATGCCATTGTTAAGAGAGAATTTAATGCATTTAAGAAAAAAAGATTTGGTGTTCATCCTATAAATTTAGGAAGGCGGCATTACGGCGAATTTAATCATTTATATACAAATCTACCCAAATTTCCAGAGTAGATCTGCTTTGTAAAAAGTTAAAACCAAATTGGCAAAACAAAGAATAGCTTTTTATGCACAGCAAAGGCTTTTTTCATATTTGAAATTAAAAAGTATTTATTCAATTTGGCCATTTTTTATGTTTGCCTCTCAGAAATTAACTAAAAATTAGAACAAGTTTTAATCCAGAGCTGCTGCGCTTAGCTGCTCAGAAATTCAGCTCACATACCGCTCATTGCGTGGCCACTTCAATAGTATTTCATATATTTTAATTTTTTGCCGCTCACCGCTCTGCCGTTCGTCGCTTTGCAGCTCATAGCGCGGCCTTGGCCTAAGAGAATGAAAATTCTTTAAATGTTTTTTTAATGATTAAAGTACTTACAAAAAACTAATGGGCATTCTACGATAAAGTCTGATTGTACTCAAACCTTAAGCCCACAAAGTAAATCGCACTTATTCAGCAATAGTGTAGTAACTCGAAATTGTTTACTGTTTCACTTTTTATGAAAAATTAACAGATAACTTTTGTTACCTCAACACACAAAAGTTTTTGAAAATCCTTTAAAAAAGATATCGAGGCAATCTGGATTAATAAATTTAATAAATTAACAGATAACATATACATCTGCCCGCTGTAAAAAATTCGTATTCTTATGTCTACATTTTGGTAGCCAAATGGAAGATTTATAAATTATTTTTAAAATATCTTCAAAATAAAATCAAAAAGTATTTTTCTTCTATTGAAAATTTTAAAATTTTCAGTTAATACAGTGTTGCTAAACAAGTGCAAACGAATATTTGATAGTTTAACTGCCTGTTCGCCGATATCGAAAGAAAAATTTCTTTCGTATAGTTACATTCAAAACAAAAACAAAATTTAAAAAGTTGTTTTTGTTTCAAATATAAATTATACGAATGAAAATTTTCTTCCGATATCGGCGAACAGGCAGTAAATATGTTTAAAAATTATTTTTAAATAAAAAAGTAAAATTATTTTACGTAATTAAATAAAATTAATCTTTATTACATAAATTAAAAAGAAAAAGAAAAAAATCAAACCAGCCAGTATTGGACATTATTTTCTAAAATTAAACACACAATTAAAGCAACATTCATTCATTTATAATTGAAAATTCGAAAATAATAATTCTTCTTCGGCAGCTGTAAGGGCACTGCTTCCCGTTCAATATATATTGTGATATTTGGATCGCAATCCATATTCCGGATTTTAAAATATTAAGCGATCCATCAGTACTTTCGCCAATACTGCATGCTAGACTTTCAATAAATATCGCGATACTGGATCGCAGTCAATATATCTGTGGTCACAAGCAAAAAAACATACTTTTAAGATAACTCAATTTTAATATTCGAAAAGGTTTTTGAAAAAAATACAATTATGGTTTTGAAAAAATATATATGAAAATATAACTAAGCACACATTACAGTGCAATATTTTGACCAAAAATGTTTAATTTTTTTTTATTAAAAAAGAGAAGTAACACTCATGCAATTAGTATGCCTACCAACCAGTAGGTGTGTTACCTTCTTTGGAAAAGGGATAGTGAAAGAGGACAGATGGTGAGCGTGAGAAAGCTTAATTTTTGCAACTCTGATATTGCGCGTTGTGTTAGTTTTGAGATCAGTGTTGCAGCGCCTCTGATGTCAACTAGGCGCATTAAATGTGTTGAGCTGTGCAGCCATTTTATTAATTATTTTACTTTGCCAGTGATTTTGCTACAATACCGACGAAGGAGGACGCTGTGATGTCCACTAGTATACACCAGTATCAATTTCTGTCGGTACTCTTTAGTGACCAGTGTCATGCCTTCGTCACTTAAACAGTCCAACAACAACATATACAATGTCATACATCTGAAAAAATTCTGGATGTTATGACTTGCCCGAAGCTGGGCTCGAACCCATGTTCTTAGACATTATTTGCTTTGTATTCAACGCGCTGACTACTTCAGTCAACAGCATCCTGAACTTAAAGTAGTTAATGAGATATTTAATCTAATAAAATTTAATTCTTTATTGCAATATAAAAATCTTAATTTTGAAAGTTTAAAACAACTTACATATGTTCTTATTTTATATTGAATAATTTATTGGTCTTGAGTTTATAAGGACTTAAACAATTATTGTGAATTAAAAGTGGCTGAGGAATGGGTAATATCTTTATGTGTTCTCTCTTATTTGTGATAATTTTTTAGGCATTAGCAACCTATTTAATATACCGGTATGTTCTACATTCCACTTTGAAGTGGAATTCATGCAAATTCACTTCAGTGTGAATTTTTTATGTTCTGCATTTTTCTTTATACATTTGAATTTCAATATTCAATATACTCTACTTTTCCAGAACATCAAAAATGAAAAGTTTACTTTTCATATTTCAATTTCACTACTTTTGTAGAACATTCGTGATAGTGTTTTAAAATAAATGAACATATTGAGAAAATAAACAATATTTTGGTGCTTATTGATAATGCTAAAAAGAGTTCAAAGCGACTTCAGTCTATCAGCCCAATTATGAATAAAAAATTCCCCGGGAGATTTCTCCCTTTTCCCAAAAAGGGGAGGTTCACATATAACATGCGACCAATTAATATGTGAACATATATGTGAACAGCCATTTTTTGGGAAAAGGGAGAGATCTCCCGGGGAATTTTTATTCATAATCGGGCTGAATATGTTTTATAAATATCCAGAACAAAAATTTGGTTAGAGAAATGGGAGTTTGAGGGAATTCGTTTCTTTCTTAAGTTGAGTTAGGCGGTTTATGTTTGCGACCACAGATATATTGAACGTATAGCAGTGCCCTAACAGCTGATTGTATTGATTTTATATAAAAAGTAAAAGTACTCAACTAACATTCAATTATATTTAAAAAAAACAAACAAACAAACACTTTAATTTATAGCAGCAATATTTTCTAACATGTACACGCAGTACTTAATTATCTATCGTTTCATGTATATTTTAAAATAGATCACTAAGATATTTTTTTTAAATTATAATTAAGCAAGTAAGCTCATATGAATGCGAGTATTCTCTAATATTTTAATGTTAATACGAGTATTATTTCACTTATTTTTATACAACATACTATATAAATACATACAATCATACATAATTACATACATACTTACATATCTTACTTATAAAACCATTAAATGTTTTTATATTTTCGATAAATTTTTATAATTTTATTTTGTTATTTTTATAAACATTCTTTTTGTATAATAAACACTAGTCAGATGACATTATTGAAATATTTTTGAATATTATTTCAAACGTGGCATAATTTTTACCAGGTAAGTGCAGTAGAAAAAAATAACATGCATATCGGTCCTTTATTGTAACGTAGTCACAACACAAAACACTTGATTTTTGAGTTAAGAATGGAGAGTTATTCGCCGTATCGTTCTTTATCTTGTGCAAAAAATTAATATACCCAGCAGTCCGCAAATTGTTATTGTAAATTATTATGTCAGTAGGAACATTTAAAATAAAATAGTGAAGCGTATACAACTTGCATCCGATTCGGTATTTTCCTATCGAATTGTAAAATTAGATGTACACTAGAAGAAAAGAATAAAACAAAGGAATAAAATAAAATTTAGCCTTCGCACTAGCATCTGATTTGGATGGCTCCGTATTGTATCATGTTGTTATTTTAGTTTCAGAATTTCGTTTGTTTTCTGCTGTCTTTTTTCCCATTATTTTTTTCCAATTTCTTCTTTTTAATTCAAGGCCTTGTTGATTTGCCTTGTTTTTATTCTTCCAAAGTAAAGAGTTAAGTTAAAATTTATTGAGCCTTTTTTTACAATGAAAGTTTTTAAAGATAACTATACAAAGATTACTTAAGACTATAATGTATTATCTTATAAAACTGTGAATTTTTACAGCACCAAGCTTTAGCAATAGGAAAAGAAGAATAAAAATTTAATAAAAAATTAGCTACAGGACAATATGCCCTTGCTCCCGGTGCTATCAAAGTAAAGTGTCAAAAATTTAAATTAAAAAATTAGAAATTGTTTCAAAATTCATAAAAGCCAGGCACTTCCGCAAGCTCTCCCATAATAAAAAAAACTGGAAAAAACTAATTAATTATATTATTTTACCAATTAATAATAATAAACCCATCTAAAGAATAATGCAATTGGATTTCTTGTTAATTAAATATTTGATAGTTCAAACCCATCCTATATCATTGATTGGCTTCTTCAGAAAATAAAAAAATGAAGCAGCCAATCAATGATATTGGCAAAATATCGATTTAAAAAATAAATTATATACGTTTTTTATATAAACTGACCTAAGGCTTAAATAATCATTTAAATAATTATTAAAAAAAGGTCGAAAAATAAGAGAAATAACCATTTGATTTTTCCTATAGGTTTTTTTGCCTGCAGTCGCGATAACTTTTGCTATTCACGCAAAGAATTCGTCTTGCATAAACCTGATTAATCAACGTAGTTCTACCGCGTGTCATCCAGACAACTATTCAAAACATTTTCAAATATTTAAAGAATATTTTTATTTAAATGCATAAATATATATTTAACAGCAACTAATTATTTAAACTCAACAATAAAGCAGTTCCCCTTTTAATCCAGTGATCGGCTCTTTCATTTCCGGACTTTAACTCCACAGCGATGACAAAAGATCCCGATCTTTGGGGATAATAATAGACTGGACATGCATACATTCCTCTCGTTTTCTTCCTCAGCTGCTCTACCGGCTTAAAGTGTATCACCGGCATGGGAGCGACCAATTCCATGGGCATTGGATCGATAAGACATTGACCTTTGCGAAACCAACCAGCGCCCTCTAAAAACATGCCGCGCACATAAACACCGCCACCCTCACGCATTATACGAGCTGCGGCCGCATCTTCTTCCACGAAAACAAAAAATTCCCAGCTTAGTTCATCGATGGGAGTGCGCGTCGCTCTGGCAGATGTTTGTAAAACAGCAGTTAAAAATCCGGTGGGAAAGGTGAAGGCCGAAAGCCAAAATAGATTGGGAGGCTTAAGAGTTTTTGACCAAACAGCAAAATGTTCAATTCTAAACACCAAATCGCGAGACCAAGAGGCCAAAGGTTTTTCAGATTGATAACCTGAAATTAAAAAAAAAAGTCTTGAACTACTAAATGATCTCGTGTAATAAAATTCAGTTAAGCCTACATTTCAGCCACAAGGCTGGCACACGACCCTCGTCAACAGCTGCGAAAATTTCCTCCAAATCAGTGCTCATGACAACTAAGCCTTTTATGCCTCTCTGGAGATCTCTTAAATGTATTTTCATATTCCGCAAAAGCACATTATAGCGTTCTATTTCCTGCAGCAGGACCACCTCCAAAGGAGTGCGATTCAAGCCAACCAATTTGGTCGTTTGCTCATAGTTCAGTTCCTGAGGTGTACTCTGCTCTATATCTTGAGCGAGACGCAAAACTTTAGATTCTTTGCTTTCACCTTCGGCAGCAGAAGTCTGCACCTGCATAGAAATTAAAGTGCCAAAAAGCAAACGAGTTTCTCCTATTAAAGAAGCAATATCGGCATTTGAATGCTGGCCAAAGGACTCAGGCTTATCGAAATTGGGCAGTTGTTGTATAGAATCAATATAAGATTGCAAATCTCCATCATGGGGAATACAATAATCGGGCAGTGAGGATAATCTTAAATAAAACTCATTTGTTATACTTTCAATAGAATTAACTGAACTTAAGAGTACCTGAATTTCGGAGTATTTAAAGCTTCATTACAAAAATATTGATTAATATAAGTTGTTAAGAGTCTGCGATCCCAATCATCGGTAACATGACCACCATAATTCACACCGGCTATTAAATATTTCAGAGCATCCCAGGGTGTTTCTTCGTATTCGTTTAGATAAAGCAGCAAAAGTATTTCTGAGATCTCAAAGTCCGAATCGTTAAAACTATAGATGACATTCCAGCCCAACTGTAAAAACTTTTTACGCTCCAACAGTATAGTGTGAAAGAAACACAAAGCGTACAAAAGCTTCTTGTATTTTCCGGTATCTGTGGCCAAAGTAAAATTTGTCTCCGTGACATTGCTATACAGACGTTTCATGTTCGCCTTTATGCCACTTGGTGGCTCTGTGGTCATTTTGATACTTATTTGTAGTATGGAAATGGGAAAATCAGGATGTGGACTGGAACTAAGCCACAAACGAAATCGTTTATGGATTTTCATACTCTGTATGGTGGCAATAATTTTGTCTAGCGTAGGCATCCAGCTCAACGACAGATGACAATTCGCTAGAAACACCCAATGGCCTTCGAATATACCATCCATGATCATTTTGGTGGCGACTGGAGCCTGACCCTGGCCCAAGCTAAGAGCATAAATATATGAAGACATTTGCACTTGTTCGGCCAGCGCTAATAGCGCTTGCGTGGGATCCACACCGGGCGATAGAACAAAAATCAATGGTGTCTGTGGCAGTGATTCTTCAAAGGCAACTTTAAGATCCAACACCGGAGGCTCTATGAAACGTGCTCCTAATGTATTCACTATAAATTGTGTCAGACAAAATTGTATGCGATCTGGTCGGAGGCAGCGAATAATACAAATTTTTTGAAAATCATTTAATTTATCATTCCATTCTCCAACAAGATCCTCCACTTCGGGCGTAGTGGTAGCGTACCAAACTAGAAAGCACATGTTTTCAATTAAATAAATAAAAGTTAAAAATTAAAAGAAGGTGGCACAAATACAAGAATGTTTTCGAAAGTGCAGCTTAAGTCCATCAGCGCTTGAGTAGAACCCTTTCTGGTTTCATGTTTGGGAAAGAACATTTATTTCATTTTGGATTTCTAAGGAGGTTTTTGGATAACATATTTCTACAGAACTTTATTTTCATAACGAAATTTTTTGTTTTCATACCAAAATTTTAAAACTAACTTCTTTATGTTGTAAATAAAACGCTCGATCAAAGGAGCGTAAGTCGCGGTAACGTGAACTCATTAAATCAAGGGAGTTCATGTTAGCGAAATTGTTCACGTTAGCGATTGTCAAATTTCATTAAAAAAATTTATATGAAACCATTCGAGCTGTTTTTACCCCCCTCATAACTTTGCTCCACTTTATCATAATGAATAATGAAACTTGAAACATAAGGTATCCCTACTGAGTTAACCTCATAGGTGAAATTTCACAGTTCTACCGTAAAAGCTTCCCGAGATATTAAGGTGTAAAAAGTGCATATTTAGTACATATTCACTGACTCACTCACTCATCAATATTATTGGGGACTTTTCACCCGGGAGGGACTAGGGTGCCCGCTTTTTATATGGGACACTTCTGGTATAGCTAGAAAGCTGAAATTTTGTATACAGGTGAGCAATAAAACTTTAAATTAAAAATATAAATATATATATAAATATAAAGGGTCCGCCATTTAACGTTTTTTTTCAACTAGTGCTTATTTCGTGAATTGACAGATAATTAGTTTTATCCTTCCGCTGAACGAATATGGTTGTGTATACGCTGATCATCCAATGCGTTTTCGCTTCGCTAAGTGGGCCTGCGATCGACTTACAGAAGATGCCGATTTTGCCAAAAAAAATCATCTTTTCAGATGAAGCTCATTTTGATCTTGGCGGGTATGTAAACAAGCACAATTGTCGCATTTGGGGCACAGAAAACCCGCACGCATTCATTGAAAAGCCGACGCACCCAAAACGAGTCACTGTTTGGTGCGGATTTTGGTCCAGAGGCATAATTGGGCCATTTTTCTTCAAAAATGAGCAAGGAGTGGTCGTTACAGTCAATGGCGATCGTTATCGGGCCATGTTGAACGAATTTTTGTTCACAAAAATAGAAGAGGATATTGGCAACATTTGGTTTCAACAGGACGGCGCTACGTGCCACACATCCGAAGCTACACGCGATATTTTGCGCCCTGTTTTTGAAGATCGCATTATCAGCCGCAGAGCTGATGTCCCTTTATATATATATATATACAAATATAAATATTTATACAAAAATAACTTCGAAAAAACAAGTGAGATCAGCACAAAAACATAAATTTGAAAACAACGTCAAGTTGCTATCCAAAAATTTCGGCCGTAAAAAGTACTGAGAAGAATAAATAAACACCAAGTTCTTGATAGGCACAATACCATCTCATTTCTAGGCAACCTCTAGGCTTGGCAACAATTTTTCCCATAATTTTTTCCCATATTAGAAGGGCAAAAAATATTGACAAGCCTACAGGTTTCCTAGAAATGAGATGGTATTGTACCTATCAAGAACTTGGTCTTTATTTTGATCTCAGTACTTTTTACGGCCAAATTTTTGGATAAGAAATTACCCTTATTTTCACATTTATGTTTTTCTGCGGATGTGTTTTACACGCTTGAACATGGAATTCTATTATTATTTGCATTATTAAAATATATAAAAAAAATTATAATTAAAATTTATTAAAAAACAAATCGAGATCACCAGAAAATAGCCATTGATATAAAATCACTCATTGCATTAATGCATTAAAGACACTCTTGTCACTTTTATGCAACATTGCAAGGCCTTGTTAAAAATTTCAATTGCCTCACTTGCGGCAATTTTTTTAACAAGATCATACAACATAATAAATCATAAATATTAAACTTAAACTTAACAAGATCTTCGGCAATGCAATCATCGTCGTCACTTTCTTCAGATTCCCGAAACTTTAAAAATCTAATTTAAAGTAAGTATTTCAATGTTGTCTACAAGATTAGAAAACAAATCGCACTTGATCAACAAGAGGGCATAAACTCGAAATTTTAAAATTTTCAAAAGAAGCAAAATACTTTTTGATTTTACATCTAAATGATGAAACAGAACAAGTCTGCAACTTCAGGAACAATCGCTTGGTGGCCCATAACAAAATCGACGGCAAAAACTTCAAATACTCTCTTATTATTGTTTGATTTTCATTTGTTTGCATTTTTCGTATGAAAAATGTATGTGATTTCATGAAAACACGGTAACATTGTTGAGAGATTGAGTGTCTAAAATTTAGAGTATAAGAAAAAACGCTGTAAAAATAAAATAGATTCTATTTCACGACGGCATTCTCTGGCATAATTTTATGTCAAATTGTATGGAAAACAAACGTCAGCGCCAGTTCTGTTTCATCATTAAGGTATATGAAAAATCGATTTTAAATCATACGTTTCATTAGAGAAACATAGACAAAACAATGTGAAATTTTTACAGCAGGTAAATAAGTTTTGGAGAAAAGTCAAAAAAATAAAATTTCGAGTTAATACCCTCCTCTTCATCAATTGCGATATGCAGTGAAATAAAAATTATTCACGTTACAGATCTTTCTTAAGTTTGTTCGCGTTAAAGAGTAGTCAACGTAAACAAATCTTGTACACGTTAGGTAGTGTTTACGTTAGACGATGTTCGCGTTACCGCGAGTGAACAGTACGTGAAGATAACTTCGGGACGACGACATATCAGTGTTTAAAAAATAAACAAAATTAGCACATTAAGCAGCTGATTGCTTGTGATATATTTCCTGAATGTCGAATCAAATCTGTTTGACAGTCAGAATATCTAAATGTTGTTGTTGTTGTACTGACGGGTTTACCTTGTTTATTTTATCATGCTACTAGATTAGTCGGAGTATTGAGAAACTTTCATAATTGAAACCCCAGAAGTATTTGAAAAATATTTGAACAGTTCCAAACTGAAAATATGAAAATTATTTTCTGCTGCTGAAAAATATTTATCTGCTGCTAAAAAGCAAATGAGATTTTCGAGAGTGAAAAATCTAAAATAGGATTTAAAAAGCACTGCACCTGGGATGCCCTGGAAAGAAAAAGGCACTTGCGGCCACTTCATTCTTTAGATGTGCTTTGTAGGCTGATAACAACATAAGATTTTAAATATAAAAAACCGATAACTATTAATTAAAATTATTTCTTTCAGGAAATTTGGAAATCTCTTCAAACTCTTTGCGCTCAACCAAATAAGTAGTTTCCTCATCCCAGCGGCGAACATTGCATACCACATTACATCTCATCAATGAAATTTGCCACACTTTGTGTTCAATTATTTCTAGCTTACAAAGTATATTGAGTCAGTATATGGAATTTGCCAAATTTGGCCACGAAGTAACGCAGAATGTGTATAGGTTGTCCACAGTCTGTTTACAATGTGTGCGAAGTTGTGTTCGATACTCTTTCTACTTTCCCACGAAGTAATGGAGATTGTATACAGACTGTCTACTGCCTGCTTACACTTTATGTGAGACTGTAATCAGTTTATATGAATTGGATGAATACATCACTATACTTTGTATGCAAGTGGAAGTCGTTTACTCGAAAAATGCGGCAATGCATTCGAAAAAGTATAATATGTTGTAATGGAGATTGTGTGCATTACTGTCCTACTCGTGTGGATGAAATCATCGATTCTGTAAGCGAAAAATTCGCCCCTGGGATGAAGTTTCACTGAAAATTCTCTTGTGACTTGTATTTGTACCAACAGTTTTTATAAACTACTCTACTCGTTACCTTGCCAAGCCTTAGAATTGTGTTCGAATGAGTCAATAATGCCATGGAAGCCCGATATTTTATCCAATTCAGTAATATTATCCCAAAACTGTTCACTTATCCAATCTTTATATACAAAAAAAAAAACGAAAATATTTAATAAATATTCGAGGCATTAATACTAAATATGTCTACTTACGCGTTGCAGGATTTGGTGGCTGTCCCACTCGGTCTAACACTATGCCGCCTTTAAGTATAAATTCATATTCTGCCTCCACCAATTTCCCAGCATTTGCCAGGATCTGAGCAGCCATGTGTATGGAAAACAGAAGCTTGTGCTTTTCAAATAATCCCCTACAAGTGTTTTTATAAACCGCATAAGTGTGAAAGTCGTTTATGTTCACGATGCGTTCGTAAACGATTTGTTGGCGAGGACTTTTTTCTATGGACTGAGTATATAGCAGAATGTAAGCGGCCAGAGAAAACACATACATGGGATCAATTTTGGCCATGTCCATTAAAACGAAGAATAAAATAGAAGCCCGTTCAGCGGCCGGCTGATACTCTTGACGTGCAGTATCGATTTCAATTTCGGTCAGCTCAGCTGTACTCAAAGAATCCTTCACCAAAGCAGCCGTTTGTCGGGATTTTTGTAAGGTTGCAAACAGTTCATCATCTTCCAAAAGAGAACCTCTACTCTCATTAAGCAATCGAAGAATTTCATTGTCCAAATCAATAAGCGTTCTTCTATTACGTGCTATAGTCATGACGAGTTCATCTTTCTGCTCTTCCAAAGCGGGCTTTTCTTTGCGCACAACTATGCCTAAAAGTTGAGCTTGAAGACCATCTTGTTTTAAGGCAAAATTTACAATGGTTGTCTTAGAAGATATTTCTGGTGGATAGTGAGGATTTGTTATTTTGGTAGTGATGTATAGGCGAAAGTTGTCATGGAAACTGATGAATTTATCATTGAATTTAATTAGCTTGTGGCCACTTTGCAGGATGTAGCTTTTCTTTAATATGGGATAAATGGCTTGATCAATAGTTTCACCAACATTTTGCAAGAGCACAGGTTGGCCATGTTGCAGAGCCAACTCCAGCGTTTTTAAATAATCCAATTGGCCAAAATCTATAACTTTCAGATCATTGCTTTCCTCAAAGTTTTTAAGCCAAGAATTTGCTTGCATTTGTGGATCAATAATTAAAGGCCAATGGCTGCCCTTGGTAATAATGAGACCATTTTCCGTACTAAAATCATCAGCTGGCAGACCTTGCATATTCCACTCTCTCACTGTTACAGCATCCAAAAGAAACAAAGTTATTTTCAGCTCATCTGTGCTCGGTATTTGTCTTTCCTTTATCAGATTAAACCATTTGTTTAACAAAATTTCTCTATATCTGGTATCGAAGGGTCCCAAATAGGATAGAAAGGCAGTGGCTATTAAACAGTCACCGGGCAGCCTTTCAAATTGGGCATCTAAAACAGCCACAGTTTCAATCCAACGTTCTCTCTCCCCAGCCAAAGATTCAACTAATACAATGGCCCTTTCCAGCTGTTTACGCAATTTCTCTTCTCTCACTCTCAGTTCGTTTAAGAGTTCAGTTTTCTCATTTAGCTGTCTATAGAGTTCGGTCAAACGAGCATTTAGCTCTTCCAGTTTAAGTTTAGCGGCCGCCAACATCGCTTGTTTTTCTTCCAGTGAACGCATAGCACTGTCTAGTTTTTCTTGCTTTGGAGCCACAATACGATAAACTTTGCCATAATTTTCAATGGCAATAATCCACTGCATTAAGGATTTGCAAGCCAAAGACACTACTGCCACCTTGTCTGGCTCTAATTCGGGATTTCTGGTGTAGAAGGCAATTCTCTTTAGAGTTTTATCAGATATATTATCACGATCAAAATTTTTCAAATCATTTAGGAAACCGGATTCACTCAACACTTTCTTGGCATTTTCCCAGGTAGGTTCCTTGCCCAACAGTATCAGCACAGCTTCCATAACCTTTTCTATTTTCATGGGAGGCCTGCCATAGGACTTCACCTCGGCCACATCTTTCTTGTTCAAAGCATCTAAAGCCTTGACAGCAGCATCGATCATGGGCAAAACCACTTCCAGATCAGCTTTAGCTGTTCTCGCCAAATTTAAACAAACAATTTCTTCTCTTTGTATAACAATTGCTTCTGCATCCACCTTTTCCTTCTGTTCGGTGGCCTCGGCCTTTTGTATTTCAATTATGGCAATGAACTCTTCACATTCCGCAGCCAAAACCTTGACTTGAGCGGAACTCGTCTTGAGTTCATCCGACATCAGGCTCACCTTTTCCTGAGTGTCGGCAATTTTCCATAAACCATTTCTTAGTTTATTCGCACTGGAGGATATTTCTAATCTTTTATTTTCCAGCAGCTCCTTATAACCACTCACAAGTTGTAAGTAATTAAGAGACGTTACATAATTCATTCTCTTCACCTCTCTCAACATCAGGCCAGATATTTCTCTAACATTGGAATGTATAATGGAAAACGTATAGGCCACTTCCCGCTGTAATGTTGCTTCAGTAGTCTCCACTAAACTTTCCCTGTTTTGTTCAGCTGCTTTGCTGGGTGACGCTACATGAATTTGAAAGCCCGATAGAAATTTAGAGGCCACCTCTAACAAGGCCTCTTGAGACCATTGCCTGAACCAGTTGGGAGTGGTGTTATTAATTAGCGCCGGATATTGGCGTATACGTGATCTAAATGTGTCCCCTATGGGACTCATAGCTAAAGCTATATGCATATTATCTTTGACGTTTTGCATAAAAAAGTTGTACAAAGCTTCGGTGGTTAATTGCACATGAGCTTTTTTGGCCGGCCGCTCTAACTCAGCTTTCAGTTCATCAAATTCATCGGCCTTGAACAGATTTATTTCGGCTGTACTCAACATATTGTTGATAATTTCCAGAAATGTATCTTCCACCACTTGTTCTCCACTAAATATAAACACTGTAGTTCTTTGCTTGATGCCAGTTAATTTATAGAGAGCTTTTAAGTCCTCCCTAAACTCTTGGGTTTTGTAGCGTTTAGTTATTTCTATTTGAAACACACCCATATCCAAAATAAAAGCAGCCAGCTTCACCAACACTTGACGGCCCGAGCCACCAATGCCAATATTCAAAATGTGTCCACGCGGTTGGGATATAATACGCACGATTCTTGCCACATGTTCGATGGCATCCTTGAAGAAAACCAAATTTATGCGTGCCATGCCAGAACTATTGTATTCCGTCAGCTGCTCATTGACATAAACTAACAATTTATCAAAATTCATATCCTCATAAAATCCTTGGGGACTTATAAACTCCCCAAAGATGGGCACTATCTTATTGGGACACAAGCTGTGCAATGTTACTTCCATGTATTTACCCAAAACATCATTGACTTTATTCTGAAACCAAGCCAAATCGTTCTCATCCACCAGACGATCGGAGTAAACTCGAAAGCTTTCATGTATCCAAAGTCTGAGGAATTGAAATTTCTTAACTTGCAGCTCGGAATTGCTGCGCAATAGACCCTGAAATACTTTCGATATGTCTCTAAGATTGAATAGATAATGTGACTTGTTGGGTGTCGGCAGCAATCTTTCCACCACATCCCTGTAGATGTGTATGGAAGCCTCGGTTATGGGACTCCACAATTCCCGAACTTCATTTGAAAACGTTTTCAGTTGCTGCTTTATCATGCTGCCAAAGATTCTCCGTATAATCTCCTCTGTTGGAAAGGTCATGTTGAGTAGGAAAAATCGGCTCATGGTACGCGAAGAAATCACTTGTCTTCCTCCACCGGGAGGACCCATTGCAGCCATTATCAGAGTATTGAGTACATAGATTTTCTGTTGGTTTCGACGATTGAACCAATATTTATAATCGATCCATTGTCTAATCAATTCCAGGGGCGGCTGAGAACCGTAATTATCTTTAGCTGGCATATTGAAATCGTCCATAAAGCATATCATCTTCTTGCCCCCAATCGGTGCATAATGAGTTTTGGTTCTTTTCTCAGTACGACTTTCAATAGATTCTTGCAAGCCGGCTGCTGTGGTCTAAGGATGTAGAAAGTAAAGGCAGTAAGTCTAATTCCTTCGTCTGGGTATTTTATCATAAGCAGAACTTTTGAAAGCTTTATTCATAAATGACTGTTAAAGTTAAAGTGTGTTCTAAAACCATGATTCCAATACAACTTTAATCTTAATAATTTATTATGAATAAGGACTTTCGTTGGCAAAGCTATCTAAAAGCTCTTGCTAAGCAAAGTTTATGAACTTCTCTTAGTTTACTTGCGCCACGTCTAGTACACAATTTAAAAAACAATTACTTACCTGCGCTGATATATTAATCGAGAATATTGTATATTTATTCTTGTCACATGCTTCCGTGACACTGTATGCTGTAGAGGTTTTACCGGTACCAACATTACCCACTAAAAGCACTGGATGACTGTCTTGCAAAAGTTTCGAAACCAAATATTCATATCTCACCGTATCTACAGTGGGCACAATTATCTTATAAAACGGAGCTCTAAAATAATATGAAATAATTAATTTTACTCCAAGTTGAAAAGTTCTGAAAAGCTTCTTTTCACTCTGACATTTTTTCTTGCAAAGTTTCAATTACTCAAATTAGCGAGAAATACGATAGTGACAATAAAAGCTTTGCAATTTTCTTCTAACATAACAGAAAGTTTTATGGTGACAATATTCACTCACCCTTCATCATACTTCCAAGTGTCCGACAGTTTACTATTCCAGGGTAGAAAAGATTTTTGATTAGGCTCCACAAAGTAATCATATACAGTATCTTTAATGGGAAAACTACTATCCAATTCCCGTATATAAGAATCCATTTTAATCCTGCCAGCCTCATTCACGGTGGCACCCACCGACCAAACCAAACAGAACAAAAACCAAAGTTTAGTCATGATTTCTAAAAGCTCTTCATTGCCCACAATAATGCCATTCTGTTTGGTGGCAAAAGCTTCCAACAACTTGCACATTGAAATCACCACATTCAATTCATTCGTTACAACAGTCTCCTTGCAATTGGACTGCTTGAAGCTTAACACTTTGTCCAGAAACTCTTCAAAATATTCTCTCAAGAGTGCAACATATTCGGGAGGATTTTGTTTGGCCAACCAGGACTGCACATAGGGACGCCAACCCCAATCACAATAGTCATTATAAACCATGCCGCAACGTGATACGGTAGCTGGTGAAGCTACTGCCAAGTCGGCGACCTCAAACAATAATGAAACCTGAGCGGGCATGGTAATACGTTCGCTATTAACTAAAGTCAATAGTTTGTTGTCATCCATTACGGAATTCATATTTTCAATCCAGACCGCATCTACGGGGCCATCGAATACCAGCCATTTTTGAGTAGGATCTTCATCAGCGCAAACGACACGCATTATCGAACTGAGCACACCATCCAGCCATTCACCAGTTGCCAGATTATATTCTCCATAGAGTTCAGCTAAGCTTAAGGCTTTTGGGTTGATGGGATGGACAACGACAGCTGGCCAAGCGCTCTTCTTATTCGTATTCATGCGTATAAAAGCTCCTTGTAAGCTTTTCCATGTTATGGACTTGGCAGTGTTGGTATCTCCTATAATCATGCAGGAATGTCTGGAATTTTTCGTTTCATATAATTCTATAACCTTTTTAATGGCAATCGGTATTAATTGCAGCCCACTGGATTTCAGTTCATCTTCTATGGCATCTTTGAAGTCACTGTAATCAATTAACGGCACATCGACGCCTGGGAAAATATCCGACATGATGCCATTGAAAAGTGGCAAATCGTTGGCCGTCAAACGGGCCACATTCATGTCACGCATGGCTAAATAAACCACCTCTTCCTCGGAAGCTTCAGGCAATTGTCTTCTCTTGCGTCCGGCATATCTTAACAAAGCCACCATGGAACGCAAACCAAAGTCATAGTGATATTGTTTCGACAGCTGCTGTTTGGCCAACTCATACAAAGTGTAAACTTTCCGAGCTAAGCTTCTGGTGTGCGTAAACCCATCCGAGTACAGGGTATTTTCAGCAATGATGACATTGTCTGGCACCATCATTGAGATGGGACGGAACATGGACTTTAAATTGTCGGGCAACTCTGTGCGACCGGCATAGCCGGGATTCATGGTAATAAACAAGCCCACAGTAGGCAGCAGCTTTATAAGTTGACCCTCGAAATTGAACTTTGATTGTTTGGCCGCCAAGGCGGTTATAATGGCCATGATTTGTTGGGCCACCACAGACAATACTTCTATGTTAATACGATTAAATTCATCGAAACAGCCCCAGGCTCCTGTCTGGGCCAAGCCCGAAAATATTTTCCCAATACTCTTAAAATCCAAACCCTCTGAGCAATTTGTCACTATAACCCACATGCCCAAAGCTTTGCCCAGATCTTTAACGGTTTCCGTTTTGCCCGTGCCCGCCGGTCCTTTGGGGCTGCCGCCGCGGTACAAATGCAAGGCTGTAGTCAGGGTAATATAACATCTATCCGTTAGGGGCGTGATGACCAGTCTGCCCGAATTGCCTATGTACTCATAACCATACCAATGTTCGGTATTCGTTTGTCTAACCACACACGACTCTGTCTCACGATGCCAATAGAAACGAAGCTGGGAGAACCATTCGAAATGTCCCACATCTTTGCAATTATTTTTATACATACGATCGATAACATCTCTGCCATGTATCTCCACCGTGATTAGAGTATTAACTTTTATGCGCATGATGCTTGAAAGCTCTTTCCGGCTCATTTCCGATAGTTTTCCTAAAATTTTACTCTGTTTGCGTTTTAGTTTTCTTAAAGGTTTTCGCTGATTAACAGTTTTGCAATGAATTAAGCTGCGCGTACACTCAGTGGTCCACTGTATCAAGCAAGTGGTATTGATTAACTGGCCGGGCCACATTGTCAGCCATTTTTCGCGATTGCCCGAGAGTTTTTTCAAAGAAGCTCTAGTAAACTTTAGCCGCTCACGCAAAACGGCCCGCATATAGTCTTCTAAAACTTTAAGCCATTTTTCCGCTGGCCCATCAATGTACAAGACTTTTAGGAACTCTACATATTCACCCTCATCGGCATACATGCCCAAGGCCTGCCAACGGTTAAGGGTCTTACCGACTCTTTTTAGTTCAACTTTAACCAGATTGTCGAAGAGCTTCTTTAAATGAATTTGCACCAAATCCGGCCTTTTGCTGTTGCCCAAAATTTCCAAAAGATCATCATTGGACACAAAATAGAAGCGTGGAAACAATTGCCTTTTGGATTCCAAATAAATTTCCAAAGCTCTCTGTATGATTTCTAAGCGTTCATCAATTTTTTGAAATTTATGCAGCAGAAAGGGCGGTCTTTTAAAGTGTGTGGCCTTCAAGGCGGTCGTACTGCTAAACATTTTCTCTGTTAAACCTTTAAATTCATCGGTTATGATATTAAAGCGGTTCGCTTCATTCGGCAGTTGTTTGCGTATATCTTCGCCGGCGAAAATATTTTCCAAATACAACCACTGTCTCTGCACTATTAAAGCGTTTTCGAGCGTTTCTGCGATATACGATAAAGTTTTCTCCCAATAATCTACTACAACAATAAATGGTTCCACAAATCTGGTGGATTTCATGGCGGAAATTTGTACCATATGCTCCTCCAACAGCTGTGTACATTCGTCAACGCTTTTGATTTTATAAAGGCCATCTCTGTGCAAAACCATTTCCAAAAGTTGTTCGCGCCAAATGCTGGCAATATTTTTAATGCCATTTTCAATTTGCAATTCCATGGTAGCAGCATTCGAGATATCTTGTATATCTTCAGAATACGCCTGAAAGTCCAAGTTGATAATCATTTCCAAAGTGAAGCTCTCGGAGTTTTCGTCAAAGTCGCTGTAAAAAGAATATAATAAAACTACTAAATTGATTCCGTTTTTAAACATAAGGGGGTCTTCTTTGGGAGGACGTTTTCAAAAATAAACGGTGAACTTGCAATCATATAAACGAACTGTACATAATATACACATACGTGAATACCACTTCGAAGGTGTAACTCTTTATCTAAAATCGACAATAGTGTGGAAGACTCTATAAGTGATCGACTATTGGCAGTTAATAGCGCGTACTTCGGGCAAAAGAAAATGCCTAAATGCCAAAAAGAAAATACCTCCTAATGAATTACTTAATACTTACACCTGCATCAAATCTCTAACACGATCCCAGTGCCTTTGACGCATGCTGGGATTTTTAAGTGCCGTTATGAGCGGCAAGGTTCGACGAAAACTGTCCAAGTTCTTAGTTGTAACAATTAGCATATCCCAGTCCCGATTGTAATATTTCTTGTTGAGCACACTGAATTCTTTGTATAGAGAAATTGCTGTATCTTCTATCATATCGATATTGATATTCCAAAAATTTCCTTTTCTCCATTCATTCCAGACATTTTGCCACTCTAAAATTAATGACCAGATGCCCTTTAAAATTTCCACTTCATTACTAAGTTTCTTGAGATCTAAATTTTCCGGCTGATTTATAAAAAATGTGGCCAAATCATTTATTAAACTCTCTTCAAATTTGAAACATTCTTGGACTTTTGATTCGATTATTCTTAAATACTTTAAAGCTATTTTGGGATTTCTGGATGAGATGGAAGTAAAGGGATAAAAGGATAAAATGAGAACAGGACGAGAGGAGTTTAAATTAATAGATAAGAATTGTTACGTTTGTGAGGAGGTGGGTAATTTAAGCATAAAGTCTCCTAAGAATTCTTTCATAATACTACGGAATCTCTCCGCCTGCAAGAGTAGATTCTGCTTGAAATCTTCTTTTGTATCATCCAACATATTGCCGGCATCACCAAGTCTCCTTAAATAATTTTCCCACGTTGTTTGCAGATTTTCCATTAGAATTTTCAAATTGTCAGGTATTTCAATTTCATAGTTATCCAAAACCCGAAACAGATCAAATATTTGAGGAAATTCAGCTTGTCTAACAGGGGCCTCTTGTATTAGACGATTGAAGAGTGTAGTCGCTTCACGGGCCTCTTTCAGAGTGCGAGGCACAACGGCCATACGTTTCTCATTACGTTTCACATAACGATAGATACCTGCATAAAAAATTTAAATTAATATTGTGATTGGTTTTCTAAAAGGTGAACCGAGAAATGCATGCAAGATTTTTGCATCGAGTTCATTGTGTTAACAAAATAACAGCAACAACACTAACTACTTACTCTTCACTCTGGAAGAAGCTCTCTTGGTTAGCAAATTGATATTCAACAATTGCCATTTCTCTATATAATCCATTAGAGTATTTTTTAAAAGTGTCTGATTTATCATTAAAAAGTAGACATTTTCAATAGCATCCTTTGCAGCCACTAGTTCAGCCATTGAGCTGTACGATTCGATACTCTGTTCAAAAATATCTGCTGTTTGTTCGGTCTCCTGAATTTCAGTTATAAATTTATCCTCCTTCATGATCCAAATGTTTTTGAAAATATTCCAACTTGTTGTAAATATATCAATTTCATCTTTATTGTAAACAATCTCAAGACGTATTTTATCCTGTGTTTCTTCCATAATTGTATCCTTTTTCATTAGCTCTGCAAAAGTTGGACCTATAAAATTGGCCGGTAAGTCAAGTTTTTGGGCGATTCTCGGTACCCTATTTAGACTTTTCAGAACACGTTCATACATATCGAGCATGAGTGAATCTATGGTTTGCATGTCTGGCTTAAGTGCCACTCTTTCATTCTCAATATCAGCCATAATGATGATTAGAGGTGCTGGATGGATGTCACCATCGGTGCGCAATGAATAGTAGACATTATTCAATGAATTTCGGGCGCAAATTAGAAGTGCTTCAGCTAACATTTGATCAAATTGTAGGACATAGCTGTACCATTCGGAGGCCATCTGGAAGAAGAAGTGACAAAAATGTTTATGAGACTTTAAAAATTCACAAGACTTTAAAAAAATAGTCAAAACTAGGAAATTTGCCATTTTAGGTTAAAAAGAAAAGCCAGCAAAAATAATAAAATTGTGAAAAGAAAGAACCTGTAAAGGACCCAGCATCGTGAATTCCTGGATCAAAAGGCCATATAAAAAGGCGCAATCGTAAATAATTCAAGTGGCTTACTAGACATGGTGGCAAATTTCGGCATCCGATATTGAACGAAATTTACATACAAATTCAAAAAGTTTTGTATGGCATTTCGTTCGATACAGGATGCGTAATTTGCCCCCAGACTTAAGGACTCCTTAAAAATTCTAGAGTCTGAGCGATCAACTCCACCTAAAATATTTGCAATATTACGAGCAATACTATCTCGCTCTCTGTACGAAATTATCTATGGTGAAATTAAATCGGACACTTTGCAGTAAAACAAAAAATTGGAAAAGACAATATTTTATAAAACAAGAAAAGTTCAGAAAAACTCTTTAAAAATGTGATCGAAAACAACCCACCTCCTCTATAGCACTTTGGAACTCCTGGAATACGGCAAACATCAGATCAATTATAGTATCGTATAAGCTCAATATATGATCGGTGGTCTCACAATTAAATTTTGTAAGCTTCGCTTCAAATACCGACAATTCAACGGCATTCGGATGAGTAAACTTTAGCAAATGTGTGTCACATATTTGTTCGCAGATCCGGCGTATATGAACATTAGCTCTCTTGTAGATATCTAAAGAGTTTTGCAACTTTGAAGTGTGCTTAGCACAGTCCGCTATATAAGCATCACTTAACTCTCCGCCCCAGGTCAACTTAAAGAAGCCAGGTGAAATTTTGCGATCACACAATTGTATCAAGGCCTTGAAAAGTTTCCGCTCTTCGTCCGACAGCGCGGTAATTATATGATTATAATCATTACAAACGGTAACGACACTATTGTAAACAAAATTTAATGTGTTATATTTCTCGTAGAGCTTACGTATGGATCCGGTAATTTGAAAACCCAAATTTTCAAAATGTTGCGCCTGTTGGCAAATGTCCAACACCGATCGATCGATGTTACACTCTAAGAAATCTAATTTAATTTTACTTTTTATCAAAAGAGAGCGATCTAGGCGCCCGAGTAGCTTGGGACTAGAGTATTTTTTCACCCATTCTTCGAAGGCTTTACGTGAGGCTGCTTGGAAATCTTTTTTAATGCTCTCGAATCTGCCCAAAGCAATGGCCGCTTCTGGTACTATAGGCAACCAGTAGGAGCTTGCCAAACGATCTCTTAGCCACTGCAAACGTTCTAAATTTATGCGATAGGCCACTGCGCGAGACGCATAGTAGCCTAACCACGACTCATGAACTTTACCACGTTCCACCAGAGTATTTGCGCTGTCATTCATTTCGTCGACAAACATATTCCACAATTTGCTGACCATATTCAAATAGGCCTGTCGTATGGCCGAGCGATAGGAGTAAAATAATGTCACATTTAAAACTTCCAAAGTCTCCTCAATATTGCACACACTTTGAAAAGCATTCGACATTAATCTCTGTACGGTTTCTTCCAATGTTCGGACGGTACGGCGATACTCTTGAACTTCTTGATACCAACTATTTTTATGGACATTCAATATGAGATCTTTGGAGTCTGTTTTCAAAGTTTTCAGCACTTGTAGGAATTTATTTTCCACATTATCGGCAGTTTTCTCAAACTCTGCACCATTAGTGCCACCAAAGCGGGGACGTGGTATATCTTCATCTTCATCTAAACGGCCAAATACAATCATGGACTCACAAATGTCTATCAGATCATTAAGTCTCTCAATAAAAGCATCAATGTGATTAAAGATCATGGCATTGTCAAGATCCCAGGCCTTGGTGTTGGGCATGGAGGCCAAATTTTTAGACATCAGCTCATAGATGGCCTTGTACGAAAGGCAGCAGTCTATCGACATATTGCAGATTTTAATGCCGAAGCGGGAGTTACCCTGCAGTATTACTTCCACTTTGGCTTGTGTTACACAAAAACGTATGATTTGATTGCTCAGAAAGCGAAAGAGACTGGTAATCAACTCCTTGCGATTGTAGAAGGGCGAATTAAGCCACACGTAGCGTATAAAATTAATGATGCGGGGCAAAAGTCCAGGAACTTCGGCCGGACTCAGGGCCTTTTCAATTTGGTCGCAGGGCTCAACTAACAAATGCAGATATTTTATATTTGACTTGGCCTCCTCCACTTCCAAACGGCATTCGCTAATCAATTCATCGATCTGTTTAATGTAAACTGAATGAGAAGTTCTTAGCAGCTTAATAATATTCTGCACATCGTTTTGTTCCAATTGTGTTTGTATGCCATGTAAAACCTCAACTGCGAAAGAACATATTCGCAAAATTATAAAGAGATAAAGAGTAATAAAATCATAAATTTACTTACAGCGATACATCCAAAATTCATACTCCTCTTGCATTACCACCAAATCGTGAGGCGCCACCAGCACCTTATCATTTAACAAGGTGCGAATTTGATTGCTCCAGAATACCACAATGGATTCCATATTTTTAACAAAGTTCCTGTCGTGGGCCACATTTTCCTTCACCAACTGTTTCACCACATATGGTATGTACAACAAAGTCATGCCAGCCATTTTGGAATTTAAATTTGTTAAGTAGGACAAAAATTTGTCAATGGCCTGACAAAATCTTGTCTTAATATTTTCATTCCAAACGTTGTAGTTATTAAATATGGGAGCATAAACGAATTGTAAAACTTTTAGCAGACAAAAATCAACATCTTCGTGGATGGTGCCAAAATTGACTTCATCATGAAAACCCTCAACTGTAAAAATGCAATTGGTGGCGCGGCTAAAGTAGGACAGATCCGCCACGGGCACAATGGGAAAGCCCAAACAGGCCGTTAGCTTGTTGGCATCATAAAATATGGTGAGTAAAGGCTCATTGACTTCCGTTATCCAACGTCTTATAACATCGAGAGTATCCTCGGTCCAATCGCGATGATCCAAAGCAAAAAGCATTGTCATGCGTTGTATAAACTCGGACAATTTGATTAATTCTTCATCCGAATATTGAGGCTGGGGAACTTCTGCCACTACTTGTTCCAGATCATTGACATTTACTTCAGCTGTTAAATAAAATAGAGAGAATTATTCTAAAATAAATTGATTTTTTTTTCATGAGAAATGCGCGGGAAGGATTATTTGCCGATCAATAGTGAATTATACCAGACGCGCATCTAGATTAAACTTTTGGGAGAGCTTTTGAGGTGAGAGAGGAAACTTTTTATACAACTAATTAGTTTTAAAGAAGCTCATTGGAAATAAAATTTTCTTTCGCCTCTCCGGATCCGCGCCTGGTCAAACAAATATTTTATATAGAAGTCGATCTTTTTATATTTAATAAAAACAAAAACTCTTGATACAGGGAGTTATTTAAAGAAGCGTTATTATAAATAAAAAATATATACATTTCATGGGGAAGACTTATTCCTTCTTCCTTTCTTTTCTAAGAAAAAAATTCAACATTTCTTTTACTTTTTATCAAAAAATTGCTATTCAAAGTTTTCTTAAGACAAAAATTTTGCCTCGCAAGTGATGATACAATAATTTCTAATAAACTCACTATTTCAAAATATCATTTTATTGAAAATTTGCAATAAAAAGGTAAAAAAAATATTGCACTTTGTTTTAAAAAAAGAAAACGCCATTAGAGTTCTAGTCCAGGGAACGAAAAAGGGGATTCAACTAGAGATGGGATTATGCGTGACTTTTCACTCACGTTCACGAGAAAAAAATTTTCTCATGCACGACTTTATAATTTTGGCACACATGAGTGGAATAAAAAGTTACTCACAGTCACGAAAACTCACGCTCACGAAATACTCACGAAAAAAAACTAAAATAACAAAAAAAATTATTATTATTTTTCAAATAATACTTTTTTAATAAAAAAAATTTTAATTTATCAAAATTAATTAAAAAAATTATGTGAAAAAAATAACAATAAAGCAAAAATCTCACGAAATAATCGCGCCAAAAATGTACTTATGTACGCTTAATCACGCTAAATTTTTTTCTTTGTACTCACGTTCATGTACGTTTACGTGATTGAAACAAAAAACAAAAATTACGATCATGCGTGATCACGCTAGCCACATGAGCAGTGTCCATCTCTAGTTTCAAACAAATTAATCGTTATTATGATTTATGAAAAGCAGATTCCTAAACAGCTTCAGCTTTTGTAATTACAGCTGTGCCTCGAACCAGGTCATTAAAAATACTTTTGTATTGTTTAGAACATCGGCTGACCTCTTGACACGACTCAAAGAACGGATGGCCAACAATTTATATTAAAAACAACAATACAAAATTTTGGAAAATTTTTTGATCTACTTTTTGGAACTATTTTTAATTTTTTATTTTGGATAAAACTTTAATGATTACAATTAGCTCAGCACTTGTTCTATTTTTTAATCGGGTCTTTTTTAATCTGTCCGATTTCATAAAGCCACTGGTGCGGGGGAAATTACTTCTATCATGAAAACATTGACACTTCTATCGAATATTCCGAATAAAACGTATCTACTGTCTATTTTTCATTTAATTTTTTTTTGTCTGGCCTCAAGCTTGATTTGCATCATGTGCATGAATTTCCATCGCACACAAAATTATGTATTTGAAGAAATTTGTGTTACAAAATTTATATATTTTTTATCAACAAATATGATGTAGACATGTTAATATAAAAAGAACACTCACCCTCTTCATCCGAAGAATTTAAACTATCCAGTTCCATGGCATCGTATTTATTAATATTTGCTTCTGCCATTTTTTTCTCCGTTTATAACGAATTCATTTAAAGTTTTTGACAATTTTAAAATTGAAAATTTCTAACATTTCTGACAAATATTATGTAGTGCGACCAAATTTTCAAAACGGAAATGTTTATTTTAACGATTCTATTTGTAAAACCTGTGGCCATGGTAACAAAAAAAAGGAATTATGTACAGTAAAGTTTAGCTATAACGAAATCATTAGCACACATACATATGTTAGGGTTTCAACGAAGCCCGCAGTATTCTTTGGATTTGATTAAAAAATATATTAATACTCTCTAGTTTTCAGATTATTGTGAATATTTTAATATTGTGATGAATTCTAAATTTAAAACACAAACTTTCTAGACAATTCCACTGGTCATTTGTATTGTGGAAACCACGCTTATAATGTTTTACTCTGCCGTTACACGTTCTAGAAACTTCTTTCAAGCTGTGTCGCAGAAGGTGGATTCACCCATTTGTTGCGTACAAAATTTTCATCCGGACAAAATTTTATTCACTGAGAGTTTTCGGCAGCACGATTCATGATATGAAAAAAATTTTCCGAAAAATCAAGGCTACCATATGAAATATATAAATAAGAAATAAAAATCTGCGGCAAATTGTCTATAAAAGACAAGTGCTTCTGTTAGTAGATAGTGAACTACAGAAAGCGAAATTATTTCAATGGAAATTTATAGAAAAAAAAAATAAAAGAATTGCTGTAAAATCGCCTTTGAAACATAATAATTTGGCAATTCGGTTCAATTTTGTCCGGATAAAAATAAAAATTCAACCATTTCCAAGGCTATTTCATATGAATTTGCCTTGACCAATTCAAGTTAAGAGTTTTGTCCAAGGCAAATTCATACCAGTTATACTCACCTCAATTCAAGGCGAAATCAACGTCAAATATAAAGAAATTTTGACAAACAAAAAAGATTAAAATGCAAGGAGATGCAAGGAGCAAAAAATAATCAGCTGAGCTGCTGAGACCACCTGTTATGAATTCGCCATGGTTTTGTCGGAACAAAATAATTTATCTCTCTCTCATGAATAGAGACATCAATCTACATATGGAAAAAAATTGTCCGGACAAAAAGTTTATGGGTGAATTCAGCTAGACTGTACGCAGGTTTGATGGGCAATATTCTTTTGAAGATCCATGAATCACTTTTTCCCGTTTGGATTTTTCATGATTTTTTAAAATACAAAATTTTATTATTTATTTAAACACAGTGTGTCCGCCTGGAAGGTTTACTACTTTGTTTTGCCGCCATTTTGGTAAACATTAGTCTTGACAGTTCATATTTGGCAGTCATGAAGTAGACACGTGGCAAATTTATTATGGGAAAATATTCTACAAACAAACGTATTGTAATCGTTAAAACATTTTATCAAAATCAATCATCGATTACTCTGACGATGAGAAAGTTACGTGAAATTTTTGGGAGAAACAACGTGCCAACAAAACGCACTATTTATCGTGTAATGAATGATTTCGAAGAAAGAGGGTCTGTAGGTGATAGGTTCAAGCATGGACCACAACGTGCTGCAAGATCGGCTGAAAAAATTACTGCCGCTCAATTTAATGGAACTCTTTTTCTCTCGCTCTCTTATATTATAACATCTGTAAAAAACTATGTTGCAAAGAGTAACATAATGTAAAAAAGTGGACGTAAAAGTGGGCGTGGTTGGGAAAAATTAGCTTTTAATACAATCCAGAGTCCCAACTAGATGTTGAGAAGATTGGTCCAGAGGTCCAGTCTCCTATAAAGTACAAAAAAACAAACACACATTCCGTTTTATACTCGTATTTGTATATAGATTAGTCGACTTTATATTTGGTTTACATTGAAAGTAATTGTTTGGCTCAGGTTCAAATACGAGTTTACCCTTTTCTTCTTCAATTTTTAGAAATTTTTTTATTAAGTGACCATTTTAGATTTTTTTTAGCTTTTTATAAAATTAAAATAACTGAAAAACAAGATGCATCGATTTTGTTGATTACAAAAACAAACTTTCTGTAAACTTTCATCCCAATTACAAATAATCGCAAGGAATTTTTTTCATGTTTTTCTCGAGAAAAAAATCTCCAATTAATTCAAAATCGCTTCCGGGAATTTTTTTTGGGGAAAACCCAAAATTAAATATATTTAGAAAAACTACTTTTTAGCTTATAATTTTTTTTCTCCCGGGTTTCTTCACGGTGTATAAAAACAGACTAATAGGAGAAAAGGAAAATGGGAAAAATTTCATGAGGAATTTCTGTTTATAATTGGGCTGACATACCTATTAGGTATATCTGAAAGATCGGGACAATATAGAGTCTGTGAGGTATCTAGGATCGTGAAAAAACAAACCAAAGCTTAAGAAATAAAACTAAAATTTGGATCGATTTTGCTAGTCTTCGGTATGAAGCAGATGTGATCACATGATCGAATAGCAAAATACATGTTCGAGTAGCTGGTTATCAAAATCGACGATTAGAGATCAGTATAGAAATTGAGAACTTCATATGAAGAGTTTAAAAAATTTAATAAATATATTTTAAATTCCAACTTAAAAACTAATGCACAAGCGGTATGTGATCTTTCGGTTTTGTTCCCAAACAATCCTCAGGATCTGCCACAGCATCATGGTTGCCCCCACAACATGGCCATAACTCCGTAGAAGATGCTAAATTGGGTATATCGGAACCCGAATAGGTGTTTGGTTCCTCTAACGTTATGCATCGCACATTCGGAGGACACTTTATAACCACCAAAGCATTTCCCTCATCGTCAAACATGCACGAATCGTTGGTGAATTCCCGATAGCTTCGTTTATAGTTTGTAGCCATCAGATATTTGGTTAAACAGCAGATTAAAAACTTCAAAATAAAATAAGAACGTTTTAACTTTATTTTGAATTTCATGCATGATGAGATGCGTTTACTTACATCAATAAAAACGGCCAATAAAATTAAAATGAACAGCAGTTGCAAAGCAATTTTTAAGTGGCGGTTGAAAAGTGGAAAACATCCTTGCGTGTTAATATCTGTTAAATTCAAATGTGGCAAGCTCGAAGGAGAACCATCCCTTTTCCTATGGGGCATATAGTTTTCATAGCAGAACATGCTGTTATGCCTGCAACAAGCATAAGGAGCTAAAATTTTAGGGCTTAATGAACAAAATGCAAGAAACTTAATTAAATTGTTTTTCTTTTTCGCTTATTTGAAATACACAAAATCATACCCGACCACATGCTGCGCCAAAGGCTCCAACTCGCCATAATCATCATCCATATAAGTTGGAGAGCACTCAGTTGTAGCAACTTGTGTTGGCTCATAATTATAAGCATCACTGTAATCCTTGATACTCTCGGACAACCAACTTGCTTGCATCCAATCCTGATAGCCATGAACACCACAACATTCTTTCGTATATTGCAACTTATCCCAAAGTAATTTCCACTCTGGATTCATATAGTAATTGTCGATGCCTCTTAATAAAATAATTTCTGCACTCTCTGACAAAGTATCGCTACTTGCGAACAGCATCCAAATGGTGGCACAACCGCAACCAACAATTAGGGAACAAAATAACAACCACGTACTCAATAACAGCTGAACATTCTCACTGTAACGACAAGGCCAGACTCTGGCCCACAGCGAAATGCCACAAAGGAACGCAGCCACCAATTGAAAGCCCAAAATATAAACACTAAAGAACTTTGACGTCAGCAGGTTTCCCTCGGTTTCGGTCAAAAATGTGGACAATATTCTTTGATGGAACCAAGTTGCTGCAATTATCGCCAAACCAATAAATATTTCAAAGATTAAAAGTGAACTAATAAATATACGGATTTTGGGAATTGTTTCGAACATTTTATTGAACACTTTCTTTTGAAGACATTTTTAGTTTTCTTTTTATGTATTTTCAATAAAATTAGTGGTGCAAAGTCAAGTGTAGAAAAAAATGTATATAACATTTCGATAAGTACGATAAATATGTACGTATATCGGTAGCTGAGTTGCAAAAGGATTAATAATTACTGGTACTTCCTATGGCCGACGCAATCAGCCATATTCTAATAATTTAATATTAAGAGAAAAAGCTCTGTCTCATATCTTTGCAAAAGCAAAATGGACAAACACACAAGCACACTTTGCACATTTGCAATAAGTGCGCATGTGTATTAGTAGCAACTTCAAACGCTTATAGCTTCCAATATACTGAACCGATTTTAACAAAATATAAATTGTGCACATTTGTGAATAAATATCTTCAAAATGATATAAGTTTTGTCCAAATCGGCTGTATAATATGAGCGTAAAAGTGATCCAAAACACGTGTTTGCCTATTAAATACATATATATTATTATGTTTCGACCTTTTCGATAACGTTTACTTGTTTGAGTTCTTTTAATTAGTCAAAAATAAAATAATGTTTTATTTTCTTTAATACCACTGTTTTATAAAATACACGAAGTTTGCTTATAGACTTTGACACTTTAAAAGCTTTTTAACAACTGATCTATGCACGAAGTTCACCATGCCGTAGCTTAGACAAGACTAACTTCTCTGTGCCTGGCAGTATTGGCTGATATACCTGCTGACTGCTTCAGTTCTCGAACGTAGTAGAAAAATCCTCACTATGACAATAAGTTTGCTTGTGTAAGCCTGTGTCATTATTCAACTATGTTATGGTTGCGGCGTGTAGATGGCAGTAGCAGATTTATAATGTGGATGGCGAATCAACTGACCAATTTTATGTAAATTTTACCGTAATCCAATTGAGGGCGTAAGTATTTGTTTACAATTGCTATGAAGATATTTAATACAGATTTCTTGAACAATCTAGTAGATTCTCGTTGCTGTTTCTTGAATGTTCTGTTTTCGTTAGTTTGATTTTGAGTGCTCAAATTTGCATACACACGATTGATTAAACTGTGCTTAATCATCGCTGTAATTTTATGTTCGTTAAATTTGAATCTACATTTAAATAAAAAATATATAGATATTGTTTTATGTACAATAATCAATACACAAACGATTTCAAACTTTTCATGTGAATGATATTTTATTTCCTCTAACGATATATTGTGTGGAATAGGTTTCTGGAAATCGCAATTGTCTAATTAGCAGGGCAACCAAAAATACGATTTGACTGATTTCTCTGTAAACATCGTACAAGCATTTATTTATTCCTTTCAAAACTTTTTAAGAATTTTCGTCATCGACATATTTTTTGCTTTTACTCTACATTTACACACGAAAACACCTTCTGGAAATTTCTGTATACGTATTATGAATAAAAATTTCATTGAAATAGATGACTTTCCCTTTTCGTTTACTTGGGAAAGTGGAAGAGTTCAAAAAATTACTATACTTCTTCTTCGATGAGTTATTTTGGCATTCATGAGTTGTAATCCATAATAAGAATTTGACAACTACAAATCAACTATCAATTTAGTTGTGAATCATAATCGGGGCATTACATTTTATATAACTGAATAATTTGAGTGTTAAATTTCTCCTTTCAGTAGCGGTATTCAGTGTTTGATGGGAATAGTCTTGCATAAGTGCAAATGCAAAATATCGTAGCTTTTCTTTGCAATCCAAGAACAAAATATTATAATTAGAATTTGCCACGTTATTGCAATTTAGCAACACTGAAAATGGTATAGTTTTTATTTGCTATGAGCATTGCGTTGTCATCGCTCACTTTTAAAGTTGTCATTTGTAAACAACAAAATTTATTTACTAAAAATATTTAAAAGCAATGAAATCCACTGTTGCAATAAAACAAACAAAAAGAGAAAAATCAAATAAAAAGTGGACCACAAGACTGCACGTGAATTAAAATTTTTTTTATGGTGAACATGATTCAATAATCAAGCTGTATTCTTGTAGCGTTGTATTTTTTAATGGTCGAAAATTGTAAAGCAATGACTGCTTTTTCACAGTTAAAGTTTACTTTGCAAAGTCTTGTGTTTTATGGTGATAAGGGAAAGAAGAAAGGGTGTGAGTACACACTTTGCTGTACTCGCAAAGTTGCTTTCTTTTTCGTTCATCGTTGTATTTGGTTGCATGCGTGCGTTTGGTTTGCATGTTCATCCAACAAACGAACACAAAATTTGTCAAAGTAAACTTTGCGTGTGTAGAAGCGAAACAAAGTTTACTAGACTATTAGTCTGAGGGTCGCAGGTTCGATTCCTGCTACAAAACGACTTCGCGGTTTGTGTTTGTTCTTAAAAAAGAAAAAGTTTCTCATAAAATTCTGTCTGCATAAAAAAATAATAATAAAAAAGAATCTTTTCAGTTTTCTTTTAAACTTTGTTTCGCTTTGTCAAAGTAAACTTTGCAATCTTGTTTAAAAATAGCGCTTACTCTCAATGACAAAATAGTTGCAATTGCAAAGAGTTGCAATGCATAACGCACTAAACACTGAATATCGCTAGTATTTTTTTACTATTGCATTTTGTTGTTTTACTTTTGTTTTTGCATTTCTTTCATTTATATTTTTAAATAAAATTATTTCAATTTGAATAAACAAAATTTAAAACATTTGATTAATCAACTAACAGGATAGTAAGTATATTGATTAATCAATTAATGGGTCAATCAGTACATTGATTAATCAAAACGTTTCGATTAATACCAAGTTGATATAAATTCGCATTTTTGATTACATTTCTATTTCTTTTAATTCCAGTTTTTGCCAAAATATCTTTGCGAAAATATATCTTGCGAAATATATTTGATTTTTATTTATTCACTGATATATTATTATACAAACCATTTTATTTTCAGTACTTATTTTAGTTTCAAATAATACACATCATGTTTTATTAATAATACATATTTATTGCATTTTATATGTTTTTTTTAATATAGAAAAAGGTGAATATATATTTTTTATTTTATATGTATAACATTATTGTTTTATATTGAATATTTATTTGTAATGTTATTTTAAATATAATAAGAATAATAATAAGAATAATAATAGGTTTAAAAATAATTATAAAAAAATAAGAATAAAAGTAATATAAAAAGGATAACAGTTTTTTTAAATGGAAATAAAAATAAGGAAATAAATAAAAAAAATAATAATAAAACACTTAAAATAACAATATAATAATAGTAATAATTATGTAGTAATAATAATAATAAAATTAATAACGTTCAAATATGCTCATCAAACAATACAAAACTAATATCAATTAGCTTTAGGAAAACAAAAGTAAACAAATTGATCAGCAAGATTATAAAGTGCAAAATTAAGTGATAAAGTTAAAAATTAATTTTAATAATTAATGATAGTTTTATGGAGGGAGTTGTTTATATTTAATTTTTTTGTTGTTTATTTTTATATTATTAATCTTTAAACAAGATTAATGAGTTCTAATACAATAGTAACATTAATTTCGTTCCTTTTTTTTATTTATTTTATATTTTTATTGTTGGTTTAGCACCGGCATAGGACACTTGCTGCTTCGTTTATTTGATTATATTTTTCTTATAGTTTATTTTATTTTTTTTCTAAAACAATACATTAAACTTTAAAGCAATTTTTTTATTTTTCCTAAATTTTGGGAATGCGTTTTTAAGCGTTTCATGAAACATTCCTTTTACAAGTTAAAACAAATTTAATATAATTTTCAATGGAGAGTAATGAAAATTATGAAACTCGTTTTCAACTCATAACATGGGAAATTTGACAATTTAATTTTTACTTAACTTGAGTTTATTATTTGGGAGATTAAACTTAAAGCGAAAGAAAAAAATTAAATTGCAAGAAACCAACTTTTAATTTTTGTAGAGGGTCATGGTAGAGGAGAGAATTTAAGAAAAATTCTTTTAAAAGTTTGCCTTAAAGTTTTTAGCACGTATTGCCGTTTGCTTTCATATTTTTCATTTTAAATACTTCGATTGCTTTAAATATAAAAATGTTCCACGATAATTATATTTAAAACAATTTGGATAAAAAAAAATAGAAATAAAAATTTAATTCGTTTTATATAAAATATATAAATTTTGTTTTATGTCGTTTCCATTTAAATGTGCGTGTCGTATAATTTTTTTTAATTTTATTTTTTTATGAATAAATTAATTATAAATAACATTTTCAAGCGTTTCAAAAACAAACATTTACAAATATTGAATTTTTTCATTTCACATACATTTTTCTTGCCTCCAAATTTTATCTTAACATCTTTTAACTACGAGTACAATACAATACAATAGAATACAATAAAAAAAATTAAATTTCGAACGAGAAATTTTGAAAAATAAAAAATTACAATTTACTTACGTTTACAATTAACATATTACAGTTTTTTTAAATCTTACAATTCTACAGGATATAAGTTGACAGTTTCGTTTTATACCGGCGGCGGTCCATTAGGATAAGACAACATGGGCTCTAGGCTGCGGGCAAAAGTATTCGAGAACATGCAAGTGTAGTCTTCACCGTGGGGCACAAGTGTGGCAACACCCAACAACAGTAACATGAGCGCTTGTATGGGCAGCGAGGCACGTGCAACACGTCCTAGGAATCGTGCGCCTCGTGCAAGTACGGTGGTATTTATGGCATCGCCATCTGCAGCATCGCCATCTTGAGCGCTAATTTAAAAAACAAATAAAAGAATATTAAATTTTGTAAAACAATTAATTTGTTAATAATTTTCTTTTTTGTTCAAAGAAGTTTTTACTACAGATTTCAAAATTGCTTTTAAATCGTGTTTTCAAAGCGTGCATTAATAACATATTATATTTACGATATATAATAATAATAATAATAATAATAATAATAATAATAATAATAATAATAATATTAAATCTACAAATTTAATTACAACTACAATAGACAACAATATTTACTTTGCATTGTCAGTGTGTGGTGCGGCTGCCTGCATGGAAGAGGAAGAAGGTAATGAAGTTACGGACTGATCCAAAAGCTGTTTAAAATGAAGAAAATAAATAAATAAAATCAAATAAAAAAAATAAAATAATACGGAAAAAAATAATAATCAAACTTATTAAATAAAAAACGAAGGAAACTTTTTCAATACTTCGGCACGTATTCATAAAAAAAATAATTTGGATTTTAAACTTATTTTAAGGCAAATTTTATAGATTCTTTTTTAAGCCCAAATTTATATTTTCTTGTGAATATAGCAAATAGTTCTGAAACTACAAGGCATAGAATAGACCTTCAAATCGATTTTTACAAGGACCTAAAATTTTTCGTTGTTTATATTATTTATCTTATTTAAAGAAATCATGTCGAAACACATTTTTTAGGATTTAATTTTTCTTTGTCGATTTTATTAGTTTTTCGTCTTTTCGTTACATTTACATTAAAAGTTTTTTAGTATAAATTATAAATTTTGTAACAAATTTTCAACCAGGTTGAGTAAATGAGGCAGACACCATTAAGTGGTGACTCACTTGGGGTCCTTTGATTCGATACCATCGTAATACCCCGAAACACATGAGAAAAGATTACGATTGTACCACCGTCTCATCAAACCATTCGGTCTCTCTTAGAGAGGCGGATAGTCTGATTAGCCCCACAGCTTCTAGACTGGATATTTCAAGCAATTTTTAATTTTTAGATAAAATGTTTAGCTTCTTTGGGAATTCAAATTTTTTTTTCTAAATTTTTTTTTTTTGAAAAATTTTGATCTTTACTAAATTTTGAATTTATTGGTTCTTTCATACAATTACATTTAAAAGAAAAACAAATTCTAAAATGTTGTTTTTGTTCTAAATGTAATTGTACGAAAGAATGAATATGTGTGTCATCGTGGGCCTGGCAATTATTTAAAAAATATTCTTTGATTTGATAAAATTTTTTTGTTAACTTTAATGGGCTGTAACAAATTTTAAAACTAGATTTGGACTGGTGATTTATAGTTTTGTGATATTTCGTGATTTTGTTGAATTATACTTTTTATTATTAGTTTTCGATTTATTACGAACGTTCTTTCGTGGCGATCTAAAATTTTTGGTGAAATTTGAATTTTTTGCTAAAATTTCGATGCTTAATGAATCAATCTAATGAAAATTATCTAAAATGTTTCTATAAAAGCGCGAAATGTTTAATCATGACTTTTCGCTTCATTTTTGAAGTTTTAACTCGTTTGTATTTTTTTTTGTTGAGACAAATTTTGAATTTACTTGTGAACTTTCGATTTTTTTTAATTGCTATCAATTTTTAATTTAAATGGGAAGTTTTTATTAAATAAATAAAACATAAAACCTAAAATTGTTTCTATTCAATAAAAAAGAATAGCTCGGTTGGGGTCTAAAAAATCTTCCGTAGTTCGGTTCAAATAACAGAAATATAATTTTTTTTCTTATTTTGAAATTCTAATTCTTTAATAAAAATTAAATGTTTTAATGAGATTTTTAATTTTACTATTCTGTAATAATTCTGTAGTTATTTTAATTAATTTATTTATTTTTTATTTATATTCACGTTTTTCTTTTGAATTCATAATTTTGTGTGAATAAATCGGAATTACTATTGCTGAAATTTCGAGTCGTTTGCAAATTTTAATATTTTTTTTAAATATTTTTCTTTTGAACTCACAATTTTTGGTGAATTTTCAATTTATTGCTGAAATTTCGAGTCGTTTGCAAATTTTAATATTTTTTTTAAATATTTTTCTTTTGAACTCACAATTTTTGGTGAATTTTTAATTTATTGCTAAAATTGCGAGTCGTTTGAAAAATTTTATAATTTATTTTTTTGTTATTAAAATAACATTTTTTTTCGTTATTTCATTTGAGCAAATTTTAATTTTATTAGTATTTTAAAATTTTGTTGTTTCAATTTATGAATTTCGCTGAATTTTTGATTTGTTATTCAAATTTCGAAGGATTTGTATTTTATTTTTCCTAATTCTGGGCATTTTAGTACACTTTTGTCTTTTTGCTTCGATTTCGAAAACAGAATTTGGTTTTAAAATTTTTAGTTTTTGGAATTTAAAATTTGTTTTTAGAATTCGACATTTAAGTGATATTTAGATTCATTGCGTGATTCATTCTCACTCATAATTTTGTTTTGATTTTCTAAAATTAGACAGATAAATTCTAATTTTAAGGAATTTCCTTTTTTCGTGTTTTTTCGAAACAAAGTAGTTTTTTTTTAATTTATTGTTCGACACATGTATCTTGTTCTTGAAATTTTTTCAAAAGGAATAGTTTTAAGCCCAAAAATATTTTTGTTGTTGTTGAAATTTGAAGCCTATTCTATGCTTTATTGTTCCAGTAACCCAAAGTCCACAGATTAACAAGAAGTAGCTAAAATGCCTTCACTCTTGCTACTCCTTGAACAAAGAATAAGTTAAAATTGTTAAAACTGTCAAATTCAAATGGTGCATTAATTTTAAAAAATAAACTAAATTTTTACTTTAACAATTTTCAAAAAAAGGCAAACTTACCTCATTGGACAACATGTGCAATGATACTCCAAGATTATCGCTTTCCACACCTAAAACTGCACCAAGTTTAACAATATAAATGCCCGACAGTCGTCTCAGGGATTGTAAGCGGAAGCGTAGATCCGTAAGCCTGGAAAGGGTTCTTAAATTTAATGATTGTGTTGGTAGGCTGTAGTATTTTAAGGTAAATGAGGGGTTAGAATGGGCGGACGAAAAAATTTCGAGTTCAAACAAAAATTGCAAATAATAATGATAATAATAAAAAAAAACAGTTTCTTAAGTGCAGGAAAAACAACGCAAGACAAAATTTGAAATTTTTGGTATAAAAAAAGCAAATAATAAAAAAACACATCGGAATAGAAACTTGGTTTAATAATTCGGAAAAAAAAAGAAATGATATTAAAATTGTATGGCAAATGAAGAAGAATGTTAGAGGATTCAAATTGAATTTGTAAAAGCAATTTTAAAATAATTATAATAAAGGAACTTCAAATAATCCACCAAAACACAATTGAAAATCCGTTTTTAACAAGAATGAAATGATTTGGATTGAATGATTTCACACAGTCTTTTTTTTTTTGGGAAAAATCTGTAAATATATATAATTTTTTAGCTTTTGGGAACAGCATGAAGAAAGAAAAAAATAGTTGTATGCCGGGATGTGCATTTGCTGTCGTTTCGTTTTGGAATGGAGCGATGTTTTATTTTCAAAAAAAAATACAAGTTTTGTAGGGAAAAGTATTTCCTTAGAATATCAACTTTATTTTTAAGTTCATTTAAGTGTAGAAAAGCGCAAGTAAAGAAAGGCAGCACTACACTCACAAGATGTAGTTTATCATAACAATGTTTCAAATTAAAAGAAAAAAAAAACATTTATATAAAAATGAGCCGTTTATTTGAAAAGTGGCCTAAGCCCACAATTGCATTTTCAAAATAACTTTCTATTTTAAATTAAATTATACAAATTGTTTCACTTTTTTAGTCACAAAAGTTATTTTTAACAAATTCCGTATCCTCTTTGGTTTGACTGCAGACTAAACGGGTTCGATATTGGTGGTAAACTAATTTGCAACCCGCAGACTGACAGTTTAGTACACTGTAGAGTATCCACTCGATTAATATGAACTATTGATACAAATTAATTGAGTAAAATTAATTTCTTAGTAAATTCGTCTTTTTTTAATAGAAAAATACTTTTTTTGATTTCTAACTGATTAAATCCTTTCAAACTAAATAACATGTTATGAAGTTATTTTTATTACACATACTTTTGCATTTTGTATTAAAAGTCAGAATATTTTATTTTATTTAAAATTTTTAAAGATTTATATATTTTTGTCAAATAAAAAACATTTTGCAAACACTTACAAATTCATACCTATAATTACATCGTCCACATCCGAAAGTTCAGACACAGAACAAGTAAGAAATATTTTCTACAGAAAAGAACGGCGCAGAACGGCACAGAAACACTTTACTGCACAAATGGCCGAAAATTGAAATCTTGCGTTCATATTGGGACACCCTTTATCATAATTTTTTTATTATTTTTTATTTAAAATATTAGATTCAAGTTCAGCGTTATTTGAGTGTAAAATCACTCAATTTGAATGCCACTATAATTTACTTAAAAATATGAAATTTTATTAAATAATTTGTTGAAGCTTTAGGTCCAGAAAACAAATATAAATGATTTATTTTATCCGATATTTCGCTTTCTCAATATATAAATCATTTATATTTATTTTCTGGACCTAAAACTTGAATAAATTATTTAATAAAATTTAATAAAAAAGATCAAATAAATCAGAATAATTTAAAAATATTAAGATAAACAATATAAAAATGTCATCATTAAAATATCCAGGCCGTTTCTTTTTTTAATTAAGCAACAGACTGAGACGCACTTTCCAAAACAAAACCGCTCATTTTACAACACTGTTTTTTGAGTGTATGTTTTTGTTTTTCAAATATAAATTTAACTTTAAAAGAAACTGAAACTAAAACGATAAAATTCTTAAACATAAAATATACACACACATATTGCAATTGATTTATTTGAACGATTACGCAGAATCTGGCTAAAATTATAAGAATAAGAAGAAGAAGAAAGAGAAAAAATTATAATGAAAATCTCGAAATCATCGCCTTTTGCTACAAAACTACAGTTAAATGTCAACTATTACATACATACATACTAAAAATATTTACTTTGTTAACAACTACTACTGACTACCAACTACTTTCTACACAATTCGTTATCAGCTTTGCACGAGTACAACAATACATTTTACAATTTAAATGCTGAATCCCAGTTGAAAATTTCAATCGTGCCGCCCCTAGGCCTTGGCCTTTAGCACACTTACCTGGCATAAGTTTGTGATGACGCGTCCGAACTCTCCACACTCTTTAAAAGCTGATCAGCTGCATCTTGTAAACTAACCACTCGGGGCTCACAACGTTCTAGTTCAGCTCGCAGTTCTTTGAACTTTTCAAATTTCGATTTTAGTATCGAACGATCTTCAGTCAAATCAACTGGTTCGGAGGCCTTAATATTGGCCTCTGTTTGCTGCAGCCAAGCACAGAGTTCATCAATGATTGAGTGGAATTCACTGTTACCCATTAGAGCATTTTGCAGTTGACCCTGCCATTTGGTGGCATTAATACACACATTATTCCAGCGTTCATTGTCCTGTTCCAGACGGGCTCTCAACTGGCGGGCCTTTTCGTGATCCAGAGTGTGTGTTGCCAAATGATCACCGACCACATTCAGCGATGAAATTATGGATTTGTGACTTTCTAAATCGAGCAAGAATTCACGATGATCTTGAACTACATCTTCAAGTAATTCAATGTTTGAAGGAGGCGAGCTTTGGGATTTTTGAGTACCTTCGGCAAATTGTAACCATTGTTCCAGACGCCAAAGATCATTGTCGATCTGTTGCCAGTTACGTTGTGTACAGAGCGGACATGTCAGCCGACCGATCTCGCTAATGGGAAGTGAAATAATAGGAAAACAATTAAATATTATTAAAATTAAAATAAATTGATAACTGATAAGATGATAATAACTTAAATCTATGAATTATGTGTTTAAGGTACAAAAATATAAGTTCGATTACTGGGGATTTTATATGTAATTTGATCCATGCGTGATACATATGTGAATACACACAGTCATTCATATGTTTGTATAGAAGACAATGGGTTTAGGAATATATCACAATATTAACGGGGTTATTCATTAAAAACCATATTTTTGATTTATAAAAGGTTTATAACACAGATTGCCAAACAGGTTTGATAAACCTTTTATAGACCTTAAATATGTTTCACAAATAAGATAGTAATTGTAAATAAAAGTTTTTCGTTTATGTAGAATATCCTACTTAATATTTATTATAAATCAGAAAGTTTGTATGTCTGATCCACTATCGGTTGTCTAGAGGGACACCATGAGTTTTGTTTATCAACCAAATTTGACGTGGGATGACGGAAATTCATTCCAAATTAAGGGACAATTTCTGCCTCTGAAACTATTTAACCAATTTTAATGATATTTTAAACGTCGATAGATCTGAGTTACAGACCAAACTAAATCAACGCTTCAAGCGCTTTCTATCTGCAATTGGAAAATCCGATTTTGACAGCGCGTTAAGTAGTGAAGTTGGCTGTTAAAAAACAGTTTTTTTCTGTTTTCCTTTTGTTATTGATACAAAGTAGTCTCAATTTAGATAATTTTAGGTCAATTAAATAAAATAAGTTAACATTACTTTTTATGAAACAGCGTTGACGCTCTTATTTAAGTAAGTTAGTTCAGCGTAAAAGATGCGCGTTGGAAAACGCTACGCTTGACGCGCTAATTTAGGTTGGCCTGTTAGAAAGGACACGTCTGTTTTGCACTTTTTTTTTAAATAGGACCATGAAGGGGGAGGGGTAACTACTGCCAATGAATTTCACCTGAACGAAGTCACGGGCAAATGTTAGTGTTTTATAAAATAAAAATTTTATGAAATCTTATTTCCGTAAAAATTGAGAAATACTTTTATAATTTTTTTCTATTTTTACATTTTGTCGTTGTTTTTAATTGTTTTTTTAATTTTTAAATATAAAAGAAAATATAATCGAGAAGACGTGGAAAATATGGAGGTGAAAGTGCAAAAAAAATTTTGGGCTATATTCGAAATTTCGAACTTTCGCATTCATTTATGTAGAACATTATTTTATATAAAAAAAAATCGCATTATATATTTATCAGTTTAGAAAGTTTTTAACTAATTATTAATATTTATCAAAACATTAATAATATATGGAATAATTAATCATCAGTGATGGCAATTTCATACTAAACAAAATTGATTTAACTTGTTAAAACTAATAGAAACAATTTTCGTATTCTAATTTAAAAAAATTGGTTAAATAGTTGATTTTCCTACACACTAGTATGCACCGTCATAAGTGGTAAAATCGAACATAAGACATTGATGAGAGTGTAGCGAACTCAAAATCAGTCCTGATCTTAATAAAAATAATTTGAATTAAAAAAAAATTTGTTAAAATTAAAAAAGAAATGATTTGAAGTTGAGTCAAACTATTCCTTTCAACTTAAATAAACAAATTAAAATTTTTATGTGGAAACGGAAAGATATAAACTTTCTTTATTTTTCTTACAACTTTCAATCACAATTTTGTCCAAATTTTATAGAAAGTGATTTATTAAAAAAACAAAAAATAAATAAAAAATAAAAACTCGAAATTGATTTAAGTTGTAAAATGAATATAAGAAATTGTCCCATACTTATGATTAAATAAGTATATCCGCAATTTCAAAGGTAGCGGAAGCATTATAGAAATTTTAATATTAATCACTTTATTCTACAGACACGTATCTTTGGTGCAAAAGAATAAAACTTGAAATTTTATTATGTTTAAAAACTGCAACTTTATTTTGAAATCAAAATAAATATTAAATTTCACGACCGAATTTGAGATTTTACAAGATATGTATAGCAACATCATCAAGTTTAAAGTATTTTCGGATATTACACTTTGGTTTCGAATATTAATTACACTTTGGTTTCGAACTTTGCAAAAAAGCCTGGATGGAGGGTTATTATGTATTTCGATTCGAAAGAAAACACTTTCGAAACACAATGTATAAGCTATACAAATTCGAATGATTTCCGTTTCGAATCGAAATACATAATAGCACCCCTGGATTAATGTATTTTTATTTAAAACTACATTTCGAGAATTCTAAATTTGATTTCAGTGTACAAAAAAATTATTCGAATTTATATAAATAATTGTTTGTTTTCGAATCGAATTACATATAAATCCCCTTCGGAAATTCAACTATTTTCGAATGTTAATCGAAAAATAATTTCGTTTAATCAAATGATCTGAAAGCAATCACCTTTATTCCAGTTGGCGACATCGACGTCACGTCAACACAATACCAAAAAATTGGGGCTTGTCTACCCGTTTTCCAAAACAATTGATTACTATTGACAGGTTCATGGTATTTTCTGGACCTAAGAGAAGAGAAATAGACTGCCAGTAGCACAAAATTGTTTTCGAGAGCGAGTAGACAAGCTCCAATTATTTGGTATTGTAGTAACGTGACGTCGATGTCGCCAACTGGAATACGGGTGAATATTAGTTTTTTGGTTCAAAGATTTCAACCTCTAAATTTTTACGTCCCTCCGAATAGAAAAATTTAACTATTAAAACAAAATTTTGTTGAACTTCAAAAATGAGTGGAGTTCTTCCTTCCTTTTAAATTGATGGATTTTGAAATTAGTTTTGTATAATTTAAAAAGTTTATGCAGCTTCTCGTAGCCTTAAAACATATTGAATTTTAAAGGTGAACGGATAGATTCTCATCCATTTTTATTCTTCTATTCGAGGGGACGCTGAATTTCCAATTGGAAAATATTTTCTTAATCGTATGATGTTAATTATTGTTCTTAAATAAATATGTACATAAAAGTGCATTTGAAATTAAACTTACTGTGTACATTTATACTTGGAAGCAATGGGTAAGTTGCTAAAAAACAGGCCAGATAAAGCGTGTGTGTGTGTGTGTATGTGGGTGGGTGGATGGTTGTGTATGATATTTTTGTTTGTAACATTTTTGATGTAGTAAATGATTTGGGTTTTAACAAAATTGAACAAGAATAAAGCAGAATATAAAGTTAGTATCCAACACCGTTGCTTAAAAAAGAAGAAATTGAAAATAAAATATCTATGGAAAATTTACCTTGCATTTTGATCGTGTTGCTGACGCGCCTTCCATTGCGATTGCAAAGTATCGAAGCGCAGCGTTAGCTCTGCCACGGTTTCCGTTTGAGCATCCTTGTTGGTTGCATTACATTCGCTTAAAAGCATTTGACTCAGGTGTTTGACGAGTTCTGTCGATGATTGTGCGTTGCCTAGTAGTTTGGACATCTTTTGTGGGCCGGGCTTGCGTGTCCGATCACAGATGGTCTTTTGCAAGACGTCCAAGTTACTCAGGCATTCGGCTATTGCAGTTTCTAGTTCCATGATGTAGGCGTCTTTGGCAGTTATTGAAGTTTCTCGCAACATGGGAGCCTTGCGCAATTTGCGTTTGGATAAAGTATCAACTTGTACGCCAGCTTCGGACTCTCCTACTCGGGTGGCGGTTATGGCTGCTTCGCCGGCTGCTGCGCCTAATGAAGCCGCTTTTGTTAACCACTCAGTTTTGGTTGTCGTAATGCGTATGGTTACTTCCCTCCACAGTGTGGTGAGTTGAGTTATCAAGGTCGTAATAGTGTTAAGATCTTCTGGTTTTCTCAACTTGCCTTTAGCTTCGTTGGCCATTTTTTCTACACCTTGTACTTGCTGTTCGGCTTTTTTAAGTTTGCCTTCCAAGCTTTCAATGCGTTTAAGCGCTTCTTTTGTATCCTTGGCAGATTTGGGAGAGCTTTCACTTAGCTGGGCCACATCAGCTTGTATTATTTTGAGTGAACTCACAGCTTCATCTTGAGCTTTCTTAAAGTCTCTATACAAAGCCAACTCCTTGTTGATCGCATCCGTAATAGCATGACATCTGGGTTGCAGTTGACGCCATTTGTTTAGCATAACTTTCGTGGGCATGGTAAGCTTTTGTATATTTTCGGGATCTACGCCGGAACTGGATGTTAACTTGGCATAGGTTTGTCCTAAGATATTTAAGTTCGGTTGTTGTGTTTCCAATTGTTGCAGTTTTTGCTCAACTAATTGTTGTCTGTCCTGCACTTGATCTTTAGACAATTTATCGAGATCCCTTTCTAAATTTGAGATTTCCATTTCTTGCGTTTGTATCCAGTTCTTGTGTTCGGTGGTCATCTTAATCAGTTGTTGTATCATATTCCAAACCACCAGTATACGTTGTTTTCTTTCTGCGGATTGACTGCAGACATGCTTCCATCTTTGCTCTAAGTTTTGGGCTGCTAAGGCCAAGTTGGCGGTATTCAAATGGCTGCGCCAAGCATCGGCATCGTTAAGCAACATTTCAACCAAATTCAAAACTTCTCCGACATTGCTACTCTTTTGCTCGATGGACCTTTGTACTTTCTCATGTTCCTTTAGTTTGGCCTCAACGACAGGCGGGGTATACGAATCAAATGTTAAAGGTTTGCCTAATTCTGATTCAACTTCAAACATCCAGGATCTTAGCAAAGCAATACGTTCTTCTAGTCTGTGCAAAGTCATCTTCAAATCATTGATTTTGTTGGTGCGTTGCTTGCACAAATAACGCACACGATCCCATCGATCAATTAACAAGTCCGATTTCTCTTGCACCTCTGATCTTATAGATTCACTATGCTGACTATTGTCGGCATACAGATCCTTTATTTCGCGGGCTGAGGAGAGCAACCATTCGCGATCACGCTCTCTTAGTGTGAGTTCGGTATTTATTTGCTTTTCCAATTGTTTGGCAAATTCTTCAGGATTTGCACTGGCAGATATGTCGGAAGTTCTCTCTAAGCGCTCCTCCAATTTGTCCAACCATTTAGATAATCGATCATAGCGGTTGTTGAAGTTTGCCAATAGCATAAGTCTTTCCTCAATTTTATTAATAAGCGTAGAAAGTTCATAATCCAGATCAGCATGCTGTTGCCATAAAATCCAAATTGTTTGACGGATAGATTTCATGTCATATGGACTGATGCATTCTTTCAGCTCTTCTTGCAGAACATTCAAGTTTTCCAAAATGGGCGTATGTTGGGACAACTGAACTCTTTGAGCTCTTAGTTGGCTTAGGCACTCTTGTATAGAATCAGCGGTGGTGGGTAGAGATTCTTCAGTCTTTGTCACTAATTGTTGGGCTATTGTCAAATCCTTTTGCACTTCGCTTAGCTGCTGTTCATAACTTTGTTCCAAGTCTTTGATCTTGACCAAGAAGCCTGACCAGGTTTCCAAAGCAGCCTTTAGATTTGTTACACGTTGCACTACGCTAGCCTGTTCCATGCGCACTGATGTCGCCAAGGCATCATCGCAGAACTTTATTAATTCTTGTTGCTGAACTTTCAACTTTGTTGACATCTGCTCACCCACTGGCACCAAATTAATAAGATCATCCAAGCGTTGACGCAGCCGTGGCAAACGTTTCAAGTGTATGTATCTCAATTGCAAAGCATTGCGATCTTTCTCACGCTCCTTCAGCCATTCCAATAGAACAGTTAAGTCTTGTCTGTAGGTGCGCCAGATATTGATGCGTCTCTCCAACTCACTATTGCGTTGAGTAATGCGCGATAGTGTTTCGTTGTGCAGGTTCGTTAGTTGCTTAAACTGTTCACTAACCTCTGGCTCGGCTTGTTGTTCACCTTCCGTGTGAGTGGCCAAAACATTTTGCTGCGACACCATGAGATTCTCATGTATCTCACATAAATGCTGTTGTTCTTTTAGGGCTGTATAATCTTCTGGTATGGCACTGGAGAGGAAAGAGTGTACATGTTGTAAATATTGACGCCACAAGCGGAAGGCTTCAGTACTGTTTTGTGTCCGCACCAAACGGGCCGACAGACGATGGTATTCATGGAACGTGTCTTGGAAGATCTTTTGCCACAACTCCAAGACCTCAATAATTGAAGTCTCATCTCGTGCCTGTGGTTCACCGGCAACTGACTCTATGTCACGTTCCCTTAACTGTTTCAATTGTTCTTCTGTGTTCGCCAGGGTTTGCAAATGATTTCTTAAGACCGACAGCTGTTCTTCGCACTCTTTGGGAGAACGAGATTCCTGACCAATGTCCTAAATGAGAAAAGCACAATATTAGCTATACACGTTCAAGTTCATGCAACAATTACTATTTATGTTTTACTCTTAAGGTACGTTCACACTTGCCAAATATTTGCCGAAAAAAATTTGTATTCTACAACAAAATTTTACGACGATATTGTTTTGAAACGACTTTGAATTTGTCGTCGCCATTTTTCATAAAGACTTAAAAATTTTAAATTAATTAATTAAAATTAATTAAAAACTAGTGAAAGATTTGCAGAAGAATCCCTTTCTTGCAGTGTGATTTTGCAGAGGCACTCTTCCAAGTAATTTTAGAGAACAATGGGAAAAAATTGAAAGAGTTTTAAATTCTCTTGGCTCGCCGAAACTAAAATTTCTTAATATGTTTGGCGAGAATTGAAGTTTAAAGTACTCTTAAGTAACTTTCAAACCTTTAAAAAAAAATTATACAATCATTAAAGCAATACACTGAAATTGGTGTTCACTTGCTGTCCGGTAGGTTAAATACGTCGAATTTCTGTCTCAGAAACTTTCGTTCTAATATGAGATTTTGTTTTCTTGTATTTTCATCATAACCCGAGTCTGAATTTTTATCACAAGTAAAAAACATTTTAACTTTTAATAAAATTTTTGTTTAAAATTAACAAAAAAAACCACGCAGCTGTTTCAAATATTTAGAGATAGATGTGTGTTTGATATGTTGACATAAACGATAAATCGTCAACGTCGCGACGCGTCGTCGTCATCCTGTTATAGAATGCAAAAATGTTATTGAATTGATGACGATGTTGAAACAAAATGATATTGACAATAATATGACGGCGACGTCGACTTCGACAATTGGAATAAGGTTAAATATAAAAAAAGCATTTTGCGGCATAATTGACTTCATTTTGTGATATAAAATCCAAGTGAAATCACACTAACCCTAAGCAAAAGTAGTGGTTACGTTTTTTTGGGCAAATGTTTGCCAAGTGTGACCGTACCTTTACACACACATATACGTACATACATGCATATATGTCAACATACATATGAATCTATTTACAATTGTATACAACTCGTACTATGTACAATATTAAGTCTACTTTATGTGTTCATTAGTACCGACTGACTACAAAAAAGTTATTTCCTGTTCTTTCTAAACAGAACAAACAAACAAACAGACAAACAAACAAATAGTACAACTTTGGTTGTTGCAATGACCTCATATACAATTTTAACTAAAATCAATACCGACTACTACTGCCGCTGGTGGCGCACCACTTCAGTTGTTCACTTTACTTTATTTATGTGTGTGACACCGCTCTTGGAAATGAGCACATATGAAGTTCTCTAGTGGTCATTGGGTTGTAAATACATAATTATCAAATGACGTCAAACTTATATGTCATACACAAAACAAGTTCGTGCATGTTTCCAAAAGTTCCTGACCTCCCATATATTTATTTATAGAGAGATATAGCGGACATAATTAGCACTGGCCTTTGCTTATCTTCAGATACATTTTTGCTCGAAATATTTGTTATACACCTAATTCTGTTTTTACGCGACAAACATGTTCCTCGAAAACTAGCAAAAGAAAATCCATGATTTATCAGCTGCAGATATTCTCGAATTCTTGTTAGAGAAGACTGCTGTGTAATTCACGATAATTATCCATTAATACAGGGTGTCCGCCGGGAAGGTTACTACATTCTTTGCTTATAATTTTTGATTAAATTAAAGAAAATGGATCTTATATTGATAAATGTTTTATTTAATGTCGGCAATTATGTATGGAATACAATATCAGATAAATGTCCGCCTCTGTTAGCTTCACAAATGCGAGCCCTTTTGAGCACATTTTTCATTACATTCTCACGAGTTTCCGGTTTGTTTGCATAAACCTTGCTTTTCAGATATCCCCACAAAAAGAAGAGCAGACCAGTCAAATCAGGCGACCGTGGAGGCCAATCAGCAGCACCATTTCTTGAAATAACTTGTTGTGGAAAGAGGTCTGGCAGTAATTGCATTGTAATCCAGGCTGTATGCGGTGTGACACCGTCTTGTTGATACCACATGTTAATCAAGCCCAAAGCATGCAGTTGTGGCGTTAAAAAGTTTTCAATCATATCACGATATCGCTCCCCATTCACAGTTACAGTTACGCCGTTTTCATTTTCAAAGAAGTAACGTCCAATGAATCCTCCTGAGTAAATTCCTCCACATTAGACTGTCACTTTTAATGGATGCAAAGGTGACTGATGAATAATTTTAGGGTTTTCCTTTGCCCAGAACCGACTATTCTGTTTATTCACATATCCATTCAAATGAAAATGTTCCTCGTCACTCATTATGATTTTTTCATGAAAATCGGGGTTGTCATGGGCGAAATTTAACATCCTATTGGCAGATTTACGGCGGCGTAAATGGTCTTGTGGAAAAATCTTTTGAAACAAATGCAAATCGTTGTACAAAATTGTGGCCAAAGTTGTTCTTTGAAGACCAAGCTCCTGAGCACGGCGTCGAATTGAGGTTGATGGATCGTTTTGAACACTTTCTTGAGCAGTAGTAATGTTTTCAGCCGATCTTGCAGTACGTTGTGGTCCATGCTTGGGCCCATCACCTACAGACCCTCTTTCTTCGAAATAATTCATTACACGATAAATAGTGCGTTTTGTTGACTCGTTGTTTCTCCCAAAAATTTCACGTAACTTTCTCATCGTCACAGCAATCGATGATTGATTTTGATAGAATGTTTTAACGATTAAAACACGTTGGTTTATCGAATATTTTTCCATAATAAATTTGCCACGTGTCTACATCACGACTGCTAAATATGAACTGTCAAGACTAATGTTTACCAAAATGGTGGCAAAACAATGTAGTATGCCTTCCCGGCGGACACCCTGTAATTTCACATCACGTTGAAATTTTGCTGCTCTTTCCTAATTATGATCATGATTGCGAAAATGATCGGCCAACTTAGCAGTCATTTGGAGTCCTTCTTTAAGTGTGGATGCTCGAAGAGGTTCCTAGCATGACTGCATCCATACTTAAAGAACTAAGACAACTAAGTTGGTCGATTATTTTCGCAATGATGATCCTAATTAGGATCGGGCAAAAATCGGCCTAAAGCCGCCACCGATAAATATTTTACACAATGAGAATGAGCCGCCAAAACAAGTCAGCCTCATAAAAACTGAAAGCTGACCAATTGGCTTTAAGACAAAACAGTGTTCGCAATTAAATTTAAGTACTGCGAGTTACAAAAAGGATTAAAAAAGGCAAACGATGCCTCTAAATGAATTTCCACATCCACCACCACGATGCAAGCAACTTCATTTTCATTAACAAATTTATATTTTTGTGTGCCAAAGTTGAACTTGTTTGATCTACTTTCACTTTTACGAGACTCCTGTGGAAATTTGCAGTTCAGTTTTACTTCTTATTAGCCAGCCGTCTGTCAAGGACGCTTTATATTAAAGTTTTGTTATTAGACAATCGATAATAGCCGGAATTTCCTAACTGTGTTACGAGTACATTACATTTCCTAACTCTCTTTTGATGTTTGCTAAAAAAATTCTAATTGCAAACACATATGTACATATGTCTAACGGTACGGTCCCACTTGGGAAATATTTGTCCAAAAAAACGTAACCACTACTTTTGCTTATGGTTAGCGCGATTTAACTTGTTTTTTATATCACAAAATGAAGTCAATTATGCCGCAAAATGCTATTTTTATATTATTTTCAATAAATTCATATTTAAAAAAATATTGGAATCAAAGAAAATGCAAATTTAGCTTGTCTGTTGGTCACGTTTTTCGGCAAATATTTGGCAAGTGTGACCGTACCTTAACAGATATGGAGGGTGTTCTTAAAAATTAAAAATTAAATTACACAGACAAACTTTTTATTTTTAATTACTCGAATGTGTTTCACATTCTTTTTTTTTCAAATTTCCTACACGAACAACATTAATTGCAAACAACAATTAAATATAATTAACAACAATTTCATTATGTTTGTGTGCAACCAACTCACCTGACGAACATTATTAAAGTATTCCTTGGCTTCTGAACAATTTTGTTCAACCTCTTTGCGTGCACGTTCTTGCACCTCTGCCACATGGGCCAGCGTGGTTATGGTCTCTTTACAATTTTCCAAACGTTGACCCAACTCCTCTAGTTCGCCTTGCATAAAACCAGACGCATCTAAACCAATATCGGAGGCAATTTTCGTGACAATATCGCGCAATTCTAAAAGTTTGTCATCCTGGGCATTCAAATTATTTTGGCAAGTCTGCAACAGACAAAAGAAGAAATAATAATAACAAAAGAACAAAAAAATAAGAGATGCATATTTAAAATAGACAACAATGTTTCTTGCAACAACCGCACTGTCATTTCGCTGTAAATGTCATTTGCAAGTAAAAGCCAATTTAAGCAAATTACGAAAATACTTTTAGGAATTTAGTTCACACATTTTAAAAATATTCTGTTAAAAGTGAAAGTTTTGTATTTTTAGAGGATTTTTTTCTGGCGAAGTGTTTTTCTTTTAGTATTCTAATTTTTGATTATTTTCTTTTTTTTGGTTAATAAAAAAAACGGAAATATACTAGTATTTAATACTTTGTCTTGCATTGAATTCTAAACGCGTTAAGCAGCTGCTTTTCATAACTACAATTTCAATAATATTTAATTAGATTATTGATTTTTTTGCTAATTTTATGGGACATGCAGTCACTCTTTTACATTTTTTAGTGGGCTTTGTTGTTGTTGTTCATGCACGTATGAATGTTGGAATTTTGTAATATTTTTGAAAAAAAAAAAACGCTGGGTATTCTCACTTCGTCCAACAGGTTGCTACATTAAGAGGTAGTTCTCGCAGCGGCAAGTTTTCTTGCACAAATTTTAATTCAGATGGCAGAAAAATAGGGAAAGGAAGTATGCTTCTCTTGAATTTAAAACTTGCGCAAGAATACTGGCCTTGTGTAAAACAGGTCTAAAGGTTTGAGTTACATACAAAAAAAGAACCCCAAAAATATTTATATAAAAAAAATATTAAAAAACTTATATTTATTATTATTATTTATTAAGTATTTTTTTTATTATTTATTAATCGAGATTGCCTCGATATCTTCTTTCAAAGACTTTTAAAAACTTTTGTTTGTTGAGGGGTTTTTAGCTAGTCTATATACAAAAGTTTTTGAAAATATTATTATTATTATTAATATGTATTTAATGGAAATTTAATTTACAGAAAATGTTTATAGAGAAAAAGGATTGGCTGCTGGGGCCTTCGCCTAATTACATTAAATAAAAAATTAGCTGCTGGCCTGAGCCTTGCAATGTTTGCTGTACTTTGTCACATAATTAGTTAAAATTGATCAAATAAATCAAAAACTCAACTAGTTAAAAAACAAAAAGCAATAATACTTAAGTATTAATCAAACCCAAAAAAGTTTGTTTTATGTAAAAACAAAAAATTAGAAAGAAAAATGGCACATGAGATAAAAACAACGTGCAGCAATGGGTTAATTTAACGTAAATTCGTGATGGTAAAATTTTAATATTGATGGTGGTAAATTTGTGTTTGCTTGAAAAACAACAAATAATACCTTCCACAATACAATTAACTCACGTATCCTTTTTCGAGTCATACTTTGTATAAATACAAATTTGAAATCACATTCAATCGAGCCACCTAAACAGTGGCGGATACATGGAAACATACATTAACACTAATGATGGGAGTGCAGCGGCTCTCGAAAAACAATATTGTTTCTGTTCTGCCGTGTAATTTGAAATTAATTAATGTTAAAATCTTCCCTTGTTACTTTGGAATATTGTCTCATGTCCAATTCCTTCTGACTAAAAATGTTACGTACTTTAGCCAAAATAATAATAATAACTTTGGATTAAAAACCACTAACACCAATTAAAATTTTTTTTATTGAATAAATAATTTCACATCATATTTTTAAGTTGGCGACATATATAAATAAATTGAGTAGTAAATGTATAACATTTCAAGCTTGATACTCTGTTTATCATTTTGTGCGAATTGCTGCCAAAAGTCCATATAAAAAAATTCATGAAATAGTTGCAGCATAATATTGCTGAAGTTGTACTCTGTTCGTTTTGTCAAAACGTACGAAATAATATAGGCATCACTTATTTCCTTCGGAATTGTAAACATCCGGAAAAACAGTATTGCTTACTTCCAGGCAATAAAAACGATAAATTATTCAAAATTTTCAAACGAAACAATCAATGTTGCTCAACATTTTTCGCAAATTTGAACAGGGTACCACCTTTAACGGCTTTGTCCATAAACGAATAATAAAGTCATCTGAGGTTTACTGTTGGCTTTTTATATGGAAAGCCAATCACTTTTTTTGAGATATGACTACTTTGCAATAAAGGAGCGATATGTATGCATAAAAATATTAAACTAATTTTTTAACCAGTGCAACCACTATAGCGAAAATCCACTCAGTCCATTTCAATCGAATGTAGGGTGCATCACAATCGCAGTCGTTTAAAAAATACTTCCTGTTGGTTTTCCTTCTTCTTTCTGTTCATTATTTTTGCATTAAAGTCTAATAATAGCTTTGGGAATTTATAATTATACATAAATGTCTTTTTTACAATATAATCGTGTATTCAAAAAGAAAGCTAAAGGCAACTTTAAAAGCTTTTTATTGAATTTGAGGTATTTTAGGCGACCAATATAATTTTTGTATGAGCAAAGACGCATGCATGTGTATGCACGCAAAATCAAGGATAGGCATACTACTCCAAATATAGTTTTATTCTATGATTTTTCCTAAAAATATTTATGTACAGTACAACCTCCATAATCCGGACAGATATTGTTTCAGCTACTGTCCGAATTAGTGGATCGTCCGTACTAGAGTTAAAATGAAATTTCAAACGTAATACATATGTATGTATATGTAGAAACATATATATAATTTATTTACAGAAAACATTAAGAAAAGTGACCAAAAATATTCATTTTGATAAATAAGAATTTTTATGTAATTTGTCAGCTCTATTTTTAAATTCTTTTGAAAATAAAATATATTTATCTGTCGCTTTGGTTTGTTCAGCCCATAAAATAGCTTTTGAAAACAGTTCGATACGCAAAAAGAACACTTGTGCAGACTATAGAGGACAAAATTTCTAAACTGTCAGAAAAATTTAAATGTACGAATTAGCGATTGTCCGTATTAGGGAGGTTGTACTGTACTTCGGGTCCAGAAATTTATCAGCAATCGTTAAGTCAAATAATTTTCCTTTTTAAAGCGCTTTACAAATTTATGCTTTCTGCCGCGCGACTTTTAATTCGAACTTTCATGTACTTTTCGGCAACAGTTAAAATTTTTTTTAAACAAATGTTTAATTCTGTTGGTGGGTGGGGAGTAAAGTACACTATCTCCCATTTTGGAAATTTTACAGGAGACCAAAAAAACATGCTTGGAACTCACAAATGGTTACATGTCTCTATTAAAAATTTGACATAATCCGAATATTTTATATAACACTTGTTTTATTGTATTTTATATCCATGATTTTTTTAAATAAAAATTTCGTCTTATAATGTACTACTACTTCTCTTGAAACATACAACACCAAGTCAGTAGAAAAAAAGTTGTGATATTGGCCAAAAATATTACGGGGCTAATAAAATATCTTTTTTTTCCTTCAGAATGTATTAACAAAATTATTAAACTTTTACAATAAAAAGTCAACTAAAAAAAAGTACACTTCTGTTTTTTACTTCTACGTACTTTCGACTTATTGCTTACAAAGTCAGCTGTAAGCATCACTAACTACTAGTGATGGGATTGTGAGTAATTTTTCACTCGCGCTCATGCTCGATCCAATAAAAAAATTTTTTGACGCGACCTTATATTATTGGGTCACGAGTATGCACGCTCATGTGAATAGAAAAAAAAAGTTAAGTCACAGTTAAGAAAACTTACGCTCACGAAATAAAAATTATAAAATTAAAAAACGAATGAAAAAAATTACAATAAAATTAAAAAAGAACAATCACACTAAAAATCTACTCGTTCACGTTAAATTTTTTCTGCTCACGTTCAAGCACGCTCCCGCGATTGAAACAAATATATAATCACGATCACGCATGTCACGTGAGGGTGGTCATCTCTACTAACTACAATTCATTTGTTGTTCTTTACATCTAAAAACTTTAGACTTGTTGTCGTTGTTATTGTCGTTCCATCTCAAAAACTACATTAGTTAGGACTTATTGGAATTTGCGTATCGATAGAGATGAGAAATGCTGATTTCAACAATATTAACAAAATTATTTTGAAAAATGTGACTTGGTACAGTTTCCTTCCCACCAACGGAATTATGTTTAAGAAATACACATTTGTTTTAAATTTTTTAATGCGGTTAAGCTTTTGCGGTTTTATATATGTACATACTTATCGTTACCTTAACTTAGAAAAGACGTATCTAACATATCGCTCATTTACCCAAATAAAGTTGTAATTAAAAAAAAAACTCACTTAAAGTTTTAAAATTACACACATCAATGGAGAAACAAAAAAATTCACCTGTCAAAAGGTGACTACTAAACAAGATTTTGAATGCAATTTTTACATTATATAAAGATCAATACGTCGAATATTTCTGTATTTTAAAACAAAACAAACTTTTTTGGAGTTATGGCATTGTTCAACTAACTGAGCGATATAACAAATTTTAGAATATTGAACATAAAACTTAATAAAAGAATTATAAAAAATCTTATATATCGTTATCTTCTGAGCGTCTCAGGACACAAAATATTTTTTTTAGAAATTCGGTTGTGTTGCTTAAGAAAATACTCGAACATCATCACAAAAAAACCGGACTTCCCCAAACAAAAATACGTCAAAGCTTTTTATATATATTGTATAGGAAAAAATTTGAGTAAAATCCATGATATAATTTTTTAATATATTTTTGGTTCTACCGTAAAATTATTTATATCGTAATTAGGACGCTTTGCTTTTCATGTAACGATATAGTTTTAGAACTATGAGAAGTGCGCGGGAAAGTAATAATCTACAGTTGTTATGGTTAAAAAGTAAAACATAATACTCTAACGTTTTTCTTTTAAGATGTGTTCTCCTCCCCTATATTTTATTAAACACAGATACGCATTTTCTAAATTAAGGTAACGATACGTATGTATGTATATCAGACATTTTTTAATTCAAATACTATGTGCTGATTTACTATGACGTACTTTTTTCTACGGCGATTATTAGACAGATAAAGCGTCTTATACTGTCTAAGTTTCACCTTGTTTACATTAAGATTTTTATGCTGAGTCGTAGCCCGACATTGCGTCAACATATTATACTGACACACGGCTCATGATAATTATTTATAAGCCAACATTACTTGCGTTATCGAAATGATGGAAGACGCCATCAAAAAAGACAACTTCAGAGAGGGCTACGTTGTTCGTAATTATGGCCAACATTTGAGAGAAATATTTTCCAAGAAGTAAATATGGAGATAGAATTTAAATTTAATTTTTTTAAATCACGTCTTAGTTGCTGCTTAATAAGGAAGCCGAGCGTATAAGTATACTTTGCCATTGAAAAAAACACATAATCTTTCAATGGGCTCTTCAACCCAACTAAATACAGTACAACCTCTTTAACACAGATTTGTCGCATACTTAAATAGTGCGAATTGTAAGAAGTTTCAACTAGTAAAGTTTTGTTCATATAATAAAAGATTCAGCCACAAAAACTTTACACTCAAGAAGACACCACTTAAACTTTTGCTAACGCTAGAAGCTAAGACGTCTTTTCCACACGCAAAGTTTACTTTGACAAATATTTTTCAATTTTTAAAACCTTCCCGCACTTCCACACAAGCAAAGTTTACTTTGACAATTTCTGTATTCTTTTGTGGGATCAACATGCAAACCCAACACAAGTATGTGTAAACAACGAACGAAGAAGAAAGCGACTTTGCGAGTTACATAACCCCCGTTCTTTTTTGCCTTGTCACCATTAAACTCAAGACTTTGCAAACTTAACTTTTCCTGTGGCGGTGGGGTATAATAAAGCAAACAATTATTTATGCTTTTTAAAAGTATGCAAAGAAATTTGTTGGCGTTTCTTTTATTACGTTTTCACTTTCGCATTAATTTTGTTTCTGTAACGTAAGAACGTTGTGTTTTTTTTGTCACTTTCAGCTGGATTTTTGGAATCATTATAAATTGTTTGTGCCTACTTTTGGAAGCAAAAAAATAATAAATAGATATGTGATGCTTTAAATTTTTGTAACACAAGATTTTAATTGCCTCCAATTGTGCGGTAAAAAGTTGGTTGGTAGCACACCCGTGGACGATATGATTTTTACATCTGACTTGTCAAATTTCACACTGTAAAATACGTATGTACTCGTACATGTCGCGTGGTACCTTCACAAAATTTCAATTAGGGAGTGTTCTATTTCGATCTGACAAACCTTCTGACATCAGCTGTTTTTATTGTAATATTTTCCTTTTTTATTTTGCTTTAATTGCTGTTGTTATTGAAATAATACTGCATACTGCAATTTTGTTACTTTTTTAATACTTTTCACAAAAAAAAGAAACACTTTTACCAAAAAATTCTAATAAAGTTTGCGCTCAGATCAGCTGTTGCAAATAAACATGGTCAATGTCAGACGTAATTGTACATGAATATTTGCGAGCTACGAGTAATACAATAAATCTTCTGTAAAATAAAATTTTTTACAGACATCAACAATTAATTACATATGAGTCACAAAAGTGACAAGTCAGACGAAAAAAATATCTTGTCTACTGGTGGGATAAAGAAACAATTTGACAGCTGATAGTCAGGGCTGGGCAGTATTTGAAGTACTTGTATTTGAAATACGTATTTAAAATACAAATACGTATTGTGTATTTGTATTTTAAATACATGACGTGCAAGTATTTTGCATTTTAAATAAATAGAATAAATACAAGAAGTTTGTATTTTGTATTTAAAATACATATAAAAGATGGCAGTATTTTGTATTTTAAAAACATAGTTTACAAACGACGATGATTTTGTTGTTTTCGTAGATAGGAATGATGGTGAATCTATGACATCAAATTTGGAGTTGGAATTTGTCAGTTTCCTCAGTGACAACAGCAAAGACATTATCACTCTTGACAGTTATCCAAATATAAAAAAATTATTCATAGAATTTAATACAAGTTTGTGCTCATCAGGACCTGCAGAAAAATTATTTTCTTCAGCAGGTTTTATTTATTCTCCAATAAGAAACAGTTTGTCTGATGCTACATTCAAAAATCTGATAATTATGAAAGGAAGCAATTGTTTTCTTGATTAGTTTTATCTAATGTATTTTTTTGTTTGAACAAAAATGGTGTATTTTGTATTTTAAATACATAAGTACATGATGTGGAAGTATTTTGTATTTGAAATACGTACAATAAATAGAAGTATTTTGTATTTTAAATACACACGTGTAAATGTAAGTATTTTGTATTTCGTATTTTAAATACCGCAAACCATGTATTTTGCCCAACTATGCTGATAGTGCAAACATGGAACGTTACACGTAAGAACACAGGGTTTTTTATTATTGGACAATATCTCAAAAAAAATAATTAATTGTGAGACACCCGTTCATTAAAGAAAAGTTTAAAGCTATTTAGACACTGCTGTACATCTGTTCCACTTAAAGAGGCTGCACTGTTTGTTTATGTGGTATGTAACATGTCGCCTTAAGACATGTTGATAAGCTTTTGTTTTATAAACAAAATAAAGAGTTCATATTGAAAGTTTTTTTATATGCTTTTTTTTTGGTTTCAATGGCGATAAGAAAGGCAAAATAAATAAGTTTACAATAAACTTTTTGCCAGTTCGATTGTTTTGTTGCAAGAATTATGTTTTATTTGCTATTCACTTACCTTAGCATGTTGCAGAGAGTCCAAGGGCTTGTTGAAGGGCTTAACTGTATCCATTTGTTGTTCAATGTAGTTTTTAACTTGAGCCGATGCGTTACGATATTTCTGCCAAAGTTCTACTGCACGTTGATAACGTGTACATAACGTTTGCAAATTGTCTGAGGTGTCATTCCAAGCCACTACAGCTTCTTGTACAGCCGATTCAATTTGTTCGACAATTTGTAAATCACAAGTTTCGATTAATGGTTTTGCAGACGTCTGTAAATCGTCTAACAAAGTCTCGCGATTTTGTAAATCACCAGCGAGTCCCTTCAAAAAATTAATTAATATATTAATTTTTTTTTAATTATTTATTTTTATTTTAATTAATATTACGAGCACTAAGGGCCTGATTTAAATGCAAACAAAATTTTGTCTATTTCCTCAAAGAAAAATTTTTTTTAAATGTTTTTCGTACTGATTTCTAAATAAAAATTTCCATTTGTTTGTTAACGGGTTAATAAATTTTCAATTTTAAGCTTTAATTCACTTTTATTTTCGTTCGCTTCCGTTATATTTCAACACGTCCGTTTTTATTAATAGTTTTCAATTTACTAAAACCTTTCTGTTTTTTTTTGTTCTCATTTAGTTGAGACAATTAAAATTTTCAATTTCCTGCTCTTATGGCGCTCTTTTAGTTTTCATTTGTGTTGTCGTTTTCATAAAGTACCGTTATCAGCAAAATTCTCTTGTTAAATAAGAGAACATTTCAATAACTTTTCGATTCCTTTAACATTTCAATACTATATTTGCTTGATAATTGTTAACAAAATGTTCTTAAAATCCAAACAAATTGTTGGCTGCGTACGATTTGGCGTGAGAGCGGAAAAACTATTGCTTCACTTCTCAAATTGGTCACAGGTACTTATAGGGATTCTATATGATTTTAGTTGGCAGCGCGCTAGCTAACCATTACAATACCAACAACGACAATTACACACACACACACATATGCATGCGTGTACATACATAAATATTTAAATAAATTGTAACTAAAAGTGTGACAATATGTCTGGTCACTAGTCTCGCCCAAAAGTATCTGCCTACCTAAGCGCTCTATCTACACTGCACAGTGGGGAGCAGATCCCAAAAGTAATGACAAATTATTTATAGCTTTTAAAATAATTGACAGATTTATTTGTAATTAGGAAAAAGAAAAGGAGGCAATCAGACCTCTAGAATATTGTGTTCGAACTCACATCGAGTGTGAAAAACATTTCGTGCTCCTTTTAAATATCTTAAATATTAAGCGATTATGATGATTTTTAAATTCTAAAATAATTTTTTCAAATACATGTGCATTCAGAGATATTTGAAAAGGAACAATAAATTTTTCTAATTTTATGTTAAAGGCAAGACGAATTTTTCGTAGCGAAGATTATTCGTCCAAGGAAATAAAATTCATTTGTGTGTATGAGAATGCGTAGAATCAGTACGTTCAGTTGCGTAACAAACTCTGCGATAGATTTATTTCTCTATTTTCTAAGTCGACAAACAACGAGCGAGTTGGCAAGCGCTTATTTTTTGGCGTTGTCTTGATGTGACGTTGACAAACGGTTACGGAATAAGACTGATTAATTAAATATCTCTGAAGAAGCTTGTCATAGAGAAAGCAAAATATTGGAGAAATAAAGTTTTTATATTGTTGATATTAAGCTTGAAAGTTTTTTTAATCAAATATTTATTGTATATTTATCAATCATATACCAATCAACTTTTACGATTTGTATCTGTAAGTCTGTCGGAACACGCATCACGTAAAATACATGAAAGAAATATATAGTTACTTTAGTTACTTTTTATCACGATAAATATCTCATTTTAAAGTTAAGGCTGGTAATAAATTCAGGTTTGCAAATTTATATTTAGGGCTGTCACAAAATCCAATGTTGTCGGAATTGATTTTGAAAACGATAAAATAAATACATACTTTGGTGTGATGAATGTCAATGTTATCTGTTTTATGTTCAAAACAGATACTAATTCTAGATTGAACATAAAATCGATAACATTGAAATTCATCACACCAAAGTATTTATTTATCGTTTTCAAAACCAATTCCGACAACATTGGATTTAACATGATTTATTTCTATACGGATAAATAATTGTGCAGCCTTTTGTAGAGAATTTTATTTGTATACTAAAACATACAAAATCACTTATTTTTCAATTTACAACACACAAAAATATTAAAAAATTAATTACAAGGTACGAAAAATGTCAACAATTCGGCGGTTTAAATGTTACAAACATGAATACAGGCATACCTAGTTTAACACGGATGTTGCGTGTTAAGCGATGCAGGAAACCAGTGCGAAATGAAGAGTTACGTTACATTTTCAGCCATATTTTATTTGATTTTACATACGACGGTGTATACATAAAACCATAAAAAATGGGCTGACTTCATGAATGCAGTTTGCAAAGCAACACGAGAATGCATAGAGTTCATAAGCGCCGTAGCTTTTTATTTAACAATGCCGCGTGTTCATAATTGCAATGCAACCCTTTTCCATGCCTTACAGTTGCGAAATTTGTGCATGGTTTTTTATATGGGATGCTTTGTGTTTTCTGAGCGCAACAAACGAAACACAATTCAATTATGCGTTCACAAACGTTTGACAATATCACTGCATTATTTGACAAAGCAATATTATCGCGAAGTATTGCTTTGCCTTGTAAACGCATATATTTGCAGTGTTCCTCATAAAATTTATTCTTCACTACATACTGTTATTTTTTCTATAATAAAATCTAATATTTTGGTTTGGTCATTCGAAAGATTTGTGTCAAGGCAGATCAACAAGGTAAGCAGCGATAGCACAGCTGATTAACCTGACTAGACGTCAATTGTGTAAAATTAGATTTATGTTGATGATATACTCATAATAACATGTCTAATTCCAAACTGCCAAGCACCTTATACGTATTCAGTTTTATATGATGTTTGACATTTTCTAAAAGATTCACCTGTGCTCACAGTGCCACCCGGTTTTCTATATGTTTTGACAGGTAGTCAGATACTTTCTACAACAAATTTTGTATTGTTGTAGAATCGCTTTTACCTGGTTGATCCGCCATGACTTGTCTAAAGTTATTTGTATGATAAAATACATTTTTCTCTCCCTCTTTTTATTGTTGTTCGCCGTTCAAAAGATGGGTCAAGGTTAAAAAAGCACATACATGAATGAACTGTTCACAAATAAAATCGTATAAAACCGAGGATTTTTTCCGTGTTAAGGCTGCAGTCACGCCATAAAATTATTTTTCAATTCTCATTCAAAATTTTTACAAATACTGCTTTTTAAAATTCACAAAAATTTAAAGCTGTGAGCAATTTTTTTTAGCAAAATGCCATCAATTTAAAATTGGGATGAAAAAATGGCAATCAGCTGCTGTTTTCTTGACTGTAATTTGAAAGACTCTATGGGATGAAATTTTGTAGGCAAATTCTCGTAAAAGTTTAAAAGTGTAAAAAAATAAGAGAGAATTTTAAATTTGAAAGAAATTTTTATCGACAAAATCTGATTGCAAAAATATCCATAAGTAATGAACATCCTAAAAACATGCCACCAAACTTGTTCAAACCCATACATATATTCGCTACTGCTATTTAATCATTCTAATCATGCGCTTGTTGTTGGCTCTGTGATTTTAATCATGTGTTGCAACATACCAATCAATTCGGGTGTTTGCTCGTTTGGCTCAATGGTGATTATTTTGACGACGAATATAATAAAAAAGGCAAAAAGGAGGGCGTGTGAATGTGTATACATATTATATTATTACTAGTGTATTTAGCGGTCAACTCAATCGACCGCATTCTAGAAATTAATACATAATTACATACGATAAAGTACAAACACAAAAGGCATTCTAAGCAAACAACTTAAAACTCTGTCTATCTCATTTCTATGCAAAAGCAAATTGGCCAAACACACATGCACAGTTTGTTTATTTTTTAAGTTAAAGCTGATAGATGTATGTATCACTGACCACCATGTGACCAAGAACATGTCACAAAATATGAACCGTATAATACCAAAACCGTGTTAAAGGAATACCGTGTCAAAGGAAGACCGTGTGCAATAAGCATCTGTAGAGAGCCCCCGTAGACTAGTGTTCTAAACTATTAGTATGGGGCCATAGGTTCGATTCCTGCCTAGAACCTGAGTGTTTTTGCAGACAAACCGCAAACGCTTCGGCAGTTGGTGTGTTGAAAAAAATAAAAAAATATTTTGTATTCGCTACCACTGTGCATTTAGTCAGAAATGTGCGTATTTTCGCTTTTTTATTTCTGTTACTTATATTTTTATTCCCCACAAGCATAATTAACTGCCTTGCTGTTGGTGTTGTTGTTGTTGTAAGTGTTTACCTTAATTACATATTTATACTTAGTAGGCACTTAATTTTGTACTATTAAATATATTTAGTATGTATCTTACGAATACTTGGTGGCATATTTTCATTGGATTTATAATTTGTCGTTTATGTTCAAATTTTCATTCTCTTATCAGAGAGACATACATATTTAGCGGTTTCTGTTTGTATTGTTATTTTTTGTTTGCTTACATTTACTAAATGTGTACAAACAAAAGACTGTCTTGTCATTATTAAAATATTTACGAAAACACTTCTGAAGAATCAGGTAGTCAAAAGTAGTTGGTAATGAAAATACTATTTATCTTTTTGTAAACATTACATGATGGTATGTGTTTTTGTTTTGTCTTAGGTAAGTGTTCAAAAGAGTTGCTGAAAAACTGTTATCATAATAATAAACAAAGTGGCTGAGCTGAAACTGTTCACTAATATTTTAAAATAATTTTTAATAGATATTTAATTTTGGAATTTCATATTTTTTTGCGACGTTTTAAAGGCACCCTTTTTATGATGTTCGGACTGGTTTTAAAAATATAAAAATGAGCCTCGCTTAACTAACGGGGTATAGAAATTAAAGAAAGCCGCGCTTATTATAGTTAAAGGGTGGAGAAACGCGATTATTCTTTTATGTTCATTAAAATTTATTTAAAATTTTAATTAGTTGAAATTTAAAATGTTTATTTTATTTAGTCAATTCATCTAAATTAAGTTATAGGGTATTCAATTGATTAACCGTTAATCGGTTAACCGAATAATTATTGGCAGATTCACTAATCGATGAATTTAAAATTGTATATTTTCGACTGACGTTTAAATCTATTAATTTGCGACGATTAAACAAAATGTTATATTTTTTTTAGTATTTAATAACACATATCGATTTTTATTTGTTTAATTTATGTATTCTAACGAAAATAACCAAAACTATTAATGCTTGTTTTTGAAAAAGGAAAACAAAATTGTGAGTGAGAATTTATATTGAAAACAAAAACAAATTTTCGTATTTTATTGTTGTTTTCAATATTAATTCTCGATCACAATTTTGTTATCATTTTCTAAAAACATGTAGTTAGAGGTGTTAAGAGCTTGGAAAAATCATTAAAACAGAACTCAAACAGCATAGTGTAATATTAATGACATACTACGAGAGTCACAAAAGGGACTGAGAAGTTGGTTATTCTCTAATATAGATTGCTTTATTGATTTATACGACTTCTTTAATAAGCGAAAGGAGTTAAGTTTCATTAAAACTAGAGAGAAAAAACCGTTTAAATCTTAAAAATTTTAACCAAAATATATTTCTAACAGATTATTTTAGAAAATCTAATTAAACTATGAAAATAAAACTGGATTCACCCATAAAATTTTTGTCCGGACAAATATATTTTCATATGCAGTTTGAGGACTGTCTTCTTGAGAGAGAGAGAAATGATTTTGTTCGGACAAAGATGAAATGGTTTAATTTTAATTTTTGTCCGGACTAAGTTACCTTGAGTTGCCACATTATAGTGCTTCAAAAGCGGTTTTACAGCAATTCTTTAATTTTTAGTTTTTTGTTTCTATAAATTTCATTGAAAATAATTTCGCTTTATTTAGGTCATTAGCTTTTGAAAAAGGACAAGTCCGTCTTTTATGATTTTTCTACACAATTTGTTGAAGATTTTTATGTGCTGTCCATACAACCCAAGCAATCGAATTGAGTGAATAATTTGTATGAAAACCACTCATTTATCCGAGTGGTTTCCATACATATTTTCTACTCAAGTCGATTGCTTGGATTCTATGAACAGCACATTATATCTTATTTATATATTTTATATGATAGCCTTGATATGGCGGAACATTTTTTTCAAATGAGTAAATCGTGTTGCAGAAAATAAAATTTTGTCCCAAACAAATGGGTAAATCTATCTTTAATTATCAAAGGAGCTAGCTCGCTTACTTGTTTATTTTTTTTTAATTAAAACATATTTGTGAATTCATCGTCGGTCTGATTCATTTCAAAAACTTTGGTGTTATTGTTATTCTACTAATAAAATCTTAAAATTGTAAATAATTTATGAATTTTTATTTATTGAAATTAATTACATAATTTGTGTACTGCGCAGAGGATTTTTTGATTTTTAAAAATTTCAATACACCCTCAAAATCTGAATTTATTGCTTAAAAACGGGTTTTAATGGTTTGCGGAATAAAAAAAAACTGATATTAATTTCTGCATCAATTAAAAATTTTTAAAAGGTTTTCAATAGCGGAAAAATTAAGCTTTCAGAATATATTTAAATATATTTATACAATGTTATCTCATTCAATCTTTCGTGAAAACATTATTAACATTATCTCAACTTTTTATTTATTTCCATATTTTTTCAAATTTTCGCTGTAATTTTTTTTGCTACAATTTATTTGAAAACATATTGATGTTTTAATTTATTTTGTAAGGACATTTCAAAGCGATTAAAATTATCCTTGTATTATAAAAATCAATGCGGAATTGATAAACTTTAACATTTTTAAATAAATTCGAAATCCGAAACCGATCTCGCGGAATAAACATTTTTTCACCAAAAAATTTTTCACCCATTTTTAATCTTGAAATGGTTTTTAAAAGCGGAAAAGTTGTGCTTTCTTAATATATATAAATGGTTTTTATGTCGGTCCATCAATCTATCATGGAATATTTCCACAGATATGTTTGAACTTTAATTTTTTCGCCCGATTTTTCCCAGTTCGTCATGATTTTTTGGCAACACTTTGTTTGCAACCTTCTTTCTTTTTTAATTTATTTTGCAAGTGTATTTAATAGCGATTAAAATTAGAAAATTTTTTTTAAAAATCGATACGGAATTGATAGTTAAAATTGTGTGAAATAAATTTTATATATTAAATAGGACATGCATACAAGCTGAAAGCAACGACGAATTCAGTTCGTTTCGCCTTGCCAAGTGATTGTCCAACTCCATATAAAAAAACAGATAAACGAAAATTTTTGCAAATAGTCTGTTTGACCAACAAGCGGCCAGGCGAACTAAAGTCACCTGTACTTTTACTTTAGAGTACATATTGAGAAATTATTCTTATAATAAACTCGGCCATATTTGTATTCTTACTAAGCACTCGTATTGGATTTTAATTAAACATATCGACCCCTCAACGACAAAATATCGTAAGTAATTTTTTTGGTATTTATAGTATGTTTGTTATTGAAATTAAAAATTTATGAACTTTGTTTATGAATGCTTGTTTCAAATTACCAAAATGTGTACAATTTTTTTAATTTTAAAAATACAGGCTGTAAAAAATTCCAATTTTTCCATGTGAAATTCGGGACTTTAAAATCAAATTCAGAACTTTTCACATAAAACTTATCTTGAAACTCACATTCAGCATTTTCTATATCGTTTTAAAGCTCATTTTCAGACATTCTTTAATTTGCTTTGAAAAAAAATCTGAAGTAGATTTTTAAAACTCTTAACTTGAAATGGAAAATTCTAAATTTAATTTTTAAGATCCAGGGGCAAATTAGGACATTCGATATCGAACGAAATTTCCACACAAATTCAAAAAAATGTTGTATGGGATTTCGTTCGATATCGAATGCCGTAATTTGCCCTCCTGAATTTAAAATGAAAACGAATTCGCAGTTAAAAAACTATAAAACAAATTCAAAATATTAAATTAAAAGTTCTACTGAAAGTTCTCTTCTCTACGAAATTTTTTCGCTTACGATAATTTGGCGCTAAAGAGTCGATGTATAAAAAAATATATATAAAACTCACCTCTAGACGTTCAGTGGCCTTTCGTAGTCGTTCATAATCGACTTGTCCATGCACCTTCAAAAGTTCCATCATAAAGTCCGTTTCTTGCACGGAATTGTGCACCAGCTCCAGTTGTTTCTCATAACGCATCCAAAGAGCCAAGCGATTACGCAATATTGTCATAATATTGGTACATTTGTTCTCTAGGAATGCATGATCGTCCTGCAATTGGGATATATCACGTTCTAGCTTCACCGGTGAGATGGACATTTTAAGGCGCATTGGCAGAGTGTGTAACATTTGGCGCGTGCGCATTATCTCTTGCCAGTCAGTTATCAACTCGTCGCCAACGGTCTGACAATCGACGACAGCTTTTTCAATGGCATCGCTGTCGAGCTTTTCAGCACTTTCGCATTCATCTAAGATGACGGAAAGTTTGGCCTGATGTTTACGCAAATTTGAGATGCCCTCGTGTATGGCGGTGAGTTGTTGTTTCAGGAGGGAGGCTCCTTCCAACTCTTCTGCGATTTGTGTAGATATTTTGTGCGAAAGGGCAAAGAGTTCACCAACTTTTTCTGGCTCTATAGCGGGCTCTTGCAAGCCAATTCGTCCCAATTCATTGCCTATAAAACCAACACGAGTTCTTAACACTTGTATACGTTCGATGTACAGACAAAGTTCTTCGTCATTCTTAATCACGCCTTTCATGCCAGTCATGGTCAAATATATTTCCTGCAATTCACGTTCAATCAGTTTTAGTTTATCTTCTGGCAGCACATCTTCAGATGAGAGGGAACGCACGATTTTGTTTTGTATACGTTCAATATTATCAGCTACAACATTGCATCTGTCCTCGAGCTGAGCATGGAACTGTCTCTGTAACATTTCGTCTGCAAGAGGTATTACCTGTAGGGATTTTTCAAAACTATTGCCAGCGTCTGTACGTATGTTATTATGCATTTCGAATTGAGCTTTAATCTCCCAGAATTGACGCATATGTTCAATTGGCTGCTCCAAAGGATATTCAGGTATTTGTATCATTCTTAGTTCCTTTTCACTTTCTCTTACGAAAGCCTCCATTTTATCAGTTTGATTGACATACTGTGACCAAATATCCTTAAACACAAGCAGGCGGTGTAGATAAACTGAAACTTCTTCGCGCAATTTTAGCAGGACAATAAGAGCATCATTTGCTTCTTCTACTAAATTGGGAGCTTGCACAAGATCTTGCATTTTATTGGAAATATTCGATAGGTTGGTCATTTTTACATAATGATGTGATATGTCCTGGTTCAGGGATTGATAGAGCGTAGTGTATTGATCATAATCAGCTGATGTTACGGCCGACAGATCTGGTACTCTTTGTTGTGCCACTTGTAACCATTGCTGCTCATCTTTCATTCCTTTTTCCAGAACCGTCCATCTAGAAGCGGCCTGCACAAGTTTGGATGACCTTTCGGAAGCCTTTTCCAAAAGTATATTGGCTCTGTTGTACAACTCTTTGTGTAATTCCGAATGTTTCTCTCTAGTCTCACTGTCTATGTTCTCCTCCAAGGATTCGAGCATAGCACGACAGTGGCTGAGATTAACAAAGAACTTGCGATGTTTTTGTACCTCATTGTTTAATTGCTCCAAACTGCTGGCTATTATGGGTCCTTCGACCAATTTGTCGGCCAAAACAGTGATATTGGTGAATTCTTTCAAGGTCTGTTCATATTCATCGGCCAAAGTTTGCAATTGTAAGAGACGATCACGTTCGGCTATAATGTTATTGTTAATATTTTGACAAGACTCATAGGAGGCATAAATGTCATGTGGCACTTTTTTACCAGGGAAATCTCTTTGTAGAGCTCTTGCATTTGACATCAGCTGGGAGATCTGGCATATTGTGTCGTTATTCTGCAATTCCAGCTCCTCTAATGAAGCAAGTTTCTGTTTCAAAGTACTTTCATGATTTACTATGACTTCATAACGTTCTTGTAGATCATCTAGAAGACCCGATATGCGATTTACTACTACCAAAAAGTTGTTCCATTTTTCCAGATCTTTGACATCTTGAGCTTGGTTGTCCTTCGTTTTTTCTTCGACTGCACTAATGTGCATGTTAAGAGTATCTAAGCATTGTTGTATTTCGGGCAGATTCGCGTTAATGTTCGATTTGGCTAAATTACTTTGCAAATGATTTACACTGTGACCAATTACACTCAACTCTTCATTAAGCTCATTATAATTGTTGAGTTTTTCTTCGGAAGGACCATCGTTAGTTTGTTGTCTAATTAAATAGACACGATACTCAATGGTCTCCAACCAAGTTGAAATTTGTTCAATAACTGTAACCACAATTGTATGTATCTTTATTTCTTGGCCAGTAGAGACAGCCTCTTCCAATTCCTTTAAGCTATCATTAACATCTTGGAGTCTTTGCTGTGTCGGTATCTCTTGAATTTGATGCGACAAAGTGGCCAAATGTAAGACATTGCTGAGGGGAGTTGGTTGCACCTCTGTTTCTTTTTTCTGTATGAATCTTCCACCAATCTTTTGCTGGGTTTTTTGCCAAATAGCCGGTCTCTCAATTACAATGGTTTGCTGGCCGGGATAGTGAAGCAGACTTTCCGCCATGATTAAGGCTTGGGAGACATCCTTTATCGATTGATCTTTGGGCACAGTAGAAGCTGCATTTAACCAAAGACTTTCGTTGTTTACATTTGGCTCCATGTTATCCGGGCCTGGTGTTATGGGTACAAAAATTTCCTCGGTAGGTGATGTCACTTCTTCGATGGTTACAGTAGAAGTGGGACGACTGCGTGTTTTAGAGCTTTGCTGTAAGGAAATATTGACTTTACTTTGTTCACTGGCATGAGCTGGCAAATTGGGAAACTCTTCCAAAACAGTAGTTTTAGTAATTTGTAGTTGTACTGGCAGTGATCTCTTTTCTACAGGTTGAACAGTTATTCTAGGTTCAACTGTTTTATCCTCGTCGAATTCCAAATGAACGTTAACACTGCCATCATCATCATAATCTTTTGTGGCTTTATTTTTCTTAGGCCGTTCAATCGTCTCAACATGTTCGTAAACTACAGGCTGACTCTCGGAATCATCTGTATCTGGAGGTAGCGTAATAGTAGTTTGTATCTCCAGCTCATAAGGTTCCGTTGAGGTGATCGAACTGTCTTCTAAGCTGGGTTGTATTGCGGCAATAACTTCTTCTCGGGGCGAAGTTTGTGTATCTGTTGTGGATGTCTGGAAAAATTCTATAGTAGAAGTTTGTTGATCTTTCTGGTCGGCAGGTGTTATTTCAACTATGCTGGTCTGTGTAGGTACATCTGCCAATACAACTGGCGAGATATCGTGTGGTGTTAATGGATCTGTTATGGTGGCATTTTCAATAGTTTCAATCTTTTGCTCGGGCAAATCAAAAGTAATATCACTGACGAACTCCTTGACAAGTGGATTAACAATATCGCTTGTGAAAACTACGTGTTCCGGAGACGAAATTGGAGGTGTAGTTTGAAGTTCTTGTTCCAAAGTGGTTACAACAAATGTTTGGCTGAAGCCATGTGACAATTCAGGCTTTGGTTGCATTTCATTCATATCCTCAGTTTGAGCTTCTGAACTCATTGTAGGAACTAAAACCGCTGCATTTTGTGTTTTATCTTCTAGTGGCTCTGTTTGGACCTCTGTTTCGTTTATTTGCACGATTATGGTCTGAGACTCTGTTTCATTATTATCAGCTGTTGTTTGTATGGAGACTTCTGCTAGTTGCACTTGATGTTGTGGTGATGTTTGAACTTCTTTCACTTCTTGTTCCAAGGCGACAACTATTTTCGCCTGTTCGGGTTCTTGGCGTGGCGAAGTCTGTTGTTCTTCATCCTTCACATAAGATAATTCTAAAACATCTACGGGCTTAACTAATTCTTTAAGAGCTTCTCGCGGCGTTTCAGAATCATATGTCAAAATAGCTTCTTCAAGCACCTTGACTGATTCGTCTATACTAATACTTGATATTTCGCTATCTGGTTTTGTTTCAATCATGGTTTCATGCATTATTTTTCCTTCTGATTTCAAACTGTCTGCTGATTGTTTATCATCGCATTCTAAGGATGATAAGGCCATGTGAGTGTCATCTTCATCGGCGGGAATTTTAATGGGTTGCTTTTTCTTATTGCGCTTTTTCTTTTTGCCTTTCTTAACATCACTTTCCTCATCCACAGTTTTGTCTTCTGGTTCATAGCCTTTGCCAGAAACTATAGAGCTGTCTTCTGGCTGTGTCAAAGGCTCCGCTTTCAAGTCTTGTGTTACAACTTCTTCCTTGACTACTGCAATGATTTTCTCTTGAGTAATTTGGGGTTGTTTTGAAATTTCTTCGCTTTCAATTAAAGGCTTCTCTTTCCCCATTGATTTTGGTTTCTCGACATTCCCCGTGGGATCTTTTATCTTCTTTTTCTTTTTACTTTTCTTGGTATCACGTTCCGATTTGACAACAGGCTCTACAGTGGTAGCAGTTTCAACGATAGTCAAAGACATTTTAGAGGGACCGTGAGCTAATGCAGAGGTTTCAGTGTCCGGTATGCTAACCTTAAGAGTACTGGATCCATTACCTTCAATAGAAGTGGCCGACATCGTTATGGGAGTAGCAGTAGCTTCGCCTGAAATGAAAAGCTGTGTTGTGGCTTTTATATCCAGCTTGGGTTTCTCTTCTAATGGATCTCTCAGTAGAATATCTTCGCTGTGTGTGCTTTCAGTCGAATCATTAGTACGTAACGTAGTTGATGTGGATAAGTCTGTTTGGGAGAGATGATGCGAAAATTCTTCACTTTCCGTTACAGGCTTATCTAGGCCAGGTAAAGTGGTTGCTGTTGTGGTCTTAATAATTGTTATTGTGGCATTCTTAGTCATTTGAGGAACCTCAATGTCGGATTTCTTAGTTTGTCCAGATGCTAACTCAGTTGGAGTTGCCTGTTCACTATCGCTTGGTAATTTACAAATTGGTTCAGTTGTACAAATTAGTACTTGAGAGCGCTCAGAGAATTCTTCCACAGTTTGGGGAGCATCTGTTTCTTTTTTAATTTCCACAGTATCTTTTAATTCGTTGATTGGTTCAGGAACTTCTTCTACAGTTTGAGGAGCATCTTCTGCTACTTTAATCTCCACAGTATCTTTTATCAAATCGCCAATGGAATGAGGAACTTCTTCTACAATTGGGGGAGCAGCTTTTTCCTCGGTAATTTCTACATCTTCTGTTAACTCATCTATTGGATCAGCTGTGGAATCCAGTATTTGCGTAACAATGGAAATTTCTTTCACAAACTTCTGTGCAGCAGTTCCGCTTTGAGTTTCCTGTGTTAATTCACCAATTGGATCAGGCGTTGATTCCAATAATTGAGGAACTTTAGAAACTTCTTCTCCAATATTTTGAACGTCTGATGTCTTTTCAGTTTTCGCGATAACAACACTCTCTTTTGTAGCAGAAATTGTAAACGTTTTGGGCTGATCTTCATCGGAAACGATATCTAGGCTTGATTTTGTTGTTATTGTTGTTGATGGTTTAATACGTTTGTCGAACTCATACGTTTCCAAATTAATCGGATAACCAATTTCTTCATTTATAGGCCAAATTTGTTCGGGTGATTGTGTAGTAGCTGTAACGCTTGTGATTGGTGACGCCTTTTCTTCAGTATGTTTAGAAAATTCAATATCTGTTGGCTGTAGGTGATGTTGTACAGGCCAAATTTCTTGTAGATCTACAACTTTGGGTTCCTCCTTTGCAATTGTTACAACTGAAACAATGTTTTCGGATTTTGTTGAGTCGACCGCAGGGGACCGTAATTTTTCTACTGTATCAGTGGCAACAATTTGTTCAATTTCTACTTTATGTGCAGGTAAGTCAACAATTTCTACTGGTGCTTGCATTGGACTTTCAATGGTTTCTGTTGTTTGTTTGGGCTGTTGTTGTTGTTGTTGTTGCTGTTGTGTTTCGTGTTCTGTGGGTTTTGTGGTGGTCAAAGTGGTAGAATCAATATTAAATACCTGTAAAGGAGTTGCCCTTAAAGCATCGTTTATATCCGATGATATTTCTTGTACAACAACTGAAGGTTGTTGCATAAGACGTTCGTATTCTTCCTCAGTTACCACTTTGCCGTTGACTGTGCGAACAATGTTAACACTGACTTGGGGAGGCAGTTGCTCTTCGTTGACCTCGATTTCTTCCGGTTCTTCAACAATTTCTTCGGTAACATGTTCTTTGCCATCAATTATGACCACGCGTTTAATTATTTTACGTGTCTTGCGTATAATTTTACGGGTAACTTGTTGTACAACAGCTCTAATGCTGCCCTGTGTGTTTCCTTCAATCATATCAACATTTTGTGGATCGATATACGCCAAATCGCCCTCAGCCAATTCAAGGGTTAGCAATTTATCATCAGGTGAGTGTTGTTCTTCATATTTCTCTACATTTGCAGGAGTTTCAAATTCTTGTATGACAACTCTTTCCGGATTGGAGCCATCCACCAAAGTGCCTCGAGTTTGTTGAGTGATTACAGTTGTGTAACCAGTTTTGTTGTCTCCGGTCTTCTCAACAGTCCGTGTATTTTCCAAATTGACTTGATCGGCTGATTGTACATGAATATTACCTTCAGCATCCGTAACGGTATCAATAGAAGACACTTGTTGATGTTGAACAATTTGTTGACGTGTACGAGTGATTTTCTTAAGTACGAAATGCTTAGTACCATCGGCGCCCACCACCACTTCTGTGGTAGTTTCATCGGGCTCTACAAAAGTAGTTTCGAAAGCTTGAGGAACATTTTTCAATATCAATTCAGTAGATCTTTCAACATCTATTTGAGGCTGTTGATGATAGCGGGCTTCAATTTCTACATTTTCTGGCACTTCGGAGACTTCGGCATTTGGCACAGTGTCAATTTGTATGAGTTTTTCTCCATCGTGTTTTTGAATTTGGGTTATTGTTATATTTTCTGTGGGTTTTATAATTTCGTGTGTCTGCATGGACATTTCAACGGTTTCAGCCAGCAGTGGTGCACTGGCAGCGAAGCTAGTTTGTGCTTCTACAGTTGCATATTCCTTGGGTTCTGGCTTGGCAATTTCCAAACTTGCCGAAGTTTGAGTCTCCACTGTGCAACCAGGCTGCACGATTTCTTCTTCTTCTTCTGGCATTGAAGTAGAGTCAACTGTACTGGCATTGGACTCTATAGATTCCTGGGATATTTGTGTAGGCGGCTGTATTTGTTGATCTGCTAAGATTCTCTTGCGTTGTTCTTCCTCCTGTTTCAAGCGTCTCATTTCCACAATTCTTGTCTCAATGGTGTAAATACGTTTAGTCGCCACCGTTATTTGTTCTCTCAATAAAACAATGACATATTGCAATTGTTCAATCAATGTATTGGCAAGTTCAGCCACATCTTCGTGGTCCAACAAGGGTTTGGTTTTCTCGACCAAATCTTCCAGAGATTGTTGACGTTCTTTCAAGGTGCGCAATAAATGTTGACTCTTTTCCACCTGAGATTTGAGAGTGGCTTCTTCTTGAGAACTCTCTGGCGTAAGTTCTAAGTCCTTGAGCTCTTGGGTAACTTCCTTAACCCACAATTCGATTTGCTCTAAGTGCTTTTGATAGTCTTCCAATTCTTGGGTGCGTTTCTTTTGAGCATGAGCCGCATTCTGGGAAGCAAAGATAATTTATTTAAATTAAAAAGTTCTGAATTAAGTTTTCTATTTGACTACTTACCGCTATCATGGAAATTCCTTGTTGGGTACGTCTCAAGAGCAGATCGATGCGATCTGTTATTTCATTTAGTAGTCGTTCGGTGGCTGGATCTGTTGGCAATGTCTGACTGATGGCTTTTAATCTTTGAGCTTCCTGCTCTTGGTACTTTAGATTCTCCTGGATTATCTAAAGTTGATTTAAAAAAAAATATTTTAATATATAAGTCTTGCAATAGTCTGGAATAAAGATTAGGCGCAGATCTAGATGGAGGGAAAAAAGGAAAGTCCACCAACCCCCAAAACCATCTAAATAAATACGTATTATGTGTGTAGCGTTGCTTTCAAAATGTTTAGTTTCACATACAATTTGTATTTGTCAGTTCCACAACTTCAATGACGCTGCGAAAAAAAAACTTAATCTGTATCCGCGAATGATGAGGAGTAATTCCAAAAGCAAATTGAATATAAAGAAATATGCGCAAAAAATGGCTCCAAAGTGGAAAATTCAAAAACCCCTAGAATGGGCAAAACTGGACCCAAATGAAAAAATAAAAACTACAAAAAAAATAGAAATGGGACCAAGTGTGGGATTAAAACTCTATCAACTGTAGTTCATATGGAACGACGTTGGAAAAATTTTGTTGGGGCCAACTGTTCAACCTTGTGGTCTCAACAGAATGCAACCACAACACATACTGCAGGTACCGCAATGGCTATGACAAGATACATATTCGGCGGATGCATTATTTCGCGCGCCCGTGAGCTTAAGCTGCATCCCCACGTTCATCGGATTTAACAGTTTTCTTTGTGTATGCTAACAAGCCAAGAACCATGCCCCAACTAAAAATCTACATTCGAAATGAAATCAAGGCCATTACACCCGAAATTTAACTGAAAATTCAAAAGAACACATGAAGCAGAAAATGTCCACCACTTACAGAATAGAATTTGTTAAAAAAATCCCTATTTACTGTGTAAAAAAATTATAATCGCAGATATAAAATAAGTTATAAGCAATTTAAATCATGAATGAGCTATTTCTGCGAAACCCTGTATAATCTCGCTGCTTTTAGTACAATAGTGAAAGGGTCATATTTATACTTGTATGTCAAATTCGGATCTCTAGAACAGCCTTCGCATTAACTGAGATAATCATGTGATACGAGGGCGGATTGATATTGCAGCTACCTAGCGCTAAATGGTAGCACAAACACAAAACCTTTTTTTTAGAAATTGCGATCTGCCAAACGTCAGCTATTAAAATTTCACCCAAATTTATCGATTAGATTATTTGTTGTAGTCGTTTGAAGTAAGCAACTTTTGTGTTTCTTGAAAAAAGGAAAATGAAAAATGGTGCAGGCATTAAACACTATTATTTGAAAGGAAAAACTCTGCTCCGTCAGATTACATAGTAAAATATTGGATTGCTGAATTTAAACACGGCCGATTAAGCACTGCAACAATACCATCAACAGGAAGGCCAAAAGAGGTGGTCACTGAAGAAAATATCAATCCTCGATATCGTTATGAATGATCGCCGAGTCAAGTTACGTGAGATTTTTGAAATGGTGTTCAACATTTTGCATTTTGCATATGAAAAAGCTATCGGCAAGATGGGTGCCGCATTTGCTCAGTGTCGAACAAAAACAAGTTTGACAGACCACTTCACAGCGGTGTTTGGACATGATAAAGCGTAATCCTGTTGATTTTTGGCGTCGATAATTAACTGTGAATAAAACGTGTGTCCACCACTACACACCTGAAACCAAAAATCAATCGAAACAATGCGTGGAAGCTGGTGGAAGTGCTCCGAAGAAGACGAAGACAGTGAAATCGGCTGGCAAGGTTATGGCCACTGTATTTTGGGATGCACACGGAATATTGCTCATCGATTATCTTGAAGAAGGATCCACAATCACAGGAAAGTATTATCGTGCATTATTAGATCAATTGATTGATGCAATCAAGAAAAAACGATCACATTTAAAGAACAAAAAAGTGCTCTTTCTTCAAGACAACGCACCGGTTTACTCAGCTTAGATACGATGCTAAAATTACGTGAAATACACTTCGAATTGGTTGATCATCCACCTTATAGTCTAGATTCAGCTCATAGTGACTTTTTCCTGTTTCCAAACTTGAAAAAATGGCTCGCAGGAAAAATATTAATCTCAAACGAAGAAGTGATTACCGAAACTAACGCGTATTTCAAGGGGTTCCCAAAATCGTATTATTCAGATGGTATAAAAAAGTTGGAACATCGTCTTACTAAGTGTATTGAGAGCTAAAAGGAGACTATGTTGAGAAATAAATGGTTTTTGAAAAAAAAAAGTTTTTTTCCTACTTAGGTAGCTTCAATATCAATCCGCCCTCGTTTTGCATGTCATGCAATTCGAATAAAACTCCATTTCTTTTATTTTTGTTAGAGAATTAAACGGTCTAAACTCGGTGTCTGTAAACTTGCTTTCTGTAAGTTAACACGATCAGTATTATCGTTTCAATTGCTGGTTTTGGAATTACCCTGAAAACATTTGATAAATTATATTCTCAAATACCCTGCAGATAATTTCTACATAAATATTTTTAAATTTCTATTATTTTAAAATAATTTTCTACTTAACAATAACTTCTTTTGAGAAATAAAAGTTGAAGAATTGTGTGCTTTATGTGTGATGAATGTTTGTTAGTTTTATGTATATACATAATATGTTTTTAAAAGTTAATAACAATTTTTTTTTGCAAACAAAAACGAACATTCAAACACCAGATGTAAATTTTTGTTCGAGTTATTTTTTTTTTAATTTTTTAAATTTGCTTAATTGAAATATTTTGTGTTGCTGTAGCAGTTGAACAAGCAAAATAAACTTTTCAGTTTGAAAATATTCATGTGTGTGTGTGTGTGTGTGGAAGTGTGTATTAATATTTTCAAAAAAGCATTTCACTTGTCAGGATGCTGTCTGTTGTGCTTAAAGTTTTTCATTTCAAATTGTATAAAACATTCTTTTACTTACCTTCAAACCTTGCAGCATGCCATCCAAACTGTGCTGTGGCAAGTATGCAATAGCACCTTCGACTGTCGTTAGCGACTGAAGCAGTTCATCAACTTCTTGGCTTATAACATCCTATATGGAATTATTATTTATGAAAAGAATTGTATTTATATTAAAACGTTATGCGGTTGTTAAAGAATAGTTATTTTGTGTTTTTGTTTTGTTTTTAATAAAATGTAACAATAAAAATTCATACAAAAGAAAACCACCAATTTAACAATAAAGATTATTTTTGTAACATAAAGCTCATTTGTTGGCAAAGTGTCACAAGTTGAGAATGTATATTTAGTTAAATGAAAAGATTTGGAATTCCTGATAATTTTTAATTAAAAAATAATAATAATAATTACATAAAAATTAAGAGCAACATTCGTTCAACAACATACAACACGGCAACTCGTTCAGTCGCTCGTTTTAGACAAAAACCTTTGAGCAAACCCATTTAAATTAGATGGATTCGATGAAAGGTTTTCGTTTAAAACGAGCGACTGGACGAGTTGGACCCAAGTCTACAAAACAATAAGTTGTATATTGGAAAATTGTATTTTTGTAAGAACTCTTTGATTCATGAATCTAAAAGTATTTGATTTCTTTTTTTCATGAAAAAAATTGTTTTCTGTTCTAAAATTCTGATTCCGGTTAAAATGGATATAAACTCCTACCGATCTTAAATTTGATAAACAAAATTTATTCATGTTCAAATATTAATCAATTATCAATTAGATTTTAGCATTTTTTTCTCGCAAAAAAATGTATCAGAAATAATTATAGATCATGCTATTAGATACAAAATTTTTTTGGATAGTTTTTTTTCAAAGTAATCGCCATTTCTGAGATATAAAATTTTTTAAAGTTTATGAACATATTTTGCAGAGTATAAAAAAACCAACATGGGATTTTGGATCCAAATTGTGTGAAATTTAAATAGTAAATATTTAAGTCAAATGGATCGACTCTAGCGCGTGAAGGTTTAAAATCAATGTGACAACCTTCTGAACTTCACATAATTTAAGCACAACTCTCATAAGGCGAAAATCTTTAGAGTAAGCACAACTCTCATAAGGCGAAAATCTTTAGAGTGAATGTAGTTCAAAATATTTTAAGTAAATTGAATGCTCTTTTTTTTACAAACTAATAGCAAAATCGTGCGGTTGTGTTCTTTCTTTTTAAAAGTGTTTTATCATCAGTGTCCATTTCGTAGTTAATTTAAAAAATCTTTAATTCAAATAGTTCGTTCCCTCTGAAAAATAATTAAGATTTGGCATCAAAATGGGATTTTGTGAAACTTACATCACGTATTAAGAATCATTCCTAGGCAATTCATATGTTCTAGAAAGTTTTTTACTGAGATTTTAGGAACATGTTTGTAATAGATAGCATAGTATGTATCTCAATGTTGAAGTAAAGAAAAAACAAATGAAATTAAAAAATTTTCGGGAAATTTTTCACTTTTGCGGCTACCTTGAGCGCTACCTATACGGTATTAAGGATCATTCCTAGGAAAAGTTGTTTATTGAGATCTTAGGTAAATTTTTGTGGTTGATTGTCTTCTTGAATTTTTAACGGTTTGCTGCCTGTGGACCTAAACAGTGGAAAAAAAGTAAAAAATCGAATTTTTTTAAATTTGTTGCGATTTTCATCTTGAAGATGAAGAGTTTTTGATTTTATATGTTCACAATTTTTGTTCTTTATGACAAGATCTACAACTTTGCCTCAAAGAGTAAATCAAAATTCCGAACTATTTGCAAGATATGTGCCTGAGAAAATTAGCAGTATTTTGCAAAATTGACATCGAGGTCCCAAATCTTTGGTTGCCCATAAAAAAAGTGCATGACTTTTGGCAAAACTGGGAGACACGGCTCTTTTTTGGTCTTTTATCACGTAGTGGTGTCCGTATATGGTTATTTTTTTCGTGTTTCACTGTGCATTTAAACGAAGAAAAATATATACATAAAATAATAGCTCTTTTGGCGTCGCTATATCTCGGAAATGGTGATTTATACATGAAAAAGTATCTAAACAACTTTTGTAGATAATTGCATGAGCTTTAATTTTGTTTGAATTAATTTTTGATAGCACTTTCTGTTTACAACGAAAATGCAAAAAAAATTTTACTTTTGACCATGAATAAGTTTTTTAGCCATTACATTGAAGATGTTAGATATTTTATTTGTTATGTTGTATCTAAGATCAGCTCTAATTTTTAGCTCTAGGCAAAATATTAAAAATTTTTAGATCTATTTTGAAGCAGTTAGTTCTACATTAAAAAATTTTTGTGTTACCGGTTAACAGCTTAATTTTAATTAAATATTTTTTTAAATTTATATTTGTTTCTTTAATTATTGATTTAATAATTTAGTTTCAACATACTTAAAATAAAATAATTTAATAGTTTAAAATAAATGCTTCACTTGCCAAATCGATTAAGAATATTTTGTGGGCTTTTTTAAGTTTTATTTGCAAAACACTTTCTCGGCTCTAAAACGATATTAAACTCGAATTGCCACAATCTAAATGTTGGGCTTGTCTATCAAATTTTTATAAGAATCAGTAACAAAAAAACGAAAGTTATTTGATTTAAAAAATCGCCAGGAATTTTAAAAACATTTAAGGATTTCACAGTCTATATTTTATTGTCACATTATTTTATTTGAAAAATATTTTTCCAACTATTTTTTTAAAAACAAAACTATTGAAAAATATTCACTACATTATGATAATGTGATTGATAATAGCACACTTTGTGAACTCCCCTATTGTACAAGTGCTTCTTACAATATTTTTATACGAATTTATATATTCAATTAATTCTTTAAAAACTTTCTTAATTTTATACAATTTAAGTTGTTCAAACGAAATTGTGACTTATGACGCTTTGCCAACAAACAAACTAAAGCATCTTTGATTTAAATGTATACACAAATTAATTTAAAAGCAAGACGGGGGACGGGGAGGTTTTGTGTAGTAAAGACATATAAACCTTTTGTTATTTTATTCTTTCAAACACACACACTCACATATTATGAATGTATGTGTCTTTATATATTTACAAGTTTTACATGCAAATTTTTTAAACTCTTACAAATAAAAAATATATAATTAATTAATGGAAATTGTTGTAATTAACAAGGGCGGGGAGAAAAAGCAAAAATCATGCGCATTTAATTTGGTAAAATTTTTAAATTTCATTGGCACACACATACACACTTGTTACCGCTACCTACACCTGATGCAATATCAGTTTATACATTCGTATGGATATGCTGATTAAAAGTATCTACAAAATGTTTCAAATTATCTACAAAATGTTTGAAAAAAAATTCAAATTTAAATTCAAAAATTTCAGATATTCTCAAGTTTACTGCAAACTTGAACGATCGAAGTTAAGATTAGACACAAACTTCTGGTCACACTATTTAAATTATGTGGGCTTGATTTAAGATTTGTATCTCCTGAAATACCGAAAGAGGCCGAGCCAAGCCTTGTTCTAGACTAGGACTGACCACGTTCAGTCGCTCGTTTTAGCCAAAACCTTTGATCAAACCCATTTAATTGATATGGATTTGATCAAAGGTTTTTGTCTAAAACGAGCGGCTGAACGAGTTGGACCCAACTCTATTATCTAGTGCACATAGACGCGAAAGATCCATTCAAACAATATGCTGCAATTTTATCGAACCCAACACGTATAGATGTTTCAATAGCAGAAAAAAAATGTTTCCATTCTTACGACAGGCCAAGCGAACGAAGGATTGCAATCCTGATGATTGGAAGAGTTTTTTATTGAAGAGTCCTGGCAACGCATTCTCTTCGGGTGGTGTTACGAATCAACAAAGCTGCCAGTGTAGCGAAAGATTTGATAGCTCCAACTTCAGAGCAAAGATTACGTACATGGTCCATGCAGTCATGTACATATTGGAAATACTAGCTGAGTGCCAAAAAAAAAATGCCAGGGCGCGGATGATTGCATTGAGTTCAGTCCGTGTTAAGAGCACCGCCATGGCCGGTACGCTGCCTCATTAAAATACTTGTTATGTCTAAAAGCTTTTTTGAAGTAAAATTAGCAGCTCGACACAAGTAACAGCAATAACTTCAATACAGCAAGCAGCGCAACTAGTTCAAACAGCTGCTGAATAAAAGTATATTTCAAACCCATTTAATTTATATTAGACTTTTGTCGAACCCGTTTAGTTGTTCGTTTTAGATATAAGCCCGTGGTCTAACCCTTTTAAATTATATCTATCTAAAACGACCAACTGAACGAGTTCGACACAAGTCAAATATAAATTAAATACTTTTGTTCAGCAGCTGTTTGAACTTGGGTTTGAAATATTTGAATTTGTGTCCCCAACAGTTGTTAGAACTAGTTGCGCTCTCATGTTGGAATCAAACCTTGTATTATACCTATTTAGTTTGTATGAAAATTTTTTGCTTTGCCTTGTGTCAAACAGCTCTTTTTAGTTTAAAAAGAGTCCAGTTTGAAACTGTGTTGGGTTCGAACGTCAGCGAAATTTGTAGACTTGTGTACAACAAGCTCTTTTGATCGAAAATAAGCTGTTGGACTCAAGACAAAGCAACAATGTAAATTTAAATTAAATGGTTTTTAAACAAGATTTGATTCGAACGTGAACGTATAACTAGTTCGAAGAGAGCTGTTGAATAGACTTGGGTCCAACTCATTCAGCCGCTCGTTTTAGACAAAAGCCTTTTATCGAATCCATTTAATTTATATGGGTATGATCAAAGGGTTTTGTCTAAAACGAGCAGCTGAGCGAGAAACTGATACAGCCCCGATTCGAACGTTATGCAATACTTTAATCAAAACTAACTCGCGCGAGAGTTAAATATATGTACGAGTATATACAAAACTATAGTTATTTTCACTGGTAAGTGCTGGTTCACACACATCAAGTTTACCTGAACAGTTTTTGCTCAATTTTCTTTTGAACTTGCGTTCACCTTCATACACGAAACGATCGTTTCAACTATAAATAAAATTTGAAGATCTTAGCATTCTTACATTGAGCTTATAAAGGCGGCAAAGGCTCGAATCGAGCTCAGACCAATATTTGAATCAAACTTAGCACTTAATGATACTCGCACTTCATTGTGATCAAAACAAGTTTTGCTTCTAGACAAAAGAAACATTCTATCTTTTATATGCTCCTAAATTTAGTCACTGTGTCACATTTTAATTAAACTTTATGGAATGAAAATTTAGTTTTTAAATACCAAACGATCGCGCAAAATTCAAAGTCCAAATATTGTTTCATTTACAACTTTAGTAATAATTTTGTTTATTGCTCTCTGTTTGCAAAATAGAATTTCGTTATACAATTTTGTTTTTCGTAAGCTAATTTTGAGTTTAGCAAAATTCAAATACTTGTCGCGTACTAAAATACAAAAATGTTGTTACACTCGTCTTTATAGCAAAACATGCGACGACAACACAGACGTTGTACGTTGTATTAAGAAATTTATGGTCTATTTTTAAAAGTTACATATTTGAAAATGTGGAAAAAATACTTTAATAAGAGTATTTTTGTGGCAGAAAATTAAAAAAAAAATTATGTGCGTTCTGTGCTATTTTCACTTGCCACGAGATATATGAACAAGTTAATGAACTCTTAGATGTTCTTCTTCTCTGCCACTTATTGAATTATGCGAATTTTGTAATTATGTTTTTGTGTGACATGTTGCAACACGATCATGCAGCATGCATGTAGGATAAGTATAGTACGTACATATGTGCATAAGTTTGTTCGTTTGGAAAATATATTTTGAAATTCAGAAGAGTTATTTAAGTTAAATTACTTATGTATGTATTTGTGTGTTTAATTTTCTTTTCAACATCAGCTGTTTATATCATATGTATTTTGTATCTCGTTAAAATCTATTTCAAGGGGGCGTCATAAGAGAAACAGCTACATGTTGGCAGGTAAAGTACAAAGGGCCTAACATTATTTTTAATAATTTTACAGCCGAGAAATAAACAACTTGAATTTATTAGGCAAACGATTTTTTTGGGATTGTGTCATTAAACAAATTTGAATTAATAATGGCGTGGCCTGAAGTGTTTTTTACAATCACAATAATTTGCAAGTTATTATCAAGTACTTTAACTCGGCTGTAAAATTATAAAAATGCTCTTCTACATTTTATATGACGATATACAAGCAGGGTTGCCAAACCTGACGTTTTTACGTAATTTTGACGATTTTTTTCAAGCGAATTTCACAAAATGACATTTGATGATTTTTGTTAGTATCCTCCCTTATCCTTTGACAATTTTTTGACTTCGCTACTTTTTGCTCAATATAACCTCCACGTATGGGAAAATGTCAAGCTCTAAAAATATATTTTTGTTTTGCGACCAATATCGATGATATTGATACTGCTAAAGAAATATTCAAAAATTTGAATGACATTAACGAGCTTAAATTTTGTTTTTTTTAAATATGTTTTAAGGAATTCAAATTCACAACATGCACTATAAAATAACGAAACTTTTTTAAAAGATTTTTATAATTTTCTTCGTAGATAATTGTATAAAAAATACGCCTCCAAATCAAATTTATTTCTAGAAGCGTAAAATTTGTTTAAAAAAGGAAGAAGTTTATATTGGTGTGCGTGTATGTAAAAGAAATGTTAAGACAATATACAATTGATGTTGAAACTTTCAAGCAATTTATTGGTAATTGTGTAACAATTTACGTTGAATTGTGTTACGAAATAAAAATAAATATTTAATTTCGCTGACAAAATTACAAAAAAATTTTATTTAATTACAATATCTGTGATTTTGAAAAAAAAAACTCCGAAATTCTTCCTTTATTAAAAGGTTTTCCTAATTTAGTCGCTAAAGAAAGATACCACAATATTGAGCATGAAATAAGAGAACTATGATTTTTAGATTTTGGAGACATCGCATTAAATTTGGATATATTTTGGAAAAGAGGAAAGTCAATTAATTATTCGACCAAACAATAAACCTGTTTTTCCAAATTTATGTGAATTTGTAAATAACTTAATGACTTTGCCAAACTCTTCAGCTAATGTTGAAAGAATATTTAGCAAAATTAATCTTAATAAAACCAAGATAAGAAATTTATTGGAAACAGGAACCCTTGAGGGGATTCTTCTTTTTAAAGATTATATAAAAAAAATTCCTCTGAATTTTACAATGTTAGCATTACAAAAAATATAAAAAACATAACTATATGTATGTACAGTATTTTTATTTTGTAATTGATCAATTTAAATCAATATCTTATGTCCTTCTTTCGTACCTTATATGCAGATGTGTTTGTACGCGTATAAAATCGAATAATAAATCAAAAAATTAATTCGAATCTACGCATGAACTGCAAGTTTATGAAAAACTGTGTAATAGTATATTCTATGAATTTCTATTTAAATTAAAATATAAAACATTAACGTTTATTTTGGAAAGTATATGACCTGTTTCGACACAAAATCTCTTAAAATCTTGCTTTGAATTGAATAAAATGTTTACAATTTTTTTTGTTTTTATGAAATCTGTTGAATTTTTAATTTTTAAATGAAAGATTGTTGTATAAAACAGAAGATTTTTAAGTGACGATTTTTTGACGACTTTTTTTAAATACTGACGATTTTGACGATTTTATTTACAAAATTTAACGATTTTTCTGAAAATTTTACTGGCAGTCCTGTATACGAGTGGATATTTCGCTCAGTTACTTAAATAAGACCATGGCTCATAAATAGGTTTTTCCTTTTACTTGCTTAAATAATATTTATCAACTAAAAACTATTCCAATCTTTCGACCTTCACCAAACTTAAGGTCAACAATAATAAAATAAAAACTTTATTTTTTTCCAATATTTTTTATATTCCTGAAGAAGCTTTCCATAGAGAAAGCGAAATATTGGAAAAAAGAAAGTTTTAATTTTGTTATTGTTGACCTTAAGCTTGAAGAAGTTTTTATCAACTAAAATTAATTAATTCGTAATTTGCACTGAAGTTACCACGCCCACTTGGCATACATTAAGAACAAATTTGTGGAGTTAATAATTATCTAATATTTGTATAAATAATTCAATAGAATGATGCTAATGACGTTATTTACACCATTTTTTAAAGCTTAATTTTTAAAAACTTCCATTAAATTTTTCTTGTTAAACTGAATATTAAAAAAAACCATTAACTTTATGATAAAAAATAATTAATTTTCATTACAGTTGAGAAAGCTGAAATCTACAAAAAAATATATATAATTTAAATATATTTTTTAGTAACAACATTTATGGCCCACAACAAAAGTTTTATTGCCAATGGAGCGCCACCCTAATGTTTTATATATAAAAATGCAATTTAGACACCAAAAAAAAAATAATAGTTTTTAGAAGTGCTACTGCCGTACGGTGATGTTGTGTATGTGTTGCTTTTCGTGTGTATCTTGTGCTTTGTAATTTATATTTTGGTTTTTCAAAATGATGAAAATAAAATTCAGTTGAAAAATTTTACATACCTGCGTTGACTTTTTGTTTTTTTTTTTGAATGTGCTCATCGATTTAGGGGATTCACATACTAATTCGACACGAAAATTGGGGAATGATTTAAAAACGTAACATAAAATGTGGTCTAAAAAATTTGTTAAAAAAACACTCGACAAAATATTTGAAACCCGTTTAATTTTTAATACCTCAAAAAAATTTGAAAATCACAATCAAATGAAAATTTTCAAACAATTAAAATAGTATTTGAAGACACTCAAAAGCTTAGAGAATTAAAAAGTATTAAGAATTTAGATTAAAATTCCGCCAAAAACTAAAAAAAAACACTCAAAATTTCGTTGAAAATCAGTTATAGTAAACCTCAAAGTCATTGAAAAACAGTTGAAAACTGCTCTTAAAATATTTAAAAGTTCCACAAAACATTTTGAAAATCTCGAAAACAATTTGCGAAATTGTAAAAAAGTCGAATTTTGAAAATCATAAATATTCACGTATGTGATGGAAATCGACCGGTTTCAAAAATATCGTTTTGAAATTATATGATGAATTTTGAAAGATTTTGAGAATCAATTTCGAGTTAATCTCAAGAAGATAAAACACAAAGAATGTAAAGGAAATTTGAAAAGAACTTTATCACAAATTATTAAAAAAAAATTTAAAACTCATTTTAAAAATATTTGCAAAAGAGAAAAATAATGAGCACAACACAAGTTTTTTTCGGTTTTAAATCGTTTCGTTTTTAAAATTAACTTCCATCACATACCTGAATAAACAAAAGTCAATCGAAAATCTTTTGGAAAACTTTTAAGAAATATTAAGATAAATGCTCTCAAGAGTATTTGCTGTTTGAATTTCAGCGTAGGCAATTTTAATAGTTTTATGGCCTAATTTCGCAAAATCAAATGTCTCTCAACGTTTCGAAATTGTGTGAAAAACACTCCGAAATTTGTTTAAGTTTAAGGGTTTTCAATACAAATTTTTTGGAAACGTTTCATTTGACAATTTTTAAAATACTCCAAAGTAGAGATGTAAGAAAATCAATAATATAAAAATTCTAAATAATCGATTAGTGAATTAATAAAAAAAATTCGACTGTTCAAGTTTATATTTAAGCAATTAATTCTGATTTGGATTATTCAAAATCAAAGCCATTGATTAATCAGAATTTGGAATAATTTCAGTTTTTACTTTTCCTTTTTTAATTATTTGTAAGTAATTCGTCGAACTTATATTTCGTTTATATTGAAATGAATTGTTTGCTTCAAATTCAAATCTGAGTTTACTCATAACTTTTTTAATTTTAGAAATTTGTTGGTAAATTCATTATTTTATTAAGAGAGCACTATTTGGAACAATTCATTATTCATCAGACCAGCGTTTTTAATTTTTTATATTTGATTAATTTGTATTTACTAATTTCATTTCTTTATATAATTTTGTGGTATGATTTTGAATAAAATTATTGAAAGTTTAATAACCACAATGAAAAATATTTAACTTGTTATTTTGAACAATCAGAATCGAATAATTCGGTAATCGATTACCAGAATAATCAGAATTTTTATTGATCGGAAAGTTCGATTAAGCGATTATTCGCACATGCTTACTCAAAGGTATTTGAAAAATCAATAAAAGAAATTAGGAAAAATATTTAAAAAAATATTTGAAAAATACTCAAACAATTTGTACAGTACACATTTTTTCAAAGCCAACAAAAAATGTTTTAAAGTCAGGCAAAATAAATGAATGAATTTCAACATTCAAAAACATTTTAAAATATGTGCTTGAAAATAAATGTTTGGAAAATATTTGAAAATCTTTCGAACAAATTTTCTAAAATTATACCGGCCGTATTTATAAAAAAAAAATTTAGTTTTGAAATGTATTTTAAAGAAAATTTTTATGAAAAATATTTCTTAAAATTCATTTCAAATACAAATTATTTTTTATGACAATTAATAATAATTTAAAATTTTTTTTTAAATTTTTAGTGAAATTAATTTCCAATTACTGGAAAAATCTTTGGAACATTTAAAAACTTTTAAAAAATTATTAAAAAGATATTTTACATTAGTTTTTTTTGTAAATCATTATAAATTTTTAAAATCTTAAAAAACTTGAAAACCATTTCCAAAAAAAACTTTGTATTGAATTTTCACAATTTGAAAGGCAATATTTTTTACATTTGATATAAAAAAATAAATAATTTTTTGCAAAACCATAAAAACCATAAAATATAAATGATATTAACTGCCTGTTCTTATAAAATGAAAACAAATTTGTGAGTGAGAATTAATATTGGAAACAATAACAAGATACGAAAATTTGTTTTTGTTGTCAATATAAATTCTCAATCACAATTTTGTTTACATTTTCAAAAAACCGGGAGTAATTCTTGAACTATAAACACAAATATTCGAATTTTTGAAGTTTTTTTTGAATATCAGTAAATTTAAATTTTGAAGAATTAGTATTAAAATAATATAAATTTTGGTTGATAAAATAAATTTCAATTTAAAGTTTTATTTAAACAAAGAAACATCTTAAAGTTTTATTATGCTCGAACATTCAAATTTATTATTTAAAATTCGACTTATTTCAATATTTGTGGAATAATTTGAAATCTCGAGCTTTTGAGTATTTTCGAAAATTTAAGTTTTGCGAAAATTTAATTTTTCTTCTGTCAGAAATGCTTTTTAAACTAAATAAATAAAGAAAATTTATTGGCAGCATTATTTTTTTCATTTTCTGCAAAAATACACAAGATATTATTTTTCTGAAGGATATTCAAAATTTAGTTGGTTTAGAAATTACTTTTTTGTTTGTTTTTTAATGGTCTAAAGTTTCCAGTTTTCAAATTTAAGCCAAACATCAATTGTGAAAGTTAAAAAGCTGTAATTGTAAACCGGGTAAGCAAATCGTTTAGAAAATTTATACACAGAAAGCATTGGAAAATTAAACGTTTAAAATTTGTATGAAAAAGAAATAAAAATTAAATTTTATCTATAATAATTACAAACGTTACATTTTACAAAACGCAGCTGTCTTAAGTTCGGTTTCTACAATACGAACGGCCGACTTTTGTGTAGAAAATTTATTCGAGTGATTTCTATACCAACATTCGACTCAAGTCCACTGTCTGGCTTATGAAAAACATTTTGCAAACGAGTTACTCAGTCGGGGTTTGCAGAAACAGCAAATAATTTTAAGAACAACTTACGTGCAGTTGAAAAATCTGAGTCCTTTTCATTTACATTTTTTTGCTCAAGTTGACCGTCTGGATAGCGAAAACTGTACTTCCATGTTTTGTGCAAAACTTTTAACATTCAAACTGAATTTCGAAATTGTTTAAAATTAAAAAAAATTTTTTTGAATAAAAAAAAAATCATAAAATTTTTAGGGTTATTAAATTTTTTTATAAAATTTCGAACTTTAAAATTTTAGAATTTAATTATATAATTTGGTAGTGGGAGAGACCTTACTCCCCCAAATAACTCACGCCTAGTCTTAAGTAATGATTTGTTACTGATATGTATTCCAAAGTTTCAGAATATTTCATCGGCAAAAAAGTGTGACTCAAATAGAGCGTTTTAAAAATGATTCCTCGCAAGCAGACAAGCGAGTGACTTTGAGAGTGTGTTTAGGAATGATATGTGTTCCTAGACGTACGAAGCAATAGTCTCCTTCATTCTCATAACTTTTGAGGAAATTCTAGCAAAACGAAATCAGCTGGAGGTTCAATGAGCTGAAAACTTATCGGAAACTTATTGTAGATTTTGTGCAGAAAACTTTTTAGTGAAGTTTGAAAGCTTCAGTTCTTTTTTCCTAATGATCGCAGATTTAAAAGATCAACAGGTGCAAAAAAATTTCAACTGAACAAACTATCTACTGGTTTTACTGAATAAGTTGAACATGCTTTGTTTTACTGTTTTAAATGGGTTAAATTTTAACTCTTTTAGTTTTCATTTTCTTTTTTGTTAGTTTTTATTTATAAAATATTTTTGTAAAAAGAAAAACTACATTTATAATTAAAACTAAATATAAAAGGACACATTTTACCATTTTAAGGAACAAAATAAATGGGGGTTATTTATAAACAATTTAAACAAAAAATTTCAATGAAAAATATCATCAACAAAAAAATAAAATAAAAAAATTAACAAAATTAAAATTAAATAAAAAGAAAGTGCAAAATGTTTCAAAATGACTCAAGTAAAGAATAACAGCAATAACAATTATGCTTTAAATGACTTTCAAGTTATCATTGTTAAAAAATTAATAAAAAAATAATTATATATTAAGAAAAACTACATTAGTGTATAATTAACTTTTTAGAAATATTAACAAACATACATTCATAAATACATACGATAAAACGCAAGGAGAAGGCGAAATTAGAGAAAGACAAATGGGAAGACTTAATTATCGAGTATTGCAACATGTAGACGAAAGCTCGATGCGAACAATATGCAAGAAATTTCTCTTATGACTTGGATTTTCGTTAAAATAGTTGCGAATCTTTGCAGCATATGTATATAATATTAATTAATGATTTTGATAACAAATGGAAAGACAATTTAAATGGCAAGTAAACAAACTACAAGAGACTGAAACCAACGAATATGGTATTTATACCCAGATTCGCAATTATTTGTCAGAAAAAAACTCAAACTTGTTTTGCAAATTGACTTGACCGGAGCTACGACAATAAGAAGCCAGCCGCAATCTTCCTCAAATTGTTGGAAATTCGAAAAAAAATTGCAACATTCTTAGAAATATCGAACTATTCTCAATAGTTTTACGGTTATTCGATACGTTCTCAGTTTACGAACAGAGCAACTAATTAAACTTTTCTGTCAGAGGATACGCTAATTACTTTAAAGGCGCCTCTTCGAAATCATATACTGCTTTTGCGTATTATTTAAAATAGTCATTCTCTAGTGTTTGTTCGAGAAATATTTGAGCAACGTTCAAAGATCATATCTATATATCGAACAGCCTGGCCAAGTCGTCATTTAAGGTCATAAGAATATATTAGCGCTTTCTAAGTCTGCGTTCACACGAGTCATGTCTTATTGACAAAATTCTTACTTTTTTTCTTCCTTGAACTTTCATTGATGTTCACACAAGTCATGTCTTGTTGATGACATTTGCTTGCAAAGACCTTCAGGCTTAAAATTACGAATGAGAGAGCAAAACGTAATGGCAGTACATGCAACTGAGTACTCGTTTCTGTTCTCCTCGTCTCTTTCGCCCATAAAGTAGCAATCATGTCAATAAGACATGACCTGTGTGGTATACAATTCGCATCCAGCCGCCGCCGTCTCTCCGCTCTGAGAGTTTTAATTGTTTGAGCAACATTTAAATTATTCGCTAATTAAAAAAATTTTTATTAATAAAAAAGAAAAACATGTGAAATCCTTTCTCTAATTTTTCTTCAACTTTTGTTAGAGATTAAAATTATGTTAGTCGAAATTAACAGGAATGAATTTAGAAAAAAAATATATTGATGCGTTAATTTTATTTTTGTTAAAAAAAAAATAAACAACTTTTTTTTAATGGTGTTTACAATTTTCATTATTCACACCAGCTAAAATGATTAAAAAGCCATAAACAAAGACCAAAACCACATAGAAAAGCGGTTGTTATTAAAATTAGCAAGAAACGTATGCTCAACGATATTATCACCTTCGCCTGTTGTTGTTGCTGCTGTTGGCGGCCGAATCCGACACCCGAACCGGTAAGTGTTGATGTTGTTACGGTTGTCGTTGTTGTGCTACGTCTTATGACATTTGCCTCTGGAGGTGTGGCAATAAATTCAGGCCTATAAACTTCATCGGTAACCGTAGTTGTTGTCGTTGTCGTTTGGGTTTGTGGCCCTGGCCCTGGGCCTGCGCCTGCACCTGGACTAGGGTATGTCAGAGTGTATATTGGCTCTGTTACATGTTCTAATACTTTTGCTGGTTCACCTAATGTATCTTGTGTAGCTGTGACTGTAGAAGTGCGAGTAGTAATTTTACTTGCTGATGTGCTTGATGATGTTAACTCTACTGTTTCTGCTTCTGCAGGACGGGCTTCCTTTTTAGTTGCTGCTGTTGTTGTTGCCGCTGTTGCTTTTGCTGTTACCGCACTTACAACGGCGGGAACTAAAGTGCCCACAACTGCCGGCAAAACAGTTGCGGCAGTTGCCGCCGCTGTCTGGACCGCCGCTGTTGTTTTAGCCGCCGCATTTATTAGAGTAGTAGTAGTAGTAGCTTTAGCTAATTGTGTTAGTTTACAAGCAAGACTTACATTTTGTTGGGGGGAGCTGTTGGCAATTTGGGAAGGGGTTAAGGATTGGATTGGGACTTCACCAGGGGAAATTGTGGCAATTGGTATATTCTCTGAGAGCAAATGGTCTGTTTTGGGAATGTTTTGTGATGGTGTAGCAGTAGTTTCTAGTTCTTTTTCAATAACTAAATCCAATTGTTTTTCCTCCCCACCTTCCAAAGCTAAATATGAACTTTGATCTCGCCAATGGCCTATGCCGCCCGGTAAATCGGTAGACATGTATTGTGTAGAACAAGATCCCTGATATTTGTTATCGTCATGTTCAGGGATTGGTGTTGCATGACCACTACTATCACTACTGGGACCACCCTTATGATCGTCATCGTCTTTGGGTTTAGGTAATTCTAATACGTCTGTACGGTTTGCACCGCTCTCGTCATCGTCGTCGTCATCGTCATCATCGTCCTCGTCATTATCACTGTCAAAAGTTTGGTCAGCTTTCTTTGCCAAGTCCTTCAAAGTGTCTTTATTGTCTGTTTCTTGAGCTTCCACTATGGAAGATAATTTCAAGTTGTCACTTACCGACGCAGGAGTTTTATTTTCTAAAACACTTCTAACTTCATTGGATTTAACCTCATTGGAGGGCCAACTATCCAGAGACAAATTGTAAGGTAAATTATCTACTACATCGCTACGTGGACTAAGTTCAGCTACGCTTATGGGATCTACATCAGTCTTTGCCGAAACGTCAGAGGTTACTAGAGGTTCTTCAGTCTTAGGAATAGCAGAAGCATTAGTACTACTAATGGATACAGCTAATGTCGCCAGATATAGATCAAGGCGAGAAGCATGCTGGTAATAAGAGATCAACTTAAGGAAATTATCTGCCCAAAGATGGCTAAGCAAATAATTTTCTTCGACTTTTTCGAGAGCAGTAGCTATTTCGGAATCAACTTTATCGCAGGATTTAGAAGGCACTAATTGTGTACTTTCATTATCGCTAACATCACACTTGATTTCTTCTTCACTAGAGAGCTGTTCTTTATTTGCAGGAGTTAACTTATTGTCTTTTGCATTCTGTTCTTCCAGAGCACATTCGTAGATTTCATATTTCGTCGTCCAATACTTATTCACTTCTTGATAGAGATGATGTTTTAGTTCATCCTGTTGTAGTTCTTTAACATCTTTGTCACATACCACAATCCAATCATCAGGAGCTGATTCGGTTACTTCAGGTACAACAGATGGTTCTGTGTGAGTGGTAACAATTGTGGACACATATGATGATTGTTTATTTAAGATGTCTTCAGGATTAAATTTGTGACTGATAACAGTGGTGGTAACATAAGATGTGCTTTCTTCAGTTTTTTCTACTTGAAGTTCTTGTTGCAATGTTCCAGTGGACGTGGTAAGATTAGATGTTCTATCTTCAACTGTTTCGATGGGTAAATCCTTGTGTGTAGTTACGGTAGTGGTAAGATATATTTGTGAGTCCTCATCAGTTTGTGTTTTGGGTTCTTGGAAATCTGTTAATTTGCTTATGATAACAGAAGACCAAGAAACCGGTTCATCTTCACTGATTCGTTCTTCAGTTAATTGATCCTGTTGTGGGTATACAGTTTCATCGGTTTTTATAAGAGCGGACCAGGATGTAGGAGTTTCTGTAGGAGATTTGACAGGAATTTCCACTTCAACATCTTGAACAACCAGTTCGAGAGGTTTCTCTTTCTGTTCTGACTTCAGTGTGGCTGACCAGTAAGATGTCTGAGCAACAAAACCATCATCGTCCTTGGAAAATAGTTCTTTTTTAATGGATTCTTCTGCCAAATGAACAATATCATGTTCTTCTGTTATTTCTATAGTGTTCACAGTAGTAAGTTTGCTATCTGTAACCGGTTCTTTAATTTCTGAAGCTATTTCATCTGTAGTTGGTTCCTGTGTTCGATGTTCTTCCGATACAGTTTCTATCAAATACTCTTCGATTTCTTCTGGTTTGGAAAGTACAGCTTCTGTCACTTCACAAGGTTCTGTGGCAGGTTTAATTTCTTTGAGCAGTTGAACTGGTTGGGTTACTTCAGGGTTAACTTCTTTAGTAACACATTCTGAAGTTGGTTCTCTTTCAGAGTCAATCCCTATATTCTTGGGTTGATCAAACACTGTTTCTTCGGTTTTAACAAGGGCTGCCCAAGACTTTGGTGTCTGAGTGGGTGACTTCACGCTAACTTCGCTCGTTGTCTGTTCTGGTTCAGGTATGGTTATCTTTTCGATCGCCTTAGGCATCTGGTCACGTTTCAAAGTAGCTGACCAATAAGATGTTTGCGATATAAAACCACTATCTTCCTGTGATTGTTTTTCATTTTTCAAAAATTGTTCTGTCACTAAATCTCCGGAAACCACAGATTTAGCGGTCGCTGTAGAAAAGGCAAGGAAATCTTCTTCGAGCGTAACTGAATCGCTGGTATCGTCACCTGTTTTGGAAACAGCGATTATTTTTCCAGGTTTGGCAATTTCTTCGGCTAACGCAGAAGTACTTATTTCCATTTTAGTTTCGTTAGGAGCGATTCTTTGCTGTTTCTCTTGCACAACAACTATTCTTCTGCTAGGAGAAACACTGTGTTCTGTTTTCTTCTTGGATTTATGTTTTGGTTTCTTTTCCTTTCGTTCCGGATCAATTTTAACGGTAATTAAAGACTTTTCATTTTCTGGCTTTATATCTTTCTCTTTTGTAGTTGTGTGAGCTTGTTCTGATTTTGTAATTATACGAATTTTTTGTTCCGGTTGTGGAACATTTTGTGCCGCTATAGCTGCCCAAGATAGTCCTGGCTGTACTACTGGCGTAATTAATACTGTCTCTTCAGTATCAGGACTTTCTACTGGTTGTTCTTTAACGATTTTCTCGGTTCTTGATATGACATGAGTTTGAGCGATTTGTTGCTGTCTAGGCTGTACGCTTTTGTCCTTTTCTTCGTTTGATTTTTCGGTCTGAAGTTTAGGAAAGTTTTTAATGGATTTTCTTGACTGATTGGAAAGAGATCTTGTTCGTAGTGAGCTTGAACGTGATCTTGATCTTACTGTCTGCCATTCAGAAGACTGCGCCAATTTAGTATGTTCTTCCTGAGGAGCTTCCGTTACCTTAATAATAGGACGTTGCTCTTTACGAGAAACTCTAGTAGTAACCGAAGTAGTTGTTGTTTCAGTGTTTGTAGCGGGATTCGTTTCATCTACTGTATACCATGGAGAGTTCTTTTGCAATAACAAAGATTGCTCATTATCAGATTCTACCATATCGCGCCAAGTCATGGCATTGGGTTCCTCGGAAGCAGTCCATTCCTCATCTTTGAGATCAGTGACGATTCTTTCAATGGCTGCAACCATTTCAGTAGATTCAGAGAATGAGTGACGTTCTAAGGGTTTATTTTCATGAACATAAACTTTTTCTGTCTTTGACTTATCGGATTTTTCACTTGATTCTGTACTTTCCAACAGAACATTAGTTGGTTTAATGAAATCATCATCAGAAGGAGACGGCTCTCTGCTGGATTCGGTAGAATAATAAACTTTGCCCTCGTTTACCAATCCTGATTTCCTGACAACTTGCGCATAAGTTTCTGACGAAGACCATACAGATTGTTCTGGTTCACTTGATTTCGGAAGAGGTATTACAATTTCCGCTGGTGCTTTAAATTCGCTGACTTTTGTTTTCTTTAATTTCTTTTTGTGTTTAATTTCTGGCTCAGTTACATGAACTTCTTTTTCGGTGTAAATATTTTCTTTAGGTTTTTCGAGATATTGAACTTCTTCAATAACATTTTCAATCACCATCACATCTTCTTCACTTGTTTCGGTTGTTGAAATTGCAGTTTCTTCCTCTTTCGATATGGCTGCTATAGATTGTGGCTCCACAATTTGATAATGCGGCTCTTTTGATTCAGTAGACGGATGTTGTTCAACTTCTGTTTCAATTAGAGATTTGGTAACATCTTGTGTAGGCTCTTCTGTTGTTTCTTTTATTTCTTCTGTTAAATATTGTTGCGGTTGCTGAATTTCAGTCATGATAAAATCTTTCGTTTGACTTTTGATATCTTCTTTTGGAACTTCTTCGGTATACAATCTTTCTTTCAACATTGCAGCCCAAGACACATTCACATGTGTTGTCGTTGTCGTTGCCATTGCTGTTGTGGGTGTCGTTGTCGATTGCCATTTGTCGTCAACATACTGTGGAGTATTTGCTTGTTTTTGTTCTTCAGTCATATTTATGATATCTTCGTAAGTTTTATCTTCTCTGGAGAACTTTTCTTTTTGAGGTCTCTTTTCCTTTTTCTTTTTCTGAAGTTTGCTGTCGTCCGAGACTGTTGTTGTAGTTGTTTCTCCAATATCTTGTGCTACAATTTCTGTTGTTTGTTCTTCAGGTACTTTGGAGACTTCTTGAGGTTTAATATTCTTATTATCTTCCACAGTCTCTTTTTCTTTCTTGGGTTTCTTTTCTTTCTTTTTGTTTTTAAGAAGTTGATTGTCTTGATGTTTTTCGACTGCATTGGATTGAACTTTTACATCTACTTTTGGCGAATGTTGTCTTTCAGATTCAGTTTGAATAAAATCTGCTGTTTGATGTTTAGTATCCTTTGAAACTTGCTCCGAACCCAAATTCTCTTTCAGCATTTTAGCCCAAGACATGCTAAGCTGTGTTGTTGATTCATAAACATTGTGTTTAGAATCCTCTGCTGTAGCTTCTGGTGTTTGCATTTGATGTTGAAGTTCTTTAGGAGACTTATCTTCAATGGATTGTTTTTCTTTCTTCGGTTTCTTTTCTTTTTTCTTCTTGTAAAGTTGAGTATCATCTGATAACGTGACGGAAGTCTCTTCAACAACTTGTGTAAAATCGTCTGAAGTTTGTTGCTCAGGTTCTTTAAGCTGTTCGCTTGCCTTTTGAGGACTGTCTTCTTCTACCACTTGTTGCTTAGTCTCTTCACTAACTCTTTCAATAACAACTTGTTGTGGTATTTTTACATCTTTCGGAGATTCAGAATCTTTAGGTTGTAGTTTTTCAACTACGATAACTTTGTGAGATTGTTGTATTTCTGATTTGATGAAATCTAAAGTTTGATGTTTAATATGATCCTTTGGAAGTTCTTCTGCATTTAAATTCTCTTTCAACACCTCAGTCCATGACGTGGTGAAAGATGTTTGCACAGCTTTACCATCATCGTGCTCTTTGCTTTCTGAGGCAATGGTCTCTGTTGTTTGTTCTTGTGTTGTTTTATTTTCCTTGGAATGTTTTTCTTTTTTAGGCTTCTTTTCCTTCTTCTTTTTAGGAAGTATATTGCCGTCTAATGTTTCATCGCCAATTTCCGGTGTTTCAACTTCCAAGGATTGTTCTTGTTCGACTTTCTCGGGAACACTTTCGGCAGCATGTTCCTTAATGTCCCTTTCAATCTCATGTACAACTTCACTAGCACTAACTTCGAGGTTGTCAGGCTTTTGGTGATCTAGAACTTCTACAGTTTGTGGTTCCACATCTTTCCTCTGCGGTTGTTGAATTTCAGAATCGATTTCATCTTTTGGTAGCTGATCTGACTTCATATTCTCTTTTAATATAGCAGCCCATGACATTGTAAATTGTGTTGTTGCTGTCGATGCATCTTGTGGCTTATCATCAACTAATTGTTTAGATTCTGCCTGGATAAGCTCTGATGGCTGTTCCTGCTGCTCTTGAGTTGTCTTAACTTTAATGGCCGATTTTTCCTTTTTGAGTTTCTTTTCTTTCTTCTCTTTTTTATCTTTGGGAAGTTGTTTGTCATCTAGAATTGTAGAAGCATTTTCGATTGTTTGTTTCTGATCGATTTGCTCAACGACAATATTGTCTTTGAAAGTTTCAGTTGGTATTAATTCAACGGGTGATACATTTTCCGTTGAACGTTCAGGTTCTTCAATGTGTGTGGGTTGTTGTATTTCCATCTTAATAAAATCAGATGTTTGAGTTTTAATGGTATCAGCTGGAAGTTGTTCAGGACTCAAATTCTCTTTCAACATAGCAGCCCAGGACACAGTTAATGGTGTTGGTGTTGTTGTTACTGTTGATGTGAGCTGCAGCTGATCATTTGCAATTGGCTTAGGCTCTGGCAAGGCAACTTGTGTTGTAAGTTTTTCCTTTTTGGATTTCTTCTCTTTCTTCTTTTGTGTTAAATGACTTTCATCTGAAACTGTCACTGGAATTTCTTGAATGTTTAGCGATACTACTTCATTTGCTGGTTCATAAGGAGTAACGAGAATAACTTGTTCTTCAATCAGTTCTTTTTCTTTGGGTACCACAACTTCTTTTGTATCCTTTTGTTTCTCAGGTTCTTTTAGCTCCTCTTGAGGAAGAACTTCATGTTCAACTATTAAAAGATTTTCTTTCTTTTTTTGTTCAGGAAGTTGATCCTCGGTGGATGACGCCTTAAGTGATATTTCTTGAATAGTTTGTAGTACAATCTCTGTGGTTGGCTTTTCTTTTTCAGTCTTCTTGGTTGGTTCTTGGATACTGAATGGAATCTCGATTGGTTTCTTTGCGACAGAGAATTGTTGTTCTACTTCTGCTGCTGCAGCCGACCATGATCTCAGATATGTAGTCTCAGTTGTGTGTTCTAAGTCCTCAACTTGCTCCATGATTTCAGGCTGTTCGGTAAGTTTTTGTTCATCTACAATTTTTACATGAACATCTTCAGCAGATTTCTTACTTGGATCTTCAAATACTTCTGACGGCTGAGGAATGTTCTCTTCTTTAGTTTCCACAACTGTTTCGGATGAAGAAATTACAACCGTACTTAAAGAATCCTTCTTGTCAACTTCATCTTCGGGCATGCGAGAAGTAATCTCGATTTCTGCTACACTAGGTTTATTAAGTTCAGAAGGTTCTTCGATTAGATCAGTGTTTTTATCTGAAAGTTGCTGAATTGCAATTTCTATGTCTGTCTTTACTATTTTAGTTTCTTCAATAACAATACTTTCAGGTTCTTCAAATGCTTCAATAGCGATTTCAATATCTGCTTCTTCCACTATTTCTGGGACAATTATTTCTTCAGTGGTAATATCTTCTGCAATTTCAGAAGCCTTCTCTTCGAGGTCATCATCTACAACAGATTGCAAAGGTTGCAACGCAACGGTGAATTGCTTATTGTCATTATCGCTAGTTGCATCTGGAAATTTAAGTTCGGCGTTTTCAGCGTCAGTTATTTCTGTAATTGACTGGGGCATTTGGTATTCCTTGGAAAGTTCAGTAACTTCTTCGACAAAGATTTGTTTTTGCGTTACCACATCTTCATCTTTGTCAACTTCCAACTTTTCTTCCATAACATTTACTGGTTCTTCACGATTAATTGAAATATAGAAGTCTTCTTTACGGTCATCAATCACAGATGTAGTTTCATCGACAGCAGGTTCGTTTAGTGGTACGATTGGTTCCAGAGGTGCAGAATATGGATAACCCTCTGATATGTTAGTACTTTCCTCGGTAGTGTCAGAAAAATCATTTTCATCTTCATCGAGCATATCCGCCCACGATTTCTTTTCTTCAAATTTGTCCGTATCCTCTAGAGAATAATCTTCAGTGGTACTTTCAGTAACATTTGAAGGAAGATCAAGAGGATCATTAAAGGTTTCAGTTGCGGCCACTAATTTTTCTACTTCGGCGTGAACATCTGTTTTCTTTTGTGTCTTGTGCTTCTTTTCTTTTTTAATTTTAGCAGGTTTTTCTGGTTCCGCAGTTGGTTTCGGTTCGAAAACTCTTCTAGGCTGTGGTACATGCTCCGTTAACAACTTTTCCTTTTTCACCCTTTCAAAGCGGTTCTGTTGTTTATGCTTTTCTTGTTGAATAAACTCAGTTGTTTTCTTTTTGCTATCAAAAGTCTTGTTTGCAGTTCTATCAACGAAAGTTTGATTAATATTCTCTTTCAAAATGTCGGACCATGATTTAATGGACGTGCTGGAGGTATGCTTTTCTTGGGGTTGCTGAGCGGGAATCTGGGCGCTTTCGATGGTCTGCATAGTGGAAACTTCGTAGCCAGTCGAAAGATTGTCTTCCCATTCGTCGTCGCTAACAAGTGCTGACCATGGTTTTTCGAGCACTTCTTCATCTTGAGCTGTGACTGCTTCAATAGGTTCTTTTTGTTCTACATCAGCAGGATCTTCGATGATTTGTTTTTTCAGCACCAACTCTGTGCTAACCTGTTGTATTTTTTCGTGCTTTTCAATTAACTTTTTCTTGGGAATTTCCTGTTTCGCCTTTTGTTTGGGCAACTTTCTTTCCACAGGCTCCGTAGAACTTTCTTCAATGTTTGCTGAGTGAACTTCTACTGGGATATCTGCCACAGTTTGACTAACAATGGCGGACCAGGATAAGACACTATATTTAGAAGCTTCATTTTTATCTTCCACTGTAACTTGAATATCTTGAGTATCTGGTTTGCTGGTTTTTAGCTGTTCGTTTGGTGTTTCAGTCAAAGGTGTTTCCTTGATTTCAGGTGTTTTGTTTTCAACATTCTTTCTTGCTTGGTGCTTCTTTTCTTTCTTATTTTGCTTTTTAGCCTTTTTGTGATCTACAATGGGTTTTTCAACTTCAGCAGACTTTACATCAACCACTACAGGCTTTTGCAACACTTCAGGGCTGGGTTCAGGAGCTTGTTGTAGTATATGGGACCAAGTTATAGTTTCACAAGACTGCTCATCAATGTTTTGTGTAATTTTACGAGATGAAATTTCTTCAACATCGGCAAGTGGCTCGGGATCTGGTATAACTTTTATTGGCTCTTTAATTTCAGGCTTTTTGAATATTTTTTGTTTCTTGTTGCTGGTCTTTTTATCTTTTTGTGGTTTAATGTCGGTATTTTCGGTGGCTAATGGAATTTCTTCAATTACTGGCTCTGAAGCTTGCTGAAGGATGTTTGACCAAGACATTGACGTGACATTATCTGTACGCGTCACAGTTATTGTGGAAATAGAATCGGGTGTAGTTTCAGCAACTATAGTCTCTACCTTAGCTTTGACATCTTTAGGTTTATTTTCCACAATTATATGTTTTTCAGAGATCTTCTTTGAAGGAACTGCTTTTTGTTGTTTGCTTGGTTGCTTCTTATCCTTTTTGGTTTCAAAATGCTGAGTAGCTATTGGTTTTAGCTGCGGTTCTTCTGGTACTGGTTCGGGTGCTTGTTGAAGAATTGAAGACCACGATATTGTGGATGTGGTTTGAGTGGTCATTGCAGTAGAGGATGCTGTATATTCTTCAGTTTTACTAGATATCACAGGATCTGCAGTTGCAACTGATATTTCTTGGTCCACCACATCATCTTCTTTGGGCTCAAAGGTCTGTTGAACTGGTTTTGGTTTCTCTTTCTTCTCCTTCTTTGGTTTCTTCTTTTTAGGTTCAGGAACTGATTTAACCATTTCAATGGCAGGCTCAGTTTGAACAGATATTGGTTGCTCTGAAGTGTTGTCGTCTTCGTTTGGCTGTTCTCTATAATACGCAGGTTGCTGAACAATTGAAGACCAAGACATCGAAACAGTAGCCGAGGAGGCAGGCACATCCATGGGCGCTGGTTTAGTTTCAACTTTAAGAGCTTCATCAGCTGTAGTGTCTATTTTCTCCAATACTTTAGTATCCACAACCTCAAATGTTTCATGCTCATTGGCCGGCTCTTCTCTCTTTTTATGTTTTTCGTCCTTCTTTTTATCTTTCTTTTTGGGTTTTTCCTTTTTGGATTTTTCAGCCTTTTGTGCAACTTCTTCCTGTACAGGAGATTCTTCAGGTTGTACAGTGACGACATCCGGCTTATGTGTGTTCTTCTTTTCTAAATCAATAAACTGGGAAGTGTGTTTAAGAATATCTGCATAAGAGGTAAGAGACCTTGATAATGAAGAACTGCGATCAGTTGTTTTAAGAACTTCATCAGTATTATTGTCTTTTTTCACAAGTACATCAAACTCGGGAATTTTAGGAACTGTAATAATTGAAACGGGTTCTTGAACCATTTGGACTTCTTCTATAGATTCAACTTCTTGTGTACTTTCAGGAACTTCAATCTCATCCGATTCGTCGAATTTCATCTTCGTTATTTTATTAACTTCCTGGTTTTGCAACAAAATGGACGCCCAAGATTCGCTTGTTATAGTTGTGGTAGTATCAGTTGTGATACAAGTAGATATTTGAGAATCTGCTGTAGTAGACTTCTTCTCTTTGTCGGTTTTGGCCTCTTTAATAGGTAATAGGGGCGCGTTGAAAGGTTTCTCAACAACAGTAGCTTCAACTTGGGATGTTTCATCGTCATCAGAAAATACCATAGGTTCATCGACGATATCCATCCAAGTATTTGAGGACTCATCAAGAGGTAGACCGGCATAAGCTGATTTCTTGGATTCAATAGCTTCACTTGGCACCGTAGATACTTCCGTTAGCTCATGTTTTTCATCCTCCTCATCGGAGAATACCATTGGCTCCTCAATAACATTCATCCAGTCATTAGAAGATTCATCAATAGGAAGACCGGCGTATACGGTTTTGTTTGGTTCCCTATGAAGTTTGACTTCTTCGGATGTTGGAACTTCATCTTTTACAAGTTCTTCTTTAGGCACTTTATGTATGGAAGCTGAATTTTCATCAATTGTTGTTATTGTTTCTACTATGGTGACACTAGTTTGTACCCTTTCAACAGTTGACGTTTCAACTATGTCAGTTGTTTTTTCAATACTTTCATTAGGTTTATCCTCTGTTAAAGAAGTTTCTTCTGGAACAGTTTTCTTTGTTTCCGTGAATGGTTCCAAAGACGAAGTGAATGCTTTTTCAGACACCTGTTCATCATTAGTAATAGCAATAGACTTCTTCGGCTTCACGGAAATTGGTTCACTGGGTTTTGATTCATTCTCATCTGATTTTAGTAGTTCTGCTTTGGGTTCTTTCGTTTTAATAGTAGTTTTTTCAAAGATTGTTGTCACATTTCGACCAGTCTCTTTAGGTTGTCCCGCCGAAAAGATTATGGGTTTCTCTTCTGACTCAGCTTTTCCAGGTTGATCGCATCTAAGTGGTTCTAAAGGAGCACTAAATGATTTATCAACTTCTTCTTCGTCGTCGGAAAATACGAATGGTTCATCAATTACATCCATCCAAGCGTTGGAGGACTCGTCGATGGGAAGACCAGCATAAGCCGATTTTTTCGATTCGTCTGAAGTTTGTGCAGTGAGTATCGGTTTATTTTCATCAGCCTTGTGTGGGTCTTCTTTGGTTTGGTCGCTTGCAGAAGTTGTATTTTTGCCGAGAATTGTTACAGTTTCTGTCAAAGTTATTTCAGTAGTAGCCTCTTCTTCTTCATCTGAGAATACCATGGGTTCATCAATGATATTCATCCAATCGTTAGAGGACTCATCAATGGGTAGACCAACATATGCAGTTTTCTTTGCTACAGAAGAAATTTCTTCAATTGTTAAGGATGGTAGTCCTTTGGGTTCATTTTCTTGTTTCTCTGTCGAAAGCTTTTCAATGCTTAATGGTTTCAAGGGCGAAGTAAAAGGTTTTTCGGTATTGATGGTGTCTACTTTTATCTCTTCTTTGTCGGAAAATTCAATAGGTTCATCAATGATATCCATCCAAACATTTGAGGACTCGTCAATGGGTAGACCAGCATAAGTGGATCTCTTGGTCTCTTCAGAAGTAGGCTGGTTGAGTTCAATAGGTTCTTCAATTGATTTTCCCGCTGTGGCATCAGATGTCTCTTCGACAATTGTTGTTACAGTGACTGTGGTTGTTATATTTTCTTCTTCATCAGACAATTCCATCGGTTCATCTATGATATTCACCCAGGCATTAGAAGATTCATCGATTGGCAGACCAGCATACACAGTTTGCTTTGGTTCTTCAACGACTTTTTCTGTAAGTTTTACTTGTTGTTCAAGTAGTGGTATTTCTTTTGGTCGTTCTTTTTCAGAAAATGGCCTATCATCGCTTATTGTTATATTTTCGATTTGCTGTTCTTCTTCTTCTTCTTCGTCTGAGAAAGCAATGGGTTCATCAATGACATTCATCCAAGCGTTAGAGCTTTCATCAATAGGAAGACCAGCGTAGTCAGTCTTCTTAGGTTCCAGAACAATGACTTTTTTGATTTCAACTTCTTGAACGAGTGCAAGCTGTTCATGTTTAGTTTTGTCTTCGGTAGTTGTTATAGTTTCGACTTTAGTAAGTGTTGTTTGTACATCGTCTTCTTGATCATTATCTGTGAAAGCCATTGGTTCATCAAGGACATTCATCCAAGTACTCGAAGATTCATCAATAGGAAGACCCGCATATACAGTTTTCTTATCTTCTTTAGGTTCAGCTTGCACGTGATCAACTAGTTCTTCATATGGACCATCGTTCTTTTTACCCTCATCAGTATTTAATGGCTCTAAGGGCGAAGCAAAAGGTTTCTTAACATCTGCATCAGAGTTTTTCGGTTCTTCATCTTTCGGTTGTTTTGTTATATCAGTGATTTTTTCAACAACCATCGTTATGGTATCAGCCATTGCAGTTCTCTTTTTTATTTTTTCTTCCTCATCTGAGAATACCATTGGTTCTTCAATGACATTTATCCAGGCACTAGAAGAGTCATCAATGTGTCCTGCATATGCAGTTTTCTGGGGCTTATCTGCAGGTTTTTCATACTTGAATTCTTCAGGTTTTCCTGCATTTTCCTCACTTTTAATAGACTGTTTTTGCTTGGGCTCAGCGACGATTTCAGGACAAATGTTTGGTTGACCTACTACGTTTTCTGTCTTTTGTTCAATGACGGTAATTGTTTCAACCTCTGCTATTGTCTTTCTTTCCGATCCAAACTTATCTATATTCGATAATTCTTCATTCGAAGATAAGTTAGATTCCAAAGATGATTTGTATGGTTCTAGAGGTACAGAGAATGGTTCCTCATGTTCTTTAGCAGCTTGCTTAGGAAGATCACTAAGTTTGTCCTTCAATGCATCAGAAGTTTCGGTGATAGTTTGAACAACTTCTTGGATATCGAAAGAAGTGTCGATATTTTGTGGTAGTTCAATTTCAATTTCCTCGTTAATCATGTCTTTCCATGATGTTGGTTCTTCTTCATCGATCATTTCAATCCAAGATGAAGTTGGGGTCTCAATTTCGTTTGGCTTGCTATCAACTTCTTTATCAGTTATAAGTTTCGGTTTTGTGACAATTCTTTCGGCCTCAATCAAGTGAGTAGTTGTTTCACTAACAATATTGGACCAAGATGAAGATGTTGACGATGTAATAGTAAAACTAGCAGCACTTGCGGTTTTGCCTGTCTTCACAGTTGATTCAGGAATTAGTTCTTTAGTTACTTTATCCTTCTTATGCTTCGGACTTTCATTGATCTTGGCTGCAAGCATAGCGGTCTTAATATCTTTAACAGGCTTGGGTTTAACCTCATCTGTCATATGATCGATTTGACTTGCGATTTTTGCCCATGTCAGGGTGTTACTCTCCGCAGCTTTTTCTGGAATCGTTTCTTTAATTGGTCCAGTAGCTTCTGGCTTAATAGCTGGTTGTAGTTTAACAAGAGTTTTGGGAGGTTTTGTGTCCCCTTCCTCAACTTCAGGGTGTTGTTTCTCATGTTTATGTTGTGGCTTCTGTTTCTTTTGTTTTACATTTTTCGGTTCAGTTAATTTTAGTTCACTAGGTTTTGATCGTTCCGGAGATCTTATTGGCGATTTCTTTCGTTGACTAATGTCATCGATCCACTCACCCGGTTTCTTAACAAGAGAGGCCCATGAAAATGCATTAGAACTTTCTTGAGGTTTAATTGGAGCTGGCCTTTTCTCTACTTCTTCAGTTAAAGGTTTAACATCAACGGGCTTTTTGTCTAATTTTTCCTCTTTCGATTCCGGTTTGGATTTGACATGCTTTTTCTGTTTCTTAGAGATCTTATCGCTTTCATCGGAGTCGTCGGAAGAAATTGGTTTTGTCTCGGGTTTATTTAATTTTTTATCTTTAGATTTTTTCTTAGGCTCGCTCTTTTCGGGTGATTTAGTTTCCGGTTTCTTCAGCTTAGTTGAGACAGTATCAACCCATTCGCCTGGACGTTTAACTAGAGATGCCCAAGTGGAGCTGGCAGGTGTGTCATCGACAATTTGTTGAATTTCTGTTACGACTTTTTGCGTTATTTTGGTTGGCTTTTCAGACTTTTCATCTTCGAAAGCTTTTTCTTCTACGACACATTTTTCTTCTTCGATCGCCTTTTCTTCCACAACGATCTTCTCTTCTACAACGGTCTTTTCTTCTACAACTTTGTTTTCTTCGATGAGCGCCTTCTTCTCCGGTGACTTTTGCTCTCTGCGTTCTTGTTTCTTCGTCTTTGTCTTTTTCGTTTCTTTTTTCTTAGCTTCTTTGGGTTCTTCTTCTTTATCTGCCGGTTCGGATTTGTGTTTCTTCAACAAAGTGTTGTCAATCCATTCACCCGGCTTTTGTACAAGAGATGCCCATGAGAATTCGGTTGTAGACACTTTTTTAGTTTCTTTATCTTCAATATGTTTCGCCTCAGTATCTGTTACAACCGGAACTATTACCTGTTCTTTATCAGTGGCTTTTGTCTCCTCAGCACTCTCATCACGTTTAGTTGTTGTAAGTGTTGGCGATTGTTTCTTATCCTTTTTGTGCTTTTCTTTCTTGATCTTCTTACTGGTATCATCATGAGCATCATGAGAAGGTTTTTTGTCTGCACTTTCTTTTCTTTCTTGTTTGGGAATATCTTCGGTTTTATCAGTCTTTGTTGCATCAACTTCTGGCTGCTTTTCCAGTGGTTGTCCATTTTCGCCGAACACAATATCAGCATAAGTTTTACCGTGCGGTATTGATTGCCAAACATTAGGTTCTTGTTGGACAGATTTTACTTTAGGTTCTGATACGGGAGCAGATGCCTCAGTTGTCTTCTGCTGAACCGTTTCGAAAACATCTGAGAATTTCTCGACCTTTTCTGGTTTGGGAACTCTTTCTTGACTATGTTTGGGAGATTTAGAGTGCTTCTTTGGTTTTACCGATGGCTGAGATTTCTCTTGTCTTCGTGGTTTGGTTGGCTGTTTATTTCTTGGGATGAATTCGTTATAGATTCGTTCATTCGCCAAAAACGTATGCGTTTGATCGGAGAAAGCATGACGCAAATATGAAGGTGTGAACTCTGGTGCGTTTGGTGATAGTTTCGATGTTAGAGCAATAGAAGAAATACTAGGTGTATTGTCTTCCAAAACACTGGACCAAGTATCAATAATTGCCTTTTCGTCTTGTTGGTGATCTATGGGCTCATCGGGGGTATCAGTCCATTGTGTTTGAGTAATGTCCCCAGTAAGTTGAACAAATACCGGTTGAATTGTTTCTCTGGGCATATCAATATCAACAACTTCATCAGTGAACTGTTTCGTTTGTTCATTTATACTCCATTCATTCTTTGAGTCATCTATGGGAGCAACAGCTTTAGGATCTTTGACAAGTTCTTCATTTTCAATGGATGAAATCTGTTCAGCGTCAACATATTCCTGTTCTTTTTGATTATAAGTATTGTCCCCTTTTTCTACTTCAATTGGCAAAGAAACATCCACCCTTTCCATTTCGTCAGATTGACTAACTAAAGGTGATGGAGTGTTTTGTAATTCTTTGAAAGGTACAAGCGGAGCATCGAACGGTTTGTTATTTTTAATTGTTACACTTTCTTGAGCCACAGACAAAACGGATTCAGTAGAAATTGTATCTATAACGAGTTGAGAGACTTCTTTCAAAACTTTCTGTTTATCTTCAGTGATGTGGCTTTCGCTTCTTTTTATATCAGCCACAATTTCTGGTTCATTTAATAAGTCTTCGTCTTCAGAGAAGACCATGGGTTCATCAATGATATCCATCCAAGCATTTGTTGTATCATCTACTGGAAGACCAGCATAAGCAGGTTTACTAACCTCTTTAGGAGTTTCTTTGATTTCAGACGAAATTATTTCAACCTTCTCTTGATGCACTTGTACTACTGATTGTGAATCAAGTGTAGTCTCAATTTGTGTTGTCTCGCTTACGGTTGTTGTTTCAACATGAGTACTTTCATCGGGTTTTGTTATTTCATCTTCATCTTCGGAGAATGTCATTGGTTCATCCATTACTTCCATCCAAGCATTCGTAGAATCATCCAAAGGTAAGCCAGCGTAAGCGGGTTTACTAACTTCTTTAGGAAATTCTTTTGAGATGGAAGAAACGACTTCTTCTAGTTTTTCTGTCATTTCTGTGTGAATTGCTTCAGTTACAGGTTCATTCTTAGGTAACTCTTTCGCTGCAACATCTTCAGATTGTGTTGCAGTAGTTTCAACTGATTCAGGTTTTGCTATTTCATCTTCATCTTCGGAGAATGTCATTGGTTCATCCATTACTTCCATCCAAGCATTCGTAGAATCATCCAAAGGTAAGCCAGCGTAAGCGGGTTTACTAACTTCTTTAGGAAATTCTTTTGAGATGGAAGAAACGACTTCTTCTAGTTTTTCTGTCATTTCTGTGTGAATTGCTTCAGTTACAGGTTCATTCTTAGGTAACTCTTTCGCTGCAACATCTTCCGATTGTGTTGCAGTAGTTTCAACTGATTCGGGTTTTGCTATTTCATCTTCATCTTCGGAGAATGTCATTGGTTCATCCATTACTTCCATCCAAGCATTCGTAGAATCATCCAAAGGTAAGCCAGCGTAAGCGGGTTTAATAACTTCTTTAGGAAATTCTTTTGAGATGGAAGAAACGACTTCTTCTAGTTTTTCTGTCATTTCTGTGTGAATTACTTCGGTTACAGGTTCATTCTTAGGTAACTCTTTCGCTGCAACATCTTCAGATTGTGTTGCAGTAGTATCAACTGATTCGGGTTTTGCTATTTCATCTTCATCTTCGGAGAATGTCATTGGTTCATCCATTACTTCCATCCAAGCATTCGTAGAATCATCCAATGGCAAGCCAGCGTAAGCGGGTTTACTAATCTCTGTAGGCAATACTTTGATGTCAGCAGCAACAGGTTCTATCACTTTTTCTTCTGCTTCTGCTTGAGTCGATAGAATTGAAGGTTCAGGAGAAGTTTTACTATCTCCTTCCTTCTCTTCAATAATTTCAGTCTCGACATTATCAATTGCAGAGTCCTCTTGTGAAGGTTTCATTTGCATTAACAATTCTCGTTCTGCTTTATTGAAATCTACAACATTGTATTTAGGAACTTCAAATGAATAACTAACATGATCGGTTTCTTCTTTAGCTAAAAGTGTGGATTTTGTGTCGGTAACAGTGGTTAGAGTTTCTACTACAGCATGTTTGCTGGTCTCTGCGGTATCAGTTGTTTCTTTTTTGGATTCGATTTCGGACTTTAGCGATGTAATCATTTGCGCTTCGGCTCTGTTTAATGAAGCCACATTATACGCTGGTATCTCAAAACATTGATAGCTGTTTTCAACATTTTCGGATAAATCTTCATATGGTTTTACTTCTTGCATGTGCTGTAAAGGAGCTGAGAATGGTTTATCAATATTTTCCGTAGTAACTTTGTCAGTTATAACTTTAGTTACTTCTGCAGCAACTACAGCAGGCATAATTTCAGTTACTTTTGCTGGTTCGTTAACGATCTCTTCAGAGTTCACTTCAATTACAGTTGGTTCAGCAATCAGGCTGAACGCCATTTGTTTTTCAGCCTCGATTAATGATTTCCATTCATATTTGGGTACTTCAAACTGGCGAATGGCTGTCTTAGATTCACTTTCAACTTTATGGGTCGGAACTATAACAGTTATAGCTTGAGTTGCAGGAGAACTTAATTCTTTTGGTTCATCAGCCAAAACTTTAGATTGCATTTCAGTTTTAGTGGCTGAGGAGAGTTCATTGCTCAAAGTAATCAGCATTTGTGACTCAACTTCAAAGCGTTTAACAGTCTCCTCAGTTGAGACTTTAGTTTCTTCTAAGGCAATTAAAGCCGGTTCAGCTGGTTTGTGTTCTTCCAGCGGTTGCAAATGTGCTGAATATGGAGTTTCTGGTTTAATCTCCTTCTGGCCTATGGGAATGACATCTTGCGAATCCTTATCAGTTTTAATTACATCTTTCTCTGATTCGATTTCAGGTCTCAACGAGAGAACCATATGCGACTCAGCTTTACTGAGCAATTTCAAATCATATCTTGGTACTTCAAAGTGGCAAATGTCTTTTTCGTTATTCTTATCGTTGGGCTGCTCAGCAGCAACAGTTGATTTGACTTCCTCTTCAATAACAACTACATCTGAGATTGTTTCAGTTACTTTTACAGTTGCTTGAGAATTGTCAGATGCCGCCTCATTTAGGAATTTCAATTCGTTTTTAGGAACTTCAAAATCTTGCTCTTCTTTAATATTCTTAATTTCCTCACTTACAACTTCCTTAGTTGTTTCTGTTAAATTCTTGGAGGCTGGGAGTTCGGTAGTAGCTCCAATAATTGTATCAACTTGTTCTGTAGATTCTATCATTACCGTTTCAACTTGTTTTTGTTCTGTCGTAACAGGATTTGTTTGGTCACTTGTTATCTTTGAAAGCATGAAGGTCTCTTCAGCCCTGTTCAAGTGACCAATGCTGAATTTTGGTACTTCGAAATTGTAATAATTGTTCTGTATTGCAGTAGCGTCGTTACTACTAGTTGTTGTAGACGCAGTAGTAATGCTGTCGGGCAGCTCTCTATGCTCAATCAAGTCGCGTTTAGTTGGATCCTCAGGGAATGGTTGTAGGGGTGCCATAAAAGGCTTCTCTACTTCTGCTGTTTTGTCAGTGACTGTTGACGTTGTGGGTGTTTGCTCATTTGTAAGTTGCTCTTGTTTAATTATTAGTGTGTGATAACTGCGTTCAGCCAAGAGCAATTGAGGCAAATAGTATTTGGGAATTTCATAATATAAAACGGACGGACTAAAATTGCTGAGGTTAGTAGCAAGCTTTTTAGCAGATTCTATGGTGCTTACCATGGTAACACATTTATCGAAAGTTGACTTATCTTTAGGAACAACAACAATTTCATTAGTACTTGAAAGAAGTGTAATATTTTGCTCTTCTTCTTGTTTTTGGGGTCTAGTTTGTTCCCTACTAACGATATTATGTTCAACTAAATCTGATTTCGGTTCAAGGACTAAAGGTTCTTGGACTGTTTCAGCCAAAAGGAATTCTTCGGGCAATGCGGGTCGTTTTTTCTTATCTTTTTTAGCCAATTTCTTTTGAATTTCTTTGAAAAGCTCTTCCTCTTCGGCGGTCATTGCGATTTCTTGTTTCATTTGTTCCGCTACCTTTTCTTTAGATATATCTACTTTAGTTTGTGGAATTTTGTCAAACTGTTCTACCTTCTCGTCTTTGGAAGATCTACTAGTTTCCCTAACATTTTGAGTTTCTTGGGGAATTTCGCGAGCTTTCACTAACTCACTCTTAGCTTCATCAACTAGCTTCTCTTGTCGAGTTTCGTGTTTTGTAAGTACAACTATAGCCTTTTCGGCTTCGCGATATTCTACCAAATCATTCTTATCTTTAACGAGTTGTGATTCCCTAACTGGTTTCTCCTGTTCGGGTGTTTCTTTCTGTGCAACTGCAACAAAAGTCTCTTCAGATTTGCGTTGCTCTAAGTCTTTTTGTGTTTGTTCGTAATTGTCAGTAACTGTTTGGGTAACTTGAAGACTAACTTCTGGAAAATCTAAATGCATTTTAACAATTGGATTCTTAAGCTTCTCTTCGTGTGTTATAAGAGAAATCTTTTGCACAGATCCAGGTGGATGTTTGCCACCCAAATCATCGCCTACATAAATTACACTCTTACCATCGTCCGAGTCAAGGCTGTATTTCTGGGTCATGGTGAGTTTGGACTGTTTCGTTATTTTTGTTGTGCTCGTGGAAGTAGTGGTCATTGATGACGTATCTACATTGAAAGTATTCGGTGAGACCTGCGATATTGCTAAAGGTATTGTTTCGATATCTAGTACTTTAATGCCTACTGGCGATGAAGGCGATTCAGAAGTGGAAGGAGTATTTTCAAGACCTGCCAAAACTATTTCTGGGGATTTAGGATTAGCAACAATTGGGACACTATAACTACTGCTACTTCGTGAAATTGTAGGAGAGGATGTTTTAACTATAGAATCATTCTCAGGCATTTCAATGGAACTCTTAACTACAACATCATCGGGCGTATCGGCCTCTTCTATTACAATACGGCCATCTTGAGAGATTTTCTTTATAATGCGCATAGTGCGTGTGGTAGTGGTTTTAATAATGGCACCATCCAGTTGATTAGTTACGCTAACCACTTCGTTGGGCTCTTCAACAATTGTGAGTTTTTGTTCGGGTTGTTGCTCTTCTTCTTGGGTTTGAGAGGAAACATCTGCCGTATCATCATGATCTGGGGATTTACGTTTTATGATTTTTGTCGTACGTATAGTAGTAGTTTTGACCACACCACCACCAGTCGTCTCTAAATCAGCACTTGCCGAATCACAGGTCCTTACAGGACTTTCCTCTAACTTGAGATTTGGTTCAGTTTCGTTTGGTTGTTGAGCAGATTCTTGTGGACAAATGCTTTCTGGTTGTTCGGCGTTTTGTGAAATCTTTTTGACAATTTTCGTAGTGCGTACAATAGTCTTCTTTATAACTTCATCGCTACTATCAGGCACTTCAGATGATTTTGCAGAAACATCTGGTTTAGTTGCAGGCATTTTGGATGGAGATTCTTCCAATTCTTCGCTTGGGGTTTCTTCAAATCTTGGCTCCTCCTCAACAACTTCTGCCATAATTTTTGTTATTGCATTGTTTTCTGTTGTTTCCGTTTCATCAGATTTAATTTTCTTAATCATTTTGGTGGTGCGTATAATGGTTGTTTTAATTACGCCACCGTAATCTTCTACCTCTTCTTGAGTTGGCACGTCTTCTGATGTTTCAACAACTTTTATGGAATCTGTGTGTTCAACTTTTGTCATAAGTTCTAAAGGTTCTGTTTGTGTAAGAGTTATACTCTCATCAAACGGCTGCAAAGACGCACTGAAAGATTTAGGAATTTCTTCTTCAACTGTATGAATATCATCAAGATTTTCTTGTTCAGTTGGAGGAATTGTTAATGAAGAAATTTCAGAAGTTATTGGTAGCTCAGTGACCTCTTGTTTCACGATGGGCTCTTCATCGATTACTTCTTCGATGATCTCTTCCCCGTTTTCATTAATTCTTGTTATTATACGTTTGGTGGTTGTAGTTAGAGTTTTTGTGATTCTGCCACCGTGTATAACTTGTGAAGATGTTACACTGGTTTGAGCGGGAAGTGTGACCACCGAGTCACTTGTGACTGCTGTCGCAGTTCTTGTGGTGGCAGGAATTTCAGTAATTTCTTGTGTTACCACAGGTGCTTCGTCATAAACTTCTTCGGTAATTTCTTCGCCATTGGAGTCGATACGTTTTACAATCCGTTTGGTAATTGTGGTCAAAGTACGTGTAATTGAACCACCTTCAATAACTTGAGCAGTCTTTGTATTATCTTGATTTGCCATTACAAACGTTTCCACTTTTGTGGGTAGTTTCGAAACCTCTTGTGTCACTACAGGTTCTTCATCGAAAATTTCTTCAATGACTTCTTCACCATTTTCATTGATACGTTTCACTATACGCTTCGTAATGGTGGTTAATGTGCGCGTTATTGTGCCACTGCTTGTTACCTGAGAGGTAGTGGTAGAAGTCAAGTCTCTGGAGTCAGTGTCATCGGACATTTTAAATGTTAGTGGTATTTCGGAAGTTGTTTGTGTAATTTGGGGCTCTTCATCGAATACCTCTTCAATAATTTCTTCACCGTTTTCATTTATTTTCTTAACAATCCGTTTAGTGATTGTTGTCAGTGTTTTAGTGATTGCACCACCCTGAACAATCTGGGTGAATGCGGTATCTGGAGATTGTTCTCGATAAGTGAGTACATTATTAACAGCATCTTCCTCGGGCTGTTGCGGAATTTCTTGTACGGTTAGTGGTTCTTCTTGTATTATTTCAGTTACTAAATATTCTTTGGTAACTTCTTCCGGTACAATAGCAGTGGAAGGGTTTACATCTTCAATGATTTGTTCTATGTTTTCATGTGTTATTTTTGGTGCTTCTTCTAAGATTTGTTCTGTGATCTCTTCGCCATTTTCATTAATTGTTGTAATGTAGCGTGTAGTGGTTGTTGTCAGGGTTCTTGTGATGTTGGAATCTTGAAGCACATTTGTTACACTTCTCTCTGCGATTTGACTTTGTCTGAAATCCGCTACTGTTTGCATCTGTTCACTTTGCTTTTCGGCAACCAGAGACGACTCAGGTAGCATTTCCCTGGGTGTTTGCTTAAGTTCTTCTGCTACTTCAGTTTTAGAAGAAGTAGAAGACATCTTTTGAGTTTCTCTGGCAGGTTTAATTACTTCTTTTTTGGATTTGCCTTTTTTACGTTCCGGTAACTTTTCTTTAGGTTTGTTTGTCTTCTCACTAACATTTTGCGGTGTCACTTCAACTGATGCAGGTTCATCTTCCAATACTGTTTGCACCATAGTTTCCATAGTGACGGGCAGTTCGGTTACATGTTGCTCAATTTGTGGTTCATCTTCCAATACTTCTTCCACCACTTCTTCGCCGTTTTCTAAAATACGTTTTATAATACGTTTGGTTTTTGTAATTACAGTTTTTGTTGAAGTACCTCCAGATTTCAATACTGTACTCGTTACACTTGAGTGCTTAAAGTCACCACTTTCGGGCAAATCAATACATTCAATTGTAACATTTTCTTGTGGTGCATCATCTTCAATTTCCTCTTCTATAACTTGTTCCTGACCATCGACAATTATTTTAACGATTTTCTTTTTAATATGTTTAGTAACCGTTGTTGTTGTCAATATAGCTCCGAATTCGTGAGTTTCAGTGTTGTGTGGTTCTGAGATCACCTCATAATGCTCCTCGACATTGGTCCGTTTAGGGAATTGTTCAGATTTCTCTGTTGTAAAAGTCTGTATTTCTTGCTCAGTGTTTTTAATTTGTTCTTGTGGTTTCTTCTTTGATTTCCTCTTCGTTGGTTGGGTTTCATCCAATTTGTCTGCATGCTTCACTTGCGTTGTCCCTGGAGCATTTTTGGATTTCTTTTCTTTAGCACTGTACGGGACTCTTTCTGTTTCAATCAGCTGCGTAGTAGCATTTTTCAAAATGGTTTCTTTTGTATGAAGTACAGTTTGAACATCACTAAGCTTTTCAGCTTTAGTTTCCGGGTATTCTGAAGCAGACAATTGGGGAACTTTTGATTTTTTACTTTTATCTTTTTTGTCTTTCCCTGGTTTAGTATCCGCCAAATTTTCTTCTTTTTTATCTTTTGCAGGTGAAGACTTCACAGTTAAAGTAGAAGTTTCAGTTGTAGTTGGTTCTACCTGATCCTTCTTATTATTATCTTTTTTGTCTTTTACTGGTTTTGTGGTTTCTGCCTCCTCGACCGGTGCAGAAGGGGTTATTCCTTCCCCGTGTTCGTTTTTAATTTTATTTCGATCTTTATTTTCTCTAACTGTTGCTTTATCAGCTGGAGCAGCTATTGGCTCTTGACGATCTTTCTTGCTTTTATCTTTTTTGTCCTTTGCATGTTTAATTTCTGCAATCTTAACAGGTGGAGAAGCACCTTCAACTAAATCCTTTTTGTTCTTCTCTTTCTTTTCTTTAACAGTTTTAGTTTCAGTAACTATTACAGCATCAGCTGGAATAATTCTCCCTACGCGATCTATCTTACTTTCTTCTTCTTTTACAGCTTTAGTTACGCTGACTGCTGCCGGTTCTACTTCAACCTTCTTATTGTTATCTTTTTTGGACTTCTTTGAGGGCACCAGCTTTCCTATAAAGCCTGATATTTCCGCTTTAACCACTTCTGCTAAGGACTTTGCGTTATCTTCTTTTTGTGTTTCTGGTTTCTGCTGCTTTTTAGTCGGCTCTTTAGTATCCAAGGAAATGGATTCTGGAATCAACTTTTCTGCCGGTTGTTTTTGCTTTTTCTTGTTCACATCGGGTTTGTCTTTTTTGGTTTCAGCATCAGCTTTAGATTTGCTTTCATTCATTTTAATTGAGTAGGTTTCTGTCGTGTGTTGCTTTTCGGTGTTCAAAAAGTCTTGTAATAAAACTGGTTTTACGGTTTCTTCTCGAGTCTTTTTAAGTTTTTTGGCTTTTGGTTTGTATACTTCCTCAGGCTTGTCAAATGTTTCCACGTTGGTAGTTTTCATAGGGGTGTTTGTCCTTTGTGGCTTCGCCTCTACCAACATGGTCTCTCCATAAACATTTGTTGGGCCCGTATTCATTTCTTTCATAAATTTCTCTGCCTGACGCACGGGCGTCTTATGGCGATTATTGTTGTCTCCTCTTTGCGTTGACTCAGCAGGAGAATCAAATCTTTTCTGTTTAATTTTATGCGGTTTGTTCATCAAAGTCGTCGTCATAGTCGTTGTCGTTGTTGCACTTGTCGTTATCGTTTCAGGTAGTTTTGTCTGATTGTTTGATGATGATGACGATGATGTTGGTGATGCTGGTTGTTTTCTAGCTTGTTGTGCTGTTTTTATAACTTTAACATGGACTTGTTGTTGTTGTTGTTGTTGGCTGGATGGCTGGAAATGTTGGCCATGTTTTAGACCGAATAGTACTTCGGCATAAGTAGTACCCGCTACTTGTGGCAGGGGTTTATCTACATTTTGTGTTTGTTGTTGGTATGACGGTTCCGGCACATAGGTCACATATTCTTGATAGTGACTTTGTGTTGGCTGTGAAGGAACATAATCGGTTTGATCTGTCACAACAATATCAGTCTGTGGCGGCACAGCTGCTGTTGTTTCTTGTCGTATGTTTTCAATTTCATTCACATCAAATTGGCCAAATGTGATGCCAGGTATGGGTTCTTCAACCTGAATTTCTTGGGGCTCATACAAAGTTATCTCCTCGGTTGGAGTGTGTATTTGTGTATTTGTAGAAGTGGATATTACATTAGATTGTTGTAACATCGAGGCAATAGTGGTTACCACATTGTCTAATGTTTCAATTTCGCAGTTCTCGGTTGGTGGTGGAGATTGAGTGACGGGTTCGTAGACAAGCTCTTGGTAGTCTGACTCTGGCTGTTGATTGTAAAAGATTTGCTCATTGTCGGTTGCATATACTGACTGATATGTCTCCGGTTGCTGTTGCAGATCGGGGTTAGTGGCATAGTAGCCAGTTGTGGCTACTAATTGGAATTGGGCCGGCTGTGTGGCGTATGGATAGCCAGCATAGCTGGGTGCTATAGCTGCCGGTGGTGTATATTGCACTTGCATCATTTGTTCATAGAAATTTTCTGATTGAGTTTGTTGGCCCGATATTACCGGTGTTTGGGCCAAATAGCCCCACTGTTCACTATCTGTCAAGTTTTCATACATTGATTGATACAACTGTAAGTCTGGCTGCAAGTAAGTGGCTTGTATTTCTTCAGCCGTCATGGGAATGTTCGTATGGTAAGTACTAGTGTAAGTGGCTGCCACAGGAATGACTTCCTGTGCAGGTAAGTGGTCTGGTTGCATTGACACGTTTAGTGGTGTGTGTAAATTGTCATTTGCATTTTCTGAGTAATAAGTCATCATATTTGTTTCTTGTTCATTTTGTGATTTCTTTAAAGGCGCCTGCACCTTTTCCAAATGCGTTTGTTGTTCCAATTGTGGTTCGCTTTCTCTTAACGATTGCTGTCTGAGTCTTTCCAATTCTATGCCTCTTAAAACTTCAGCGTATGAGGTGGAGCCAGGCACCCATATGGGACTTCTTGAACGACCTCTGTCTTGCTCTGGCGGCAATAGATTTGTTACACTACTTGTTGTCTCAGTTACTCTTGTTGGAGAATCTAGTTTAGTGTCAATGTTTGTTTTGATATATTCATGGCGCACTTTCTGTGGTCTGCGTCTAGGTGAACGACCTCTTTTCTGCTCTCTAGGCACTTGTATATGTTGCTTACCGACCTGCGGTTGTTGTCTACGTTCGTGTTGCTGCTGTAAGTCTTCTTCTGCTGTAATGGGAATGCTGTACTCAGATTCTTCGTCAGCCTTTAATTTTTCCATGTAATCATGGGGCAGACTACAGTCCTTGGCCTTGTATGACTCATATTCGGTTTTAGTACTTGTGGTAGAGCTGACGGTGGTGGTCTCTGTTGTGGTTGTAATTGTTTGCGTAGTGCCATATTCATCGGTATACTCTTCGGTAGTAATATATTGGTGCACTTGCGGCTTTTCAAATTCACTTGTGAAAGTTTGAGTTTCGCCAAAGCTTTCATAAGCGGGACTTTGTCCCTTTGGCGTTTGTATTTGCATTTGAGTTTCGGGAGATGCATGGCCTCCTAGCACTTCTGCATAGGTCAGACCTAATTTTGAGGGCTTTAGCATCATTGAGACCGATGACGACGTGGCCACTACCGAATGTGGATCCAGGGTATATGATAGAGCGGCAATTACATCATATCTTTGTTGCATATCATCAACAGACGCACGTAGAGCCTAAGCGTTGGCAATAAAAATAATATGGAAATTTGCCATAAAAGTTAGGTGATTGTACAAATAAGTTTAAATAAGACCTAAGCAAAATCAAAATCAATAAAAACAAATATTATAAAAAAAGGGAACTAACCTAACAAAAAACCAAGCTAAAGAAAAGCCCTGGTAAAAAAAAGCCCTGGTAAAAAAATTAACGAAGACTCTGAGTACACAAGTATATATCGTTAAATAAAGAGAATGGGAAAACCTTTTTAATTGTTTAAAAATTGTTTTATTTTAATAAAAATATAATTATAACTTTACAAACTAGTATCAAAAGCATTTTGAAAGTACGCTTGGAAGAAGTGAAAATGTTTAAATTCAAACATTAAGGAAAATACTAATGAAAACTATGGGAGGTGGCTTTTAAAAGCGTTTTCCTAAATTATTCAAATGTAATACAACAATTCAGTAGAATACTTTAAAATGCTTGGGCTTGGACTTGCTTTGCTTCTTAAATGTTTGGCTGTTGTAGCGGTGGCTGCTTAAACAACGACTTAAAGCTAGAAAATAGAATACGAGAGGTGCTGAAGGTCTACAATCTATAATTCTAATACAGCTTCATCTGGCGTACCACGAAGTATCATTAATTTAATGCGTTCATTACGAGCTGTTATTTTCGAGTGCAGAATTTTGACACGTTCCCGACATGCCTATTTTTTTAATTTTATTTTTTGTTTAATTTGTGTTTAATTTTGAAACAATGGCAAGGTTACAAATATACGATATTCATATAACAAAGACATATGGGAGATTATGGTAGAAGAGTATAAGAGTTTTTTTAAGTGTATAATATAATACAAGCATATAATAATTATTTATAACCCCACAAAGAAGAAGGCAATCATTATATTTTATTTATTTATGTTTTGTAAATGAAGGAGATTTATGTTAATTAAATAAGCAATAACAAAAGGAGAGGCACAACACAGGAACAGAGAGAGAGAAAGAAGGAGAGACAGCGTAAGTAAGAGTAATTGTTAAGCGTATAAAGTTGAACAAAAGTAACACAAGGATTTGGTTAGTGTTTAGTAGTTTATAATTAATAATTTTAAATTATTTTATATATTTATTTTTTTTTAGTTAATGAGAGAGTGAGAAATATAACAGTTTTATACCAATACCGTTTTAGCAGAGTAGAGCAACAACACCGGGTTTTTGTTTTTGACATTGTTGTTTTTTTTATATATATATTTTATTTATTTTTTGTAATTTGTAATGATTTTTAGTGAAAATGTTGTAAAGAAAAAAAGAAAATAATTTTTTACGTCAAAAATAAAAACCAAAATAAAAGAACTTAAAAGTAAAACCATAAAAATCCCATAAAAAATTAATATAAAAGAAAAATAATAAAAATACTATTACGAATTTTATGCTATTTATTAACTAAATTTAAAGCTTGAAGATCTTTTTTTTTTGCTAAAACCAAAATAAAGTTCAAAATTAACCAGAACCAAAAGCAGCATGATATGAAATAATTTTGTTTTTTTTTAATGTAAAACAAATGAGGTGAGTATTATTTAAATACGGTGCCTTTTAAGGTGAAGTTGAGGGTGAAATGTGGTGACCAGGAAGTGATTTAATTAACAACTTTATAGTATGTATGCATGTTTAAATAATTAAAGTGAAAAGTTTTCGATACTTTTACTTGAAGCTAACCAAAGAAGAAAATATATACTTTTCTCTCCAAAATGAAAATATGCATAGAAAGAAATATTTTTAGTTTTGTAATTTATAAGAATTAAACAAACAAAAAAATCACTTTATTAAATATTTCAAAGACTTACCCTCAATTGCAAAGTTCTCGCAATAAAAACTTATACATATATAAAATAATTTTGAAGGCAAAATTTTATACACAATAAAATTTTTACTCATTTTTTTAATAAAAGAAAGTCCTAATTCATAATAAATATGTTTGTTTCAAAATTTGTTTTAAGTTCAAAATGCGTAGTAATGACGGTCCAATAACCTAAACACCGCCCGCCCTGCGTCTCTAAATGCGAAAGAAATTTTCATTCGAACATTTTTTGTATTAAAAGAAAAAAAATTTATTTTGTTTTTGTTTTGTTCGAATAAAATTTTATTTCATATTTAGCGAAAAATAAAAATTAAAAAACCTAAATTTGTTTTTGTTTTCATTGTACATATTAATGTTCGAATGAAATTTTTTTTCGCCTTTAGAGAAACATGACAGGCGATAAGTTTCCTTTTTTTCCTATATTGAATTAGATATTTTGAAAAAAAAAATTTTCTAATTACATATTCACTACGAAAAGATATTTAATACAATTATTCAAGGTAACGTTGAAATTTTAATATTTTTTTAAAACATCTAAAAATATTCAAAATTTTTAAAAATACTCATTATGATGATCATGTATAATTTTTTTTCTTTTGGGTCAGACTTGTATTGTTTGAACGTTCGCCTGACACGTGTCACGTGAAAAATTATTTTTTATGCGGAGCATTATTTCTGTCTGTGTTTGTTTGTATATTTATTTAAGTTACTAGGGAGAACAAAGTGTGTGATGATGACATGAAATATCGGATAGACGTGTGTGTTAAAAATGCTTCATCAAGATCATGATTTCTTCAGTTAGAAATGATCAAACAACACACAAACATACATAAATAAACAAATGATAATGACAATGATAATGATGATGACAAAGAAAATGGATTTTTGAGAAAAATTTTAATGTTTAACAGGATTTTTATTAAAGAATGTCTGCTTGAAACAATGACAGCGGTAATGAGTAACAGTTGGGAAACATGAAGGTTTAAAAGATGATGAAGGCAACTATAGCGTTTAAATGTCTTAAGTTTCGAAAGAAAAGCTAGATAAATTAGAATTAAAAACTTTTAAATGTAAAAATAAAATTATGTATATAAAAATAAGATCTACTAAAACAAAAATTTTAATTAAAAAAACATTTTTTTCATCAACGCAGCCACCGTGCATTTCAAAGGTTATTTTAAATGATTTGTTCGTTACTTTTTGAAAATTACTTATAACAAAGTTATCGGCCAAGTGTTATTGACACATTTGTTTGGTTTATCAAACTGTTAGTAGCTGTTTTCTTTTTTTTACAGATAATGAAATTGTCTTAATAATGCGAAAAAAATATATGTATTTAATATTTAAATGCTTAAATGATGATACAAAAATTTCAAAAAACCTAATGAGCCTGCTAAACCTTTTCTAAATTTCTTTATAAAATAAAAATCTTTTTTTTATGGGTTCCCTTCAATAACAACAACAAAATAAAAGTCCTACTTTATTTCTTGTTTCATTTAAGAATATAAATAGAAACAATATAAAACATACCTGTTGTTCAGCTAAAGCTCTTTCACGATCATGAGGCAAATAGGTGGGTGCCATAACTAGCCTCAATTGTTGTTCCTCTTGTATGATTTTTTGCCTTAATGTTTGCATTTGCTGTTGATATATGTCAATTTGTTGTAGGGTTTCTTCTAAGCTGGAGCATTTAGTTTTAACTAAACCACCCAAACTATCCAATTCCCTTAACAATTCATCAACATTTTCACTTAAGCGCGGATCACCGCCCATGCCATTTTTAAAGTGAACCTTTTAATATGGAAATAAATATATAAATTTGATTTTTCTTTTTCCAGATAGTCTCTCCCTAAGTTACCTCTAATTTTTCAATCGACAGTCTTAATTTGGTCTTCTGTACATTTATATCGGCCATGGTTTTTTCTGAGTAGCCCAATTGATCCCTTAAGGGTTTCTTTTTGTGCTGAGGTGATTCTAATGATTGTTTGGTCTTTTCTATCCAGCTGCGTATGTCCTTAATTTTACGTTCACATTGATCCCATTCTTCGCAGGCTTCTTGCAATAAGGCATTCTAAATAGAAGATTTATTTATAAGAATTATAAATTAAAACAATATATTTTTAATTTCATAACAGTATACCCTTTCCAATAACACTGCTTCTACCGAGAGTTTGGCCTCTTCAGCTTCTTGCAATTTATCCTTGAGATCTCCCACTGTTGTCACTTGACTTATGTGTTCCAATTCCTTGTCCATTTCGCTTAAATTCTTAACAATCGGTTTAATGGTTTTCACAGCCGCTGCATAATCATTCAGTTTGCTTCTGGCCTCGGGTAAAGTTTTCAATTCAATATTCTGTTCCAGGAATAGCCGTTTCTCTGCCGCCCAGGTCATTACAATCTGGTATAGATTCATGAATCTTGACCAGGCATCTAAGCTATCTCCCACCTGTTGTTTCTTTTCATCTAACCAAGAACGTACCTGTCCCAACTGTTGAGCCAACTGATCGATTGTTGTCTGCACTAAAACCTTTTCATCGCTGTTGCGACAATTGTCTATGATCAATTGACCATTTGTTTTGACCATGGTAAAACGTTCATAAATGCCGGTTATTTCTTGATTAATACGGTGCAATAGTTCTTTCATTTGGGCGGGGGCTAAAGTGCGATCTTGTACTTCCATTTCGGCTTGCAGCAGCCATCTTTGTATGTCATCCACACCCGACAGATAGTCTGTGCGTACCGTTTTTGCGCGTTTAAATTCTTTTTGTTTGCTTTCCATATTGCCTTGTACACGTTCGGAGAGTAATTCCAAAGACGTAAATTCCTGGTCAATATCACTGGGTATTAAGTTTTGCTTTTTAAGATAAGCTTCCTTTGTTTTGTTGATTAATAATTGAGAATCCTTGACAGTCTCTTGAACTTGTTGCTCTAATTCAGCTAATACGTTTTCTGTTTTTACAATATTTTCATCAAATGCATGAACAGCGTGAATTTCCTCCAACAAGCTGTTGAATTTGTCTTGCAGGGTAGAGATTTTATGGAAAATGGCTTCAATTTCTTGCAAATCACGACCAACCTGACTATCCTTGTCTTTCAGAGAGTCGTTTAATCTAAATAAAATATAGAAAAAAGTTTAAAATATTGTTGATATTTATAAAATAAAAACGTAATAAATAAAACAAACTTGTTAAATCTTTTTTTTTTGTTCAGAAAACCACGCGGTCTGAATTAATTTTTTTATTGTTTTTTTCCTTTTTCTTTTCTCAACACTAAAAACGATGAGTGTTCTTATGGCTTGCTGGTGTTCTTTTGTTTAGTTAAAAGGGGCGGCAGCAATCTGTTTTTCTTTAATATTCATACAATTTAAATAAATATGTAAATATATATTTTCTTTTGTTTCCGTTTTCCACAATAAGATTTCTTGGGGTTTAAAATGCCGTGGAAAGTATTAAATGCGGCTGTTTAGCTACAGGTTTGTGCTCAAAGTGAACAATACAATATTCTGCACACAAAATTTTGGGACCTCTCGTTAAAATCTTGTGGCTTCAAGATCATCAACAAATTCGAAGATTGAAATTCGAAAAATATGAAAAAAGCATTTCTTTAGAAGATACAAAAGGGATCAAAATTACTAAGAGAATTTTTAGCATCAAATCAGAGAGAGAGAGAGAGAGAGAGTAACACAATAAACTCTCTTTTATTACCAGAAATAAGAGGAAAAACTTTTCAAGGCATTTTGTTATTTGTTTTTTTAATTTTCTGTGTTTCGACACACAGAGACCGGCACAATTGGGGGAACACAAGAAGACAGTGGACATTTAGCAATTTTTGTTAATATATTTCTTACCATGAAACAACTGTTAACAAATATTAAATAAGGCCTAATCGGAAAAACTCAAATAACATTTAAAGTGCAAAATTAAATAACTTTCAATTTTTGGGGGTAATAAAGACAAAAAGTGAAATAACTCCTAATGAGAAAAGCCCAAAGGAAATGAAATTGTTACAAATGAGTCGAAAAAACAGTGAAAGCGCACCCAACAAAAAAAGATCCAACAGAAATTAAATAATTTCCAAATCTAACCATCGAAACCTATTTGTTTGCAGAGATCATGCAGTGACTTCTCCAGGATGTATTGAAAAATACTGATAATAATAATCAGTATCTGCAATTACCCCCAATGGAAAATATTGTTCATCCTGAATGATTAAACAGAACAAGTCTGCAACTTCAGTAACAATAGCTTGGTGGCCCATAACAAAATCGACGGCAGTAACTTCAAATACTCTCTTATTATTGTTTGATTTTCTTTTGATTTCATAAAAACACGACAACATTGTTGAGAGAATGAGTGTCTAAAATTGAGAGTATAAGAAAAAACGCTGTAAAAATAAAATAGATTCTATTTCACGACCGCTTTTTCTGGCAAAATTTTATGTCAAATTGTATGGAAAACAAACGTCAGCCCCAGTTCTGTTTCATCATTCAGGCTGAACAACATTTTCCATACAGTTTGACATAAAATTATGTCAGAGAATGAGGTCATAAAATAGAATCTATTTTATTTTTACAGAGGTTTTCTTATACTCTCAATTTTAGACACTCATTCTCTCACCAATGTTGCCGTGTTTTCATGAAATCAAAAGAAAATCAAACAATAATAAGAGAGTATTTGAAGTTACTGCCGTCGATTTTATTATGGGCCTTCAGCGTTTGTTCCTGAAGTTGCAGATTTGTTCTGTTTCTGAGGCATTTAAGTTCTTAGTTAGTCGTAAATGCCGTATTCTGCTATAAAGAAAATCAGCTATTGGATTTTTATTACATTTAATTTTGAAACAATTAATATTTCCCAATAATTAAGATTTTTTTATTGTACGAAATAAGTCGCGATAGTACCTGGTATCGTGGTACCGCGATGCAAAATGTACCAAAAAAAATTCAATTGTACCATGATTTCCATCTCTGGGTGTTACCCAGTACTGCAAAGAGAAGTACTGCGTCTTTGAAAGTATCTATGTAGTGGAATTCACCAGGGGGCAAATCACGGCATTCGATATCGTATAAAATCATGAATCAAGAAAACAAGATTGCGCAGGTCCGTTATTTTGTTGTGTGTGATTGTGTTGTGTTGTGACGTAGACATAGAATATCTGTTGGAAACAAAAGTACATTTGTGTATTAAAAGCAAGCCGAAATGCAAAACTTTGGTAGTCCAAGGAAGCTCTTCCTCAAATAGCTTCAAGCCCAAACTCAAAAGTTTTACTCGACTGCATCACTTTTCTGCCCTTTTAAAATTTTTTTTTAAACCGATGCACCCGTTTAGATGTTATTTAGTTATTTCCAGTTTTTCCCCAAAAATCTCTTACACTTTTTACAACAAACACTCATTTGTATTCTATGATGACGCAGATGCGCAGTAGAAACTTTTTTTTTCGGCTGAGTGCGCAATCTTGTTTTCTTGATTAATGGAGTAAAATCCCATACAAAATATTTTTAATTTGTATGGAAATTTCGCTCGAATCGAATGCCGTGATTTGCCCCCAGCACTAAAAACCATGTTGTCTTTAGAGTCAAAGCAGACAACACGCGCATTACTAATATCTTTTCATTCGGTTATGCTTTCTAAAATTGGTTGCTATGTACATATTTGAAATTTTTTAAATTAACAAAAATAATATTATTGCAGAATAAATTAAATTAAAAATATCAACAAAAAAAACATTAATGGCCATTATTCACTCTTTTTTGGTTTCCCAATTTTGCAGGCCTGTGCATTTATTTACATATTTTTTTTTAATTTTTATATAATTTATTTTTTTTTTGTTGGATTGAAATTTGTCTTTGTTTATATTTTAAATTTATCTAAAATTTCTTTCGTCAATTTCAACAAAATGTCCTCAATTTAGCCGCCATCATCATCATCATCATGTTTTTTTTGTTTATATTTTTAGGGTTTTTTTAAATGCGTTTTTGTTTTAAATATAAATGTAGTACAATATGTATGTATTTATATTTATGTATGTACATATTTATTCTTTTTTAATTTTGAATTTTAACAATATTGCTGCCTGAAAATGAAAACGTACAGTTTTTATCAACATTTTTATTACATGACGTCACTTTCTCATTCACAGACCACATCAATAATTAACGAAAAAACATCATTTAAACAATTTATTCTCCTTCTGTTACTATGGATTCGTTGTAGTATTTTTTTTCTTTTTAATTTATATTTTTTTTATCATACATACATTATATTTGAATATTTGCAAGAATTTGCAATGATTCAGTTGTATTTAGTATTTAATACAGAGAAAACAAGTAGATAATACGTCATGATTGATTTTCCATAGCAGTTTTATTTATTGCAGGAATCTGCTTTTGTTTTTAAAGAAAGTGAAACCGGCGCACCTTTTTCGGGAAAAAAATAAACAGAGAAGAGCAGAATTTGGGTATTTTTCTACATACAAACATTTATTAAAAACTGTTTTATTGAACTTGGAAAATTTGAAAATTTATTTTAATTACCAAATTCTTCAGGGGTTTACTCTGTTATTCGAATCGAAAGAAAATGCTTTCGAATTGTTATATGAATGACATACAAAATGGAATATACAAATGGAATAGTTTTCATTTCGAATCGTTATTCCTAAGGAAAGCAAAAAAATCGTTTAATTTTCTCATTATTAAAGTTAAAAAGTATTTCTCCAAAACTAAAATCATAAGGCACGGCGCAACATGTTTTTATTTACTGCATTCGGTTTGATACTGTACTCGTATTATATAGTCCGACTATTGCAAAGAAACAATAAAAATGCAAGTAATTTTTCAAATCAATACAAATTGCGAAACACTTTTGTCAGGATATTGTAAGTGCAGCTGGCAAAAAACATATCGTTCGCTGAAAAGCTTAGTTGCTGCATAGTAACTAACAAGAAAAATTTTAAACGCTTTTCTTAATCAATTATTGAAAATTTCAATAGACAATAATTAATAAAAGAAGCAGCTAAGATTTTTTGATGCTTCCTTTTGCATTTATGCTAACATTACACAGTGCAACACATGATTTTGGGACTCAATTTTGAGAAATGCACCTGAAAGTAGCCCCGAAAAATAAGAACTTCTGCATCATTCGTTTTGTAAAGTTGAATGCATTAATAATTTTAATGGCCATACGAATTTTTTTTGTTCAAGGTGGATTTTTATCAATTTTTCTATATTTTAAGACGGTTATAACTCGGTATAACGTACGATATACTTGTTGTTTTTGTTGTTTTAAATATTATTATTAATTATTAATGCAGTCAACTTGGCAAAACGATAGATGCAGAAGTTCTTATTTTTGGGGCTACTTGCACGTTCATTTATCATAATTGAGTCACAAATCAATGAGCTAAATAATGTTGCACTGTGTTATGTGACAAGATAAAAAGTTAGAGAAATAGAATAAAATATTTTTTAAACAACACAAGCTGCTTAAGCTCCTTTGGCCTGTCTGCAGAAACACCCAGGGTCTTTTTTATCTTGGACCAGCACTCAGGGGATGGATGACCCGCACACATGCAATGCATTGTGCTGGAACTAGTGGAAAGAGATAGTGATAGCAATGACAGGAGATGAAGCTTCATTCGCTCTTTACAACTCTGCATTCTACATTCTTAGAGCAGTGTTGCAGCGACTCTGGTGTCGAGGAGGAACATTACGAAGTTTGAAGCTGGTCTTAGTAGCCATTTTTTTATTAATTATTTTACTTCGCCGTTGATTATCCTACTTTATACCAACGAAGGAGGGCGCTCTGATGTTACATTGGAATTAGGATCATCTGAAATTGGTACTGTTCAGTGACCAATGACCATGCCTTCGCCACAGAAACCTTCCACCAACAACCGACACAAAGGCACATCAGAGAAATGCGTGGTGTTTTTATTTCATGACTCTGTCTGACACTGGGTTTGAACCCAGGTCCTTCGGTTTGTAGTCAACGTGCTTACTACCTGGGGCAACGCCACCCTCTTGGCAGGAATCGAACCCGCGATACTCAGACTAATAGTCTAGTGCAATCTATTCCGAAATTTTTGGTACATATTCCTTCAGTTTAAAATTTAAACCTATAAATATTGATACCTTTAATAAGTCGATTAACGGAATGGAATTTGTAAAAAAGTAACTTTAAAAAAAAACTATTTTTTAAGTACTTTTTGTAAGAACTTTTTTGAATTTTCTCATCTCTTGTGAGCCCTCTTTAGCGCTTAATATGCTGCACTTTTCAGTACATTTTTTTCTGTACTGCAAACGCTTTTCCCGAAATCAAGTGAGGTAAGTCTGCAATACTATTTGCCAAACTAACTGGAATAGAAATGCTGCTCACATTAACAGCAAAAAAAAAAAAGCAAAAACTATCCTACAATAACAATAAACTGACTGAATGTGATACTTCCTTCCACATGCCAACGATAACGATCAGTTTGCAAAATATTAGCGATATTATGGGTGATTTATTTATATTTAGCACACATTGATTTGAATTGAAGTTTATATGTTGGCTACAACGTATCATGTTATTTTGAGAAAATACCATGTATGCGTTTTCTATGAAAAATGTTTCCAACATTCTTTCAAATACTGCATGTACGAGTACTATTAAAAGTACAATAACCTTCAAATTAAACATGTAAATGGTGTTAAATGTTGTGCTTATGTATTTCTTTTTGTATCTAAATTAATTAAAATGACAGCGACCTTTACACGGCAAAGAATTAAAAAGTGAAAATAGAAAATCAAAACAACAATTATTTTGAACAAAATTCACAAATGAAACAAAAATTTTAGAAGACAACAAAAAAAACCTACGAAATGTCAAAACTAAGATGATGATGTGAATTTCGAAGAGAAAAAAAATTCTCAAAAAATTATTCTAGTTGGAAAAAAGCCAAAAAAATGTTGTTGTTTTATATAAACAACAATAATTTATATTAACAAAAAATGCGGCGTAATATTTAACAAAAAATAAAATAAGTTTTCTTAAATTAGCCAAGATTTATGAAAAAAAAATTCATTCTCTTTTTTTTAGGAAAAACTTTTTTTTGAAAAAACTTCAACCATTTAGTTGCATTAAAAAACAACAACAAAACGAAAGAAAAACACTTTTGGTAAATATTTTTAAAATTTAAATATAAAAAGTTCTATTCTTTCTCTGTTAAGAAATTGTATTAAAAAAGAGGTTGAGTTTTTTTGGCTTTTTTTCTATTTTGCTCTAGTTTGATCAATGTTTGTTGCTGCAAAAAAATATAAAAAAATAAAATAAAAAAATAAGTGGAAGGCAGGCATCAACAACTAATTAGAAACAAACTAAATATTTGGGTCGTTTGGCTTTATTTGAAATCCATACAACTCACAATTTAACAACAACAATTTATTTTAAATATTTAGCTAATGTTCTAAAGTATTTTTGAAAGATATTGTCTTTGTGTAGGGTAATTTTTTCGCTGTTTGTTTTTTTTCGGCGAATAGTTTTTGTTGGTAAGAATTTGCATTAATTCATGTGTGAATTGCGACTTTAGGTTTCGTAATTTTACTTTGCATCAAACAAAAAAGGGGAACTCATAGAGAAACCCCTATTTTCCTTTTACTATCATGCCTTCCTTTTACAATTGCACTAAAGGCAATTACTATCATTTTTGGCCAGCGCAAGCTGAGAAGAAGCTTTTTTCTAGAAACTGTCAGAGTCTTTGCTGGGGATCGAGCCTGCAGCGCCTTGATTGAGTATGTACAGCACTCCCAACTAGAGACAATACAAGATAAAATTAAAATAGCCACAACGTTACTCTCAACGGCATCCACTTTCTCTAGTCTGAATCTTTTGAAGGAGAACGAAAGGAATTGGAAAAAAATCAGTTTTATCACACAAATCTTTTGTTATTATTAATTACATAGAATATAGTTATCGTTAATACAGTCCTACTGCAGCAAAATTTTTGAAATGTACACATTAAAAAAAATAGTTTAAGGAACATAGAGGCTTTGTTCTTCTCGCTCAGGAGTTGCACTCAACAAAAAAAATTATTCGCATTATTTTTTATGGGACGCTCTAATATTATTTGTTGTTTAATATTCATTCACTGATAACGAGTCAACGATTTGGCAGCAAATGATTAAACTTTCTTTTCAAAATTAAATTTCGATATCGTTTATGGCTCGATATCTGTAAGTCAATAAATTCAGGTCCTTATTTTGTAAAACGCAACGCTAAGCGTTAACAAATTTTTAGTTTCTTTTGTTTTTGCATTTTGGAATTTTCACATATAAAATTTATCAACGGTAAGCGTCGCGTTTTATATGTATATGAGACCCTAAAATAAATTTTTATTAAAAAACTGTTATTAAAAGTTTTTTTTATTCGAATAACTTTTATTTTATATATGTTAGTCGAATCAGCTTTCGAATTAAAACTATTCGATCAATTTTATTAGAACAAAAATTATTCGATTAATTTTATTCAAAAAAATTTTATTCGAATAATAATACACGAATTAACTTTTATTCGTGTAATGTTAATCTAATAACTTTTTTCGAATAATTTTTATTCGGATATTGGCTGCGTTCATTTGAAGGCAGATTCTACTACTACACAATATTCCGTGGCCCAATTCTAGATGTACGGCTCTATGGACAATCTGCAAGCACTTGCACGTCAAGAAAACGAAAGTTCGCCCGAGAAGATAGCGCTGTGCATGAAAGTGAGCACCGATAGCAGCAGCGCTACAGACTACTAATAATCAATTTATTTTGAACGATATTAAACCATATGAATGCAAACAATATGTGGTCCCAGCAGGGTGTCGCTATTAGGAAAAGATTTTAGTTTAAGAATTCTATTAAAAACCTTAAAAGTGAAGTTTCAGAATATTTCAAATCCAATACAAGACAAGCAATTAAATTAATTTATTAAAAGCGAAATCGGTAATATCTTAAGAGTATTTTAAAGGTCTTATTCACATCGATATGTTGTTTCGATTTCTGAAATTTAAGTTTTAATTTTGAGGTCATCAAAATTACTCATAAGCCAACAATGTGCGGCAACCCAATTAATTGTTTTTTCTCGTCTAGTGATCAATCCGATAAAAACAAAATTCAAAACGAATATGTATTATTCAAAAATAATACATATTTTTTGTTTAATCAAATATCAGCTTAATCAGATTTTGACTAATAAGAAGTTTTGAACAATTAATTATTGTATTCGTTTTGAATTTTGTTTTTATCGGATTAATCACTAGACGAGAAAAAAAAACAATTATTCGGGTTGCCGCAGATTAATCATATGATTATAATTTTCATTATGAACAAGTTATGTATCACAATTGTGATTAATTTTTAAGTTTGAGTTTTTGTTTTTTTGCTTTTTTTTGAATGCCATTCAATTGATTTTGAATGTGTTATGGCGCTTTCCTTTCCAAAACAAAGTTCAATATTTTTTGCCCTTTCTTGTTGTATCATCACTTACGATGCAAAATTTTTGTCTTAATAAAACTTTGAAGAGCAATTTTTTGATAAAAACTAAAAGAAATGTTACATTTTTTTCAGAAAAGAAAACGGCAATGGCTTCATTTTCTCTAAAATATTTTTATTTTATATTTTTGAATAAAATTATTAAAATTTGAGTAACAAAAATTTAAGACGTTCAATTAATTAGAAGTATTGACTAATCGATTGATTGATTAATCGATTGATTGATTAATCGATTGATGGATTAATCGCACAACTCTAGTCATGACTTTATTTTGTGACAAAAAATAAAATTAAAAATGGTTTAAAATTTTATTAAATAATTTATTCAAGCTTTAGGTCCAGAAAATATATATAAATGATTTATTTTAAAATAAATGGTTTATTTTACACTAAATCATTTACATTTATTGATTGAATAAATTATTTAATAAAATTTAATAAAAAGGTCAAATAAATCAGAATAATTCTAATGTTTAAAATTTGTTAGGCTTTCATATTCTGCTTTCAATAATAAATATTTTTAGCGCAACCATTTTTTAGATAATAACGCACGACCTTGAATTATTTTCTAAATTTAAAAAGACACTCAAACAAATTTTGGCCCCACTCTAAAAACATCTCCCTTTAATTCGTTATGCAAAATGCTTCATGGACAAAATAAAATACTTCAAGTGTAAACGACCTCGCACGCGCCAGCAAATTTTTCAGAAACGCTAACTTAACTAGTTTTGTCATATAAGCCGGGCTAAGTTTTTTTGTGGTTTTGCTTAGATTTCTTTTATGAAGTAAATGATTTCACTTGATATGCACAAAAGAAGGTCTAATGACATTTTCTTGTTTTCTTGGAACCCACCTTGTTTAGTACACGACTTTAGTTCAGTCATATATCTTGGGATTTTTTCGCAGGTTGAGGTGAACTTTTAAAATCGGCCAACTAGTTTTCCTTAACTCTTTTGCCAAAACACAACTACACAACCTTAAAATTAATATTAAAAAAGGTTGGAGTGTGCACAAAACAAAATGATAAACTTGTTTCTGGTTTTTTTCCCAATGAAATTTCAAACAGCAGTTTTTAAAAGAACTCTGTTTTTTTTATTTCTGTGTGCGGCAAATAATTGCAAGCATTAATCATACGCCTTGGTAATCCACAAAGCAGACGTTATGATTAATGCAATTCTTCCTTGTCTTGCTTCAAGTTATCTTGAAAAATCGAAAAATAATTATGTATTAAAATTTAAAGCTTTTCTTCCAAACAATTTCAAGAGTTATAAATACTTTTTTGTCTTTGAAGGTTTGTTTTTTTTTGTATTTTATAAGCAAATAAACCTTGTCACTTTATTTTTCTTTTATATCCAAATGTCTTTTATATAAGTATCTACATAAGTCTCTTTAGGTATAAAATATTTATTTTCTTCTTTGCTTTTTTTATTCTTATTATTTTGAATCATTTAAGATTTCCAGCCATCCAGTAAAAACACGTCTGCTTATTTCTATGACTATTTTAAAACTGAATGGTCTGCATTGAATAAGTACGGAAATAGCTGAAGTGATCGCTCGCATACATGAATTTATTCACTTTTTTTTTGCTTTTTTTCCTTTTTGGCAAAATGCAAAGCAAAAATTTTAACAAAATGTTAAATATACAAGACAAATTCAACCTACCACCCAAAACAAGTTTCGCTCTTTTAAAACATAAAATTCACCACACCACGAAATAAAGCTTTCTGATTAAAGCTTTTTTCAAATAACATCTCAAAGTAACATTTCACAGTGGGGAACAAAATAGTTACAAAGAATTTATTTAATGTTTTTGTTAAATTAAAAATATATAAATAATAAATAATCGGCATCCAGAAAGCAGAATTCTGGGGGCAAATGCTGCTAAAAGTCAGTTTACACCATCCTATAGATGGTTCAAAAACACATCTTGATCTAATGAGCAGCTGCATTTTCTTGAAAATAAAATTCTGTATGTGTATATATTAAGGTGCTTTTTTTGTACTATGTGTGTGATGGTGTCACACAGGTTGGATGATGGGTCGGCATAGCAACCACTTTAAAATTAAGGACTCGCAAAGACACCCAGAACACCCAGTGGCTGAGGTTCGACCGTAGTTCATTAAATTTTGAAGTTTGAGCGTTATTGCGATCCACCATACTTATGTGTTTAACATGCATGTTTCAGTAGTAACTTTGAACGTTTTTTAAATTTTGAAATATACAATGAATTTTAAAGAAATATATTTTTCGCACAGTTTATCAGGGTTACGCTTTGGGCCTAATCGGACCAAAGTTGTTAGCGATAATATTTATTGACGAAAAACTATGATTCAAACACAGACTACGGCCTGAAATGTAAACTACGAATATATTGAATTTGCTCTACTGTGGTTTAAACCCAAATCGCGGGTAGAGCGCAGGCTCGGCGTGGAGTTGCATTGCAATGGTAGGTAGGAGTTTTATATAGGCTCCGCACCTAACCAAGGGGGAAGGCCTGTCCCAATACGTGTCTTGGAATTGGTACCCATGTGCAGCAGCCTGTTGTCGTTAAATCGGAAAACTACTGTTGAATATTAAATTAGAGTTACATATTTAATCCTATAAAAATTTCAAGGGGTTTACAATAATAAATAGAACATTGTATTCGATAAAATATATATGTATATATATATTTTTTTACACTATTATGCCACAAAATTGTTATATTTTAAGAAGTGAGCTGATATCGATGAAAAATTAAATAAAATAATTTCAATATTATAAAACTGAAAAAGCAAACAAAAAAGCAACAGAATTTGCTTGAAAGTTGGTAAGAAAAAAACTGTATAAAGCGTATTGTGTATGTTGCAGTTTTCAAGCGTCAAAAGTTTGAAACGCGTTGTCGCGTTTCATTTCTTCATTTATTAAAAATTTATTTATTTATTCAATTTTTACAAAATCCCAAAGTAGTCGGAATTGGATTTGAAAGACAACAAAAAAACTTTTCTTTGATGAATTTCAATAATATCGGTTTTATGTTCAATCTAGAATTACTATTTGTTTTTAACATAAACCGATGACACTGAAATTCATCATATAAAAGTATTTTTTACCATCTTTTCAAATCCAAATCCTACTACCTTAGATTCTAGGACTACCCTGGTTGTCCTAAATTAGAGTTTTTTTGTGTAGCAAACAATTAAATTTAACCAAAGAAATACTGTTTGCTAACAATAGGTTAATTACAGTTGTAAAAGTTTTGCCCCCCACTGTACATGCGGAAGCAACAATCGGCAAGTGAGCGCAAAATCTTCGGATATATTACCCATGCGGCAATAAATTTGTTTCTAACAAACTTTTAAGAGATAAAAAAACTATACAATTACCGGCAAAAGCCGCATTAGTTGAATAATTTATCATCTATTTATACGATAATTGCATTAACAATATATTATAAGCATTTTAAATGTATTTTACTGATAAGCTAGTAAAACAAATGCCGGTAATTTGTTTTTTTTTTTTTTTTTGCAATTAAGCTCGTGCATACATTTGCAACAACTCTTTGAATTTCTCTTAAGTTCTCCTCTCCTCTTGCAAAAATTAATTCACTCACTCACTAGATAATGCAAAATAAAATTATATATAAAAAAGTATCTACTATCGAAACTATAAAGAATAACAAAATTGTTTTCTTTTTGTTAATGGTTTTTATTGTTTTATTTCTACAAAAGCAAAATAAAAAAATATTTAAATGCGAATACGAGTATATTTATAATTACGCGATTACCTCATTGCTTTCGAAAGCGAAAAACAAAAAAAACATAATAATAAAAATACAAAATAATAATAATGCTTTTCGTATGAATTAAATCAAACAAACTAAACTAAATTGAATAAAATGAAATACAAATTCAATTCACTGCACATTTCGAGTGGTGAATGGTGGTGGTGTTTACTTTTTTTTTTGTTATAAAAAAAGAGAATTTATTGCTGTTGACTGATGCAGCAAACTTTTCGCCGGTATCTACTACGTAACTATGAGATACATGTGCGTGGTGTATGTTTCACAGGTTTAAACGAATGTATCTATCTACTAAAGGGTGTCCCAAAATTAACGCAAAACTTGAAGTGAATGGAAAACAAAGTTTATAGTTTTTTTCATTATTTTTGAGACTTTTCAATGAAATGAACGCACGCTGTTTTGGTATGTAACGTTTTATTTTTACAAGTTCTAAACTGTCAGCTGTCAACTTGTTTTTTTTAGAGATACTAACTGCCTGTTCGCCGATATCGAAAGAAAATGTTGTTTCGTACATTTAAAACGAATAAAAACACCCCTATCGTGAATATTTTTTCCCTCGAAATATTTCCCTTTTCCCTGATGTTCCAATCGCGAATAATTCCCGCGAAAATGTTCGCGTGAGAAAATAAATTCCCCTTATAATATTTTTCAGTGGAATTTTTTCACTTTTCCCTTGGTTTTGTTAACTTAATTTTTGCAGGTGAAATTAATAAAAACATCATGCAATTTTAACATTTTCCTTCAAATTACATATTTAAGTTCATAAATATTTCTTTTCAATTTAATTAAATTAAAAATTTAATTAATTTATAACCAAAATGTGTATTTCTTTATTATTAAACTTTAATTTGTAAGCTTTACAAATCTTCTTCCCTTTTATACCTTCACTGAGAACTGATTGCGGGAAAAAAGTTCACGGGAGATTCACGATAGCAATTTCCCTTCGAAGTGAAAAAAATTTCATGGGAACAGAAATTCCACTTGTTATTCACGATAGGGGTGCAAATTTTAAAAGTCGTTTTTGTTTCAAATGTAATAAAATACGAAAAAAAAATGTCTTTCGATATCGACGAACAGGCAGAAACACTTTACTGCACAAATGGCGGAAACGTCAAGTTTTGTGTTAATTTTGGGACACCCTTTCTTTACATTAAAATGACTAAATTTATAGACGACAGAAACAAGTTCAGTACGAGTGCCCGGTATGATTCGTGTAAAAATTTCCTTCAGCATAGAAATTTCCCATCGAGGAAGTTATTTAATTTTTACATAAATATTTTTTAAAGTTAAATGAATAAATATTAAACATTTTCTTTCAGAATTAAAGTTTATTTATTGTAATAAATTTCAAAAGAATACGACAGTTTGGAATGCATATTCTTACAGCCAAGCCAGCACAGTGGCTTGAGAACAGTGATGCCGTTTTAAAATATACGGGTTGATAACCAACATCACCGCACTATAATTAGCCGCAACATCACCGGAACAGCATGCCCGTCAATCATTTTTTTCCCTCCCGATCGAACATATTTACTGATTACGAGTTTTTACAATTTCTATTATTGAATCTGTAGTCGACGCGTAACAAGAAAACGTAACTGATGCGGCGCAACCGTTGAGTGTTTGTCTTAGAAACGCAGAGTTGAGTAGTTCCGCTCCATATAACAGTATTTGTTGCCATTTTCCTCATCATAAATTGTTTTCGCTACTTAACATGTTGTGCATGGTATCCACAGCTGTTCCAAAAGAATTATGCGCTTTTATACTCTAACGCCGCGTTGTTAGGTGGCGGCTGCAAATTAATTTGCTAATTTTTGGATTACAAATGCGATAAAGTAATGAAATAAAATTGAAATACTAAATTCATTACATACAGTAATGTATGTAGGTTCATTATGGAGTGTATTTATATTAATTACATATTTAGTTCAATATACAGTTTAAAGATTTTTTGAAGACAGTGGCGGCTTAGCGTTGAAATGTAAATACTATGGGCGCATTTTTATCATTTTATTACAGTGTCCCTTGTTTTGTTGTGGAAAGACAGAATACATATTTATTTCGTGGGTTAAATTTTAGAATAAAAATGGAAAATTCGTGGATTGCTGACCGCCTCATTAGAGATTTTGTTTATATAATATTTAAAAAAAAGTCAATTACACTCGAAATTGAGTTGATTTAAATTATTTCCTTTAAACTCTTGTATTCCTTTTAAATTGTTTTTATTTTGTTTAGATTAAATATTTGACCTTTTTTGGTGTAATTACAAAATTGTTTGGTAATGAATGTATTTTCAATATCTGGGCTTTCAAGGTCATTTAATAAAAGATTACTTTTTATTTCAAATTATTCCGACTTCTTCAGGGAATTTTTTTAATTTTCTTGGATATATAATCTTCTTTAGAGCGATTTTTTATTTTCCATTTTTTAATTTTGCGGCATTCTTATCAAGCCATTTCTAAGACGTAACTGTTGGACTCAACAGTTGACAACAGTTTCACAACAATTGAACTAAACGGCTACCTCTTATGATCGCGTCCATTGTAGCTTAAAATCAACTCGGTAGCTTGTTGGCACCTGGCGAATATGTATGTATCTCAATGAATCTTTACAAATGTCTACAGTCATTACGGTTTGTGGTCCTCCCTTAGCTTAAATAAATATTTTGTTTACCAAAGTATTTCGTATTCTGGAAAACTGTAGAACCAGTAGGACAACACTTTATGGGAATAATTTTTGGCGCTAACTAGACATTTAGTGCATTCAAATAATGTCCTACATAAATCAGAGAACCCTAGTAATATTGTACAAAGTAACTCATAGCGAAGCACTTTATTAACTGCCTGTTTTTGGAAAATGAAAACAAAATTGTGAGGTAGAATTTATATTGAAAATAAAAACAAATTTTCGTATTTTATTGTTGTTTTCAATATTAATTCTCACTTACGATTTTGTTTTCATTTTCTAAAAACAGGTAGTAATTTTTTTTTAATAATAAAATTAAAAATCAAAGTAAAATAAATTACAGAGCGATTCTTTATTTTCATAACACAAGCTTGCAAAAAGTTGAGAAGCACAAAATTTTAAAAACGATAACTTCATCGACATTCATTTCTACGGCTTGCCAATAATTTTTAAAAAAGTTTTTAATTCAAAACTTAAAAAAAATAACTCACACTTTTAAAAAACTTTCAATAGATTTAAGTGTTTAAGATATACAAAAATTTTTAAATAAACAAAATGTTAGTCATAGACGCGGCATCAGTCATTTTATTAGTCAAATGATTTATCGTTGAAAATAAAAAGTTTATTAAATGCAGTTTGCACACCAATGCCAAATTCGTTTGCAACTTTAAATGTTGCATTCAAATTGATAAATTTTAAACTTTTGCAAGTTCAAAATGCAATTATTTTAAAATCAATTACAGCATTCAACATCGACCGCCAGACATTAAGATAAACAAGTGAAAAAAAAAAGTTCAGTAATTTATAAAAATACATTTTCGAAAAAAAAGCAACTTTTTACTCAAATATGACATCATTTTTCTCCTTTTAACAGATTTTGAACAAAATATTTATTTTGCGTTTCAAATTTATTATTTATTTTGATTTTTTTTCTGTTTAATTTATATGTTTCTTATTTCTGTTTATTCGTTCGTTTGTTCGAACACTCAAAAAATAAAAATTTGGTTACAACAAGCAAATTTCGATCATCTGTTACAATGACGGATCGATTAGAGAATGTGACAAATGAAATAATGCAACTAATTTGTTATGAAAAAACATTCAATAAAATGTTATACGTATGTAGATAATTTACACATTTTTCTATACGTAGTTTCAATACGTGCAAACAATAAACTATTTTATTAGGCAACGATAGATAAGAGAGAATTAGAAAATATTTCATATTTAAGATAGATTTGAGAAGAACTTAAGGTAAATAGAACAAATAAATTTGATACATAATTGTTATATCGAATGAGCCATTAATAAAGGCAATTTCGAATACAGTAGTGATCAAAACAATTGGAACTGAGTTGACTTAAATACATTTTTGATTGATTTGTCAGCATCAAATGGTTTTTGTACTTTTTGCTGTTTTCTTTTATATTTATTTTTTTTTGTTTGTTTGTTTGTTTTGGAAACAAATAGGAAAAAATGTATTTCTATCCTTCCCAGTATTTTATGAATAAAAGCCAATACACTGAAAGTATTAAACAAGTTTTTCTTACGAGTGAACTGCTGCTTAGCCGGCACAAAAAGGAAAAGTATTTTGTATAATGTTGGTGTAGAGTGTAGGCAGAACATCGACCATTTAGATCGGTGATGTTTCAGTATATTCCGTGAAAAAATACATCAAAGATTCTACACGATTTTTGAATTATTATTTTTTCTTTCTTTTGTTAAAAAAACACAAACTGCGAAGCCTTTTTAGCTTGTCTGCAGAAACAACCAGGATCTTGCTAGAATTACAGCCTGCGACCGCCTGACTAATAGCATAAATTAATTATTAATGATTAGAATAGACGCAAATAGAAAAATTATGAAAAAAATCGCAAATGTTTTCTCCATCACGGCATGATTTATTAACATTAATAAAATTATAAGTAAATAAACAATTTCAAAAACAGACAACACATTTTGCTAATAAAAATTAAATTTTTGGAATTATTTAAACAGTCAACAATAATAATATAAATCTAAAATTAGAATTATTGCTCAATTAAATACGAACTTAAATAAATTCAAATTAATACGTTTTTCACTTTTAAACTGAATTCTTTTTTTTATAAATTGTTATTTTCAAACTTATTGCTTTAATTGAAAGTTATTAATATGGAGATTTGTTTAAACAGTCTAACATACCATTTACTAGTCGATGGGAGCACCCAAAGATGCACCCAAAGATAATGATGTGGAGACCGTCGAAGCAGTACTGTACGTTCTGCTTCTCTTAATTAATTTCTTATCAATAATAATTTCAGAAAGTTATTAATTGAATTTTTCGAATTGAGTCCTCGAACTCGAACCTGATTAATAGAGTTCAATATAAAAGAGTGGATGTCTGGGCGACATGCATATACATTTTATAAATAATAATGCAATCAAATTGGAGATTCACCTGTTAGCACTGAAGTTCACTATGATCATTGGCAATTGTTTTTTTTAATGCTTGTTTGCAAAAAGTTTCAAAATTATACCCCAGGGCTTATTTATAACGGTACATTACATTACGATTTCATACTTTCGACTCTCATAACAAAAAAATCTAGGACCTAATTTCCTCAATCAGCTCACCAAAGTGATATTTCTTATGTATATGAAATCCAAAAAAAATATTAATTTTAATAATTTTGGTTTTGAACTTCAAAACACAGGCATTTAATGTCCTGCATAATTTTTAGATTTTTGTGCTCCCTATAAATATCACTTTGAAGACGCGATTTAACAAATTAGGGCCCTAGTTTAGGTCAAAACCAAAAAATGAAGTTTATAGTTGAAACTATGAGCAAAGTATACACTCAGTCAGAGCTGCAAGCAGCTGCAATCAATTGGCATTGAAATCAAAGTCAGTTTGATTGATTTCGCAATGATTTAGATTTAAAATTATAATCTTGTCAAATTTGCAATATTTTGTGATTGCAATCATTTTGAAATAATTTTTTTTTTAGAAATAATTCAATGCAAATTCATTTAATTGCAATCAAATTGAAATCAAGCAATTTCAATCAATTCTCCTGCAATCACAACTCTAGGGAAAATCCATCGAAATAATTTAAACTTGGAATCTAAAGGTTTCCACTAATTATTGGGCATTTCAAAATTATCAAAGTAAGCTTTGTTTCAAGAAGAAGGAGTTGTATTTGAAAAGAACGATGATTTTGATTCTTATTTAATTTTGATTGCCATTGACGGGAATTGATTGCAATTGAAATATTTGCAATCACATCAATTGCAATCAAAATTATCAGATTTCTAAAACGAGAAGTTTTATTTAAAGAGATTTGATTGTGATTTAATTTTGATTGTAATTGACGGGATTTGATTGCAATCAATCATTGCAATGAATTAATATATGAAATGATTTCAAAAAATTGTTTTAATCGTTTTTATCCTATTGATTTCATGATGCAGAATTATAATAAATAAATCAATTTACGAGCAATCAAACTTGATACATGAATTGATTTCAAAAAAATTTATTTAATTGGTTTTGTCGTATTGATGTCAAGATTTGAAAATCTAAAAATAAAATCAATTTACGACTTCGAAATCTGTGCGATTACAATTAAATCGATTTTACAGATTGCAATCGATTAATATATAAAATGATTTAAAAAAATTTATTCAATCGTTTTTATCGTATTGAATTCATAAAATAAAATTAAAATAATTAATTAATAATTAACGATTTCGAATGCAATCATTAACGAGAAACTATGTGATTACCATTGAATCGATTGCAATCAAATTTGATACATGAATTGATTAAAAAAAATTTATTTAATTTCTTTTGTCGTATTGATTTCATGATGTAAAATTCTAATAATAATGCATTAAAAAATTAGCAGTCGTTAAGGCAGAATCAGTGCGATTACAATTAAAACGATTGCAATATTTTACAGCTCGCAAAATATTTGAACAAAAAACAGTCCCGATCAGATGATTAGAACCCCTTAAATTTCTCTTTTTAGTGTGCCATATCTTTTGACATTTTTTGCCTAGAGCGAAATTTTTTTTCAACTATCGGAAGGATCATTAATTTAGTGGAGATCACAAAAATATTTACAAAAAAAAGTTTATTTCAAGAGAATTTTTTTATAAAATTTTTCCGAACAAGGCGAAAATTTCTTAATTTTTTCGTTCATGTAATTAGAACCAGTTTGCATTTTAAAATATTTTTGCTAGTAATAGATTTTGATTTATACAGTGGAAGCAAAATAATACATTCTAATAAATATTAGTGATAAAAAATATATGACATTTTAAAAGCAGCAATTTATGTTCTCTAATCAAATGATTAGAAATAAAAAAATTCTGCAGATGTCCAGACAGGTGACTTTTATGAAGTAAAAGATTTTGAGATTTTTGTGTTGTAAACTATTTGAATAAATGTAGATATTATGATTTTTTTTTTAATTTTACAATAAACTCCAAATTGATCGCTGTTATTCTAAAAAATTGTAGGCCCATGTAAAGACCAATTGATTTGAATTTTATAAGCAAAAAAATAATTATGATAATAAATAAATGATTGAATACTCACTCGTTTTGTTGTTTAACTAAGTTATCCAATTTGGCCTGTATGGCCTTCGCCGAGGGTTGGTGTACTTCCCTAAGGAATGTGACGATTGATTTTGAGAGCGCCTCAATATCTTTATGTGATGATTTAAGTTCTTCAGATTCAGCGAGTATTTCCTGTTTAGATAAAAATAATACAAAGTTTTATAGAAAACGAAACATTAAAATTAAATATAAATTCTAATTTTTCGCTTTGTCCAGTAAATGAATGAAATGGGGAAAAATCTGCGTTTATTTGAAATTACTTTTGAAACTATGTGGTTACAATCTGCATATAAACATTTACATACTTATTATGTTCGTTTTGTTTAATTCATTTCTAACCACAAAATTATGAAAAGTAAAAAAAAGCTGCCGGGCGGAACTACATAAATATACATAATTCATTGAAGAAATATCAAAATAAAGGGGCTTGTTCGCATATCGCTCATTTGTTGCAACGTTATCGTCATAACTCGTCAATTGTAAAGCTCAACGGAACTTAACTAAAACAATATTCTCAACCCAAGAGGTGAGTACATAAAATATTTGTATGAATTTTTTAAGCAAGCTAGATAACGATTTGTTGATTATTTCTGCATTATTATTACCACAAAACTTGCACTTTTTGCATTACAACGATGTGAGGAATTGCAGAACAAAAAGTGTTTTTTTTTAATTTTGCGAAAAATTCAACTATTCCCATATAAAAACTACATGTCGTTTCCTTAATAAAGAAAGGCCCTAAGTATTTTTTTTCAAAATCGAGTGTTCAACATATTTTGATAAGAAATCTTTGAATTTATTGAAACATGCAAACAACTAAATATTGAAAAAAATAAAAAAAATATTTGGGCATTTCTATATTAAGGTAACGATATGTATATGAAACTCTAAATTTTAGTAGATTTTTAACGAAAAAACGTGACCAACAAACTCCATTGAAAATATGTACTTTAATCAAATCAAGCTGTTTTAAGGTCCGTCAACAAAGTACTCATTGTGTCAACCTCCTCCGCCGATACTTTAATGTCAGTTGAAAAAAGCAACGTATAACGTACGACGGCTTTTATGTGACTCGGCCTTAAAGCTTTTGATTAAATCCGTAGAAAAGCAATTGCTATTTTTTTCTAAACTCTTTATCAGTAATTGTAAGACACCTTCCAATTCCATTGAATTTCCCAGCTCCTTAATTGCTATATCTAGAGGCTTTAGGGTATTATTTAATTCTGATAACAACGACAACATATACAGACGGGCTTACTAAAGTAATAATCTGATGTATTTCGATTACTTAACAACTTGAAAAGTTATGAAATTTCAAATAGTGTTTACATAAAGCAAATAAGAAAACTATTCGAATGTTCGAATATTCGACCAAAATTATTCGAATAATTCTTTATTCTAAATTGAAAAATGTTTGTTCGTTCGAAAAAAATTAAAAAAAATTTTCGAATTTTTCGAATAATTTTTATGCGAACGACAACCCCAGTGGACAGCCACTAAGCTACATTTAAGTCTCTTCAACACTTCATTACTAATTTCTAGTGTTAATAAAATCGAAAACCAATTTAAAAAAATAATAACTTTTCCTAAATTGTAAATGATAAAAATCGTGTTCATATAAACACGTCTTGATAGCAAGAATTTTTTCTTTGCTAACTATTTGTCACTATTTATTTATAGTTTTATTAAAATACATACTTTTCTTTTCAGAACTTCCTCTCTTTCTTTAAAATATCTCAAAAAATGTTGCTGTTACTCTTTTAATTAAAAACGAAATTAAATTGAATATTTCCGAACAGACTTTCGAAGGTCAGCTACGTTTTTTTTTACTTAATTTTTTTTTGCTTTTCTGTAGAAACACTTCCATATAAATATGTACGTACATATACGTACGTACGTATGTACATTTAATAAGAATATTAAAATACTTGATTAACGCTTAACTTGAATACACAATTCGGAGGGAATAATATTTATAGATATACATAAATGTTAATTAATGAAAAATCAGACGAATTAATTTTACGCTAACTTTGCTCAGAGTATGAATTTCAATGATAGATAGCAAATAGAATAAAATGTAATAACTACGGTTTTACGAATATGTATTAAGGAATTAGATCAAAATATAAAAGATAAAAAAAATTAACATTTCTTTTACTTTATATCAAAAAAAATTTTATTCAAAGTTTTCTTAGGACAAAAATTTTGCCTCGTAAGTAGAGTTTTTTCTTGGGAATTCCCGCCTCGCCATTTCAAAAAGAGTAATAGCGTGGCCATAAAATGCACTGGTGAGGCAGGTTGCCCGACTTGCATATAATTATGAAAATTTCTATAAAATGATAGATTTCATGCGATCAGAGATGCATCTTTTTAAGAAAATAAGTTACAACGAAAGCAAAATTAAATTAACATTATTTATTTTATAAATCAGCAACTATTTAGTCGCAAAAAAATCAATAAAATCTAAAATTACTTGAGTGAAAAATACACATGTATGTGTTTGCATCTCCTTTTTGTGTGATAGTGTGGCAAATTCGATTTTGATTTTGAAAATTGGGACAGAATTCTGTCAGATTTTCCAGTGAATGAATCGTACGACTGTGTACGATAGTGTATCACGGGCTTAAGTGTTTCAAACTTTCTAATACAATTTTTGTTAATGCCTAGCAAATTTAATTTTTATTATTTCATGGAGCGGGATCCCGGAAAATTTAAAAAAAAGTACCGCTTTCGCGGGCAAGGAAAATTTGCAGGAAAAAACTCTACTCGTAAGTGATGATGATGCAATAATTTCTAATAAACTCACTATTTAAAAAATCATTATATTGCAAGTTTTCAATAAAAAGGGCAAAAATGTTGCACTTCTTTAAGAAAAGAAAACGCCATTCTTATAATAGAATACGCCTGATAACACGAAGGGTATAACGAGAGGATAGTCTGAGTATTAAAAGTTATTCTGAAGATAAGACAAAATAGATGTGATAGTGCGATTGAATTTTGAGTACAACATGGAAGTGTCAGTGTAATACTGGGGGCAATTACGGCATTCGATATCGAACGGAATCTCATACAAAATTTTTTGAAATTGTATGGATATTGCGTTCGATATCGAATGCGCTAATTTGCCCCCTGTATTGTGAATATAGGACGAAAGTCTAAGTATAAAACATGATTGCGGTCTGAGTATAAGACGGTATCCTGAGACAGTAACGTCTGAAAGACTGTATTTTGGGCACTAGACTGTAGTCTGATTACAATAACATAGTTTCAGTATAAGTACAAAACGATAGTCCAGAGTGAGTGTAAGATGGTGTTAGACAGTAATCGGTTTATAAGGCAGTAGTCTGAGTGTAAGACGGAAATCTGAGTATAAGATGGTAGTCCGAGTGTAAGACAATAGTTCAAGTATAAAATGGTAGTCTGAGTATAGGACGACAATCTGAGTGCAAGACGGTATTAGACAATGTGGGTTGTCACAGAATCGAATATATTCGGAATCGAATTTGAAAAGATGACAACCAAATACTTTTGTGTGATGAATTTCAATGTCATCGGTTTTATGTTTACAACAAATAGTAATTCTAGATTGAACATAAAACCGATAACATTGAATTCCATCACACAAAAGTATTTTGTTGTCATCTTTTCAAATCCAATCGGACTACATTGGATTCTGAGTAATCGGGCAACTCTGAGTAATCGGGTTGTAAGGCAGTACTTTGCGTAAAAGGGCATAGTCTGAGTATAAGATGGAAGGAAGCCTGGGTATAAGACGGTAGTCCGAGTATGAAATGGTATAAAAAAGTATTATGAGTACAAGACTGTAGTCTGAATATAAAATGAAAATCTGAGTATAAGATTGCAAGAAGTATACGACTGAATGAAGTCTGAGTACAAGACGGTGGAAATCTGATTACAAGAAGTCTATCTGAGTACAGGACAGTATATAAAGTATACGACAGTAGTCTAATTTCATTATTGCACAGTAATTGGACTATAAGGCGGTAGGTAATCTAGGTAGTCTGTGCATAGGACGATAGTCTGTGTATAAAACAGAAATCTTAGTATAAGAGAGTAGGTAGGCTTAGTACAAAAGAGAGTAACCTGAGTACAAGGCAGAAAGAAGTCTGAGTGTAAGACGGTAGTAATCTGATTGCAAAAAGGCCGTCTGAATTTAAAAAATTCATTAAATTATAAACCGTATAAAACTCTACTCTCTATATACGACGGCAGTGTGTCTATGAGAATGTAAACCAGATATAAAAATATAAAAAAATATATGTATGTATGTATACAACTAAAAGACATGACAAGCCTAAAATGCCTTAACATGTGTTGTAGCTGCACTAAACAAGCAAAAATGTAATCAAGTAGAGAACTTATGAATTTATTTTAAAGCATTTTTTCTTATTACTTTTCTCAACCGGCTTCGAGACACGATGTTGTCATCAAAACAGAAAAACAATATTATTGTAAACACTTTGTTTTTATTTAGTTTTTGTACTCAATTTACAATTTTTAAGCATGACACAATATACTCGTATGTATAACCAAAGAGAATAACTTTAGGTACACTCGAACAAAAATTAATTTGGCAAAAAATTTTGAACAATTTTGATATTAAGCCAGTGTTTCGATTAACAGTTTTATTTTAGGACAAAAGATTTTGAAAGCATAACGATCTGAAATCATATTTGCATTTTGGATCTTTAGTTATATAAGTTCATACATATATTTTTTGCTTTTTGAACTAGAACGATAGTGTGAGTATACGAATAAACTGTTGAATGTAAGAAACAAGTTAGGTATTTGCATTTTTTTTTCTTCTAAAAATAAATAAAAGAAAGGCTGAGTATTAATTTACTGCTTTTAAGCAAATTGTAATGAAATCTACAGCGCAAATTTGAAAAACTTGAATATCTTATAATTTGAATTGAAATTTCCGAGAATTTTTTTAACTGTACATTAATTAGAACACATGTGTTTTTTATTGCAAATACTTATGATCCCATTCGTAGAGGCTTTGTTAATAATTTTTTTTGTAATTAAAACAAGCTTTGTTTAAAATATAAAAAACACATTTTTATTTTTATATGAATGATTAATGAGTAAATCTTAAAAATTCGTTATCATTTTCAAAGCGCATTAGGTTAATTTACATCCTAATTAAGCACTAATTAACTTTCTCGATAGCATTCGATTTGTGCTAATTTCTGTTTTAATTTCTTAGATAAAAACAAACTTCCAAGTGGCCAAAAAAGAGCTTTCGATTTTTTTATTTTTCTAAAGTTTTCAAATCATTTTTACCTCACTACCTTTTATTTATATTTTAAATTTTTAGTTAATCTTGTTTTATTTAAATAAATATAGAAATGAATTCATTCATAGTGTGTAAAGTCAAATAATTTGGCCGTGAACTTGATTTTGGTTGGGCTTAGCGACTGTTAATCGTTGGGAAGTAACGAAAGAATGTATGAATACGAAACACATAAAATGATGATAAGTATAGTTGTGGATTTTAATCAAATGCAAAATAAAAAAAATTAACAAATTAAGATACATGTGGTATTTTATTAAATAAACTATATACTCGTAAATACAGTACAACCTCCATTATCCGGACAGATACAATTAATATAAAATTTTAAACGTAATACATAATTGTAAATATATATATATAATTTATTTTTATTATCGAAAAGAAAAATAAGAATTCATTTGTATATAATTTATTTACAGAAAACACATTTTGAAAAAAAAGAATTTTTATGTAATTTGTTAAGTCTATTTTTAAATTCTTTTAAAAATAAAATATCCTTATCTGTCGCCTTGGTTTGTTCAGGCCATAAAAAAGCTTTTGAAAACAGTTCGCCGCGCAAATTTTACTGAGAAAAAAAAACACTTGTCCAGACTATAGAGGAAAAATTTCTAAACTGTCCGAAAAATTTAAATGTCCGGATTACTGGATAGTCCGAATTAGCGAGTGTCCGGATTAGGGAGTTTGTACTGTATTTACATGCATACATACATACATACTATATATTAAAAAAGTTCAATACACTTTATACACACACGTTTGCATGTGTGTGTACAGAATTTGATTTTGAGTCATAAAAAGCAACTTAAATACATAAATATGTACGAAAAAAAACCGGTCAACAAAAATGAGGGACGGGCGGACACACAACAAGACAAACGGATAGTTAATGCGAAATAACAAAATTTAAATAGTAACAATCTGGAAGTTCTACATTCTCCTAAATAAAGCACAAATTTTTTAAATCGGTTCATAAATGACATAGTGTTGAGTGAAGTCGCTTCAAAAGTTAATTAAAAACTGTATTGATAACTCAAATGAAAATATTTTTAGAGGGTTTGAGATCGAATTTCAATCTAAAGAATAATAAAAAAAACAAAAATAATTGACAACTTAACAAACTTATTAACTGATGATGCCATAGTTAATACATTATGTCAAGAAATCCAATCGATTCCTTCTATTCTTGAAGAAAAAATATTTCACGCTCTACATCTACGTATTGATGAAAGGCGGAACAAAAAATTATACACTTTGGTCAAATAATTAAAAGAGCCTGATTTCTTCAACCATAATTACCAGAATTGTTTGTTTTCCTATGCTTCTAAGCACTCAGTAACTGAATATGCTGCAAATCTCTTAAATCGCCTTTTTGTCAGACCTAATGATATTGAAGCAAGTAATAATGATGTTGAAGATTGTGGTGCCAACAAAAAGAAAACATATATTTTCATGAAATTATAGATTTCATTTGATCAGAAATGCATCTTTTTAAGAAATTAAGTTACAACGAAAGCAAAATTAAATTAACATTATTTATTTTATAAATCAGCAACTATTTAGTCGAGAAAAAATCAATAAAATCTAAAATTACTTGAGTAAAAAATACACATGTGTTTGTATCTCCTTTTTGTGTGATAGTGTGGCAAATTCAAGGCGATTTTTAAAAGTGGGACAGAATTCTGTCAGATTTTCCAGTGAATGAATCATACGACTGTGTACGATAGTGTTTCAAACTTTCTAATACAATTTTTGTTAGTGCCTAGCAAAATTTAATTTTTATTATTTCACGGAGCGGGATCCCGGGATGAGTTTAAAAAAATTTCCCACTTTCCCGGGAAATGAAAAATTGCGGGGAAAACTCTAGTTCGAATACAATCAGACTCTTCATGGGGGTATGATATATTTTTTTATTTAATTTAATTGTTTACGGAAAAATAAAAAAACGACCTATTTCAAAGTTCAAAAATATGAAATTTTTTATATAAAAAAATATTTATTCTTAAAAGATTCGATTTAAAATTCGAATTTAGCTAACACATATCTGTGAGCGATTTTACATGCACTTTTTAAACAAATTATTTTTAAAAGTAAAAATTATGTAAATTTGAAAATTTGTGTTGAAATTTAATTTTTTCTTTTGTGCATACTAGTTTCCATATTTCTGTAATATTGCAAAATCAAATAGCTTGGAGGGAGTTAACTTTCATTTCGAATTCAAAATTGCTTACTTCTTGAAAACTTAGATTTAGTTCCACCTCCCTGTCCCCTTGTCGGTCTGTGGAAACGTAATTAAATCTTACGACAGCTTTTTCCACCACTTTTACTAAAACGATTCTTATTAAACTTTAAACACATGACAATAGGCAGTGCCATGCCCATACAAACTAAATATCGCATTAAAATACTTCTACTCCAACGATTCTTATGAAACTTTAAACACAGATTGACTTCCCGTGACAGACAGCATTATCATATAAAAGTAGGAAGTGACACGCCCATATAAAAAAAATACTCTTTTCCAACCGATTCTTATGAAATTTTGAACACATTTTGAGTTCCCCTGATTGAAAAAATGGACAACGCCACGCCCAAAACAAATAAAATATTATTTTCTAGCAACCGATTCATACGAAATTTATGAACACGTTGAGTTCTCGTGAAAATACAACATTATGATTAGGAAAGTGGGCGTGTCATGTCCATACAAAGTAAATATGTATTGTTTTTTAGCTCGTGAGATCTATTTTAAATTCTTCCCTTAACAATCATTTTTTTAAATTAAAACTTCTTTTTTATTTCATTATAAAATTGGGTTCCATATGAAACTTTGAAAGACGCGTAAGGTTGCCAAGTATAAGCAAAATAATTTTTTCTATCGTAAAATCAGGGAAACTGAATGCGCTACAATAATCCAGAGGGGAAAAAAGCGAGAGGTGTTTTGAGGACACTCAGCATGGACTATGTTCCTATGACAGTTCAATTTACTTTACCATTCAGCTTTTCTCCTGCAGAACATACAGCTTTTTTTTGCCAGTGTCATTTGATACCAATAAGGATCATACTCGTATAAAATAAATTCAAACATCCTTAAAGTATGCTTTGAAATGCATTAATTCAATGGTAAAAATGTCGGATTTTTTATTGTTACGCTTTTTTTCCCCTAATAATGTAAACCTCAATTCCATGTTCCGACATCTACTGCAAAGCCAAGAATATTCATGGAAAAAACTAATGCTGAGTGTTTGGAGGGATCAGCTTGATACCGCCTATCACTAGAGCTTCGAGCGAACGCAATTGATTAGTGCCTGGCCCACGATGTCGAACGAATTATAGAATTTGTTTTTGTTTTAAATGTACCTGTAGGAAAGAACGAATACGTGTGACATCATGGTTCTGGCATTAAACCACAAATACTCCGCATGTTGCGGTATCGGTAAAAGCCGAATTAGAAATATATGTATAATGGGAAAATCCTGCCGCAGCCGCTTCTGGTTTTCACTTGTTCAAATCGATGGCACATGACCAGACCATGGGCAGGCGTATTGTCTACCAGGCGGTGTAAAGAAGACAGCTGATTATATCTCTCACCCTTTTCCAGCCTCAAAATTTCAAAAGTTCTTTTCGTTTACATTCTTATCCCTCTTCTTAACAAAATGCAATTTATATTTATAAAAGAGGTTAAATTTATAAAAAGGATATAATACTGAGAATTAAAATATGTAGTTAAATATTTATTTTTCGTTCTGAAAAAATTTAATTTTATTCGAATATTTAATAAGAAAATTTATGCACTTTTATTCGCCCAAATTAAAACTGACAAATATAAAATAGACTTGTTTCCAATTGGATTGCTTGCAAACAGACGTGCAAGAATATTTTGATGACGTTGTTTAAATAAAGTTTGATATACCAGCACACTTGTACACATTTCCTCTTACTCCTACCACAAATTTTCACATAAATATTATTTAAAAATGTTTACCGGAGACACATTTTTGTAGGTATGTACTCGTACATACATATATGCATGAAAAACAAGTTTCTTCACAATTTTCCTTGTTTTTTTAATAACCCATAAGATAAAGTTACACTTATGAGCAATTTTTTTTTTGGGCGACAAAACGAAAAGCTGGCATATTTTTTTTTAATTTTCTTCAATACTTAAGTATGTGCATACATAAATAATTATGAACGTATGTAAGTATATGTATAAAACTCACCTGGATAGCATGCTTTGTATCTTCCAAATGACGACGAGATCTTACTACTGGGTCGACATTGCGGAATTTATCCGACAAACGTCCTAAAGATTTTTCCCAGCCAAGTAATTTATTTTCGAAATCGTCCCACTTATCGGCAATTGATTGCAAATTATCACGACGTTGTTCCAATGTACTTATCAATTCTTTCCACAAACGATTCAATTCAATATTTTCCTGTTCAATCAGCTGACGATTACGTGTATCCGATTGCCGCTGGAGTCCTTGTGCTTGTTGATTTGCCAAAGTGATGTCGCTGGTTTGGCTCTGTAATTAAATTTAGTTTCTTATGATTTTATTTTTATAAATAAATTGATAATTTATTTAATTTAAAGTTCTAATAAAGTAACACAATATGTTACTATTCTTGTTTTGCTTTCGTCCTTTTTTCAAACACGTTTTTCTCTCGCTACATTTATTGTAAGGATAATACATTCAAGGGTAAAAGAGGTCAGCATTTTAAAAGCATCGAATTTATTTCACCATGATTTCTTTATACTATATATGTACCTACTTTCATACATGTGTGTATGTGGGTATATCTTGTATTAAAAAAAGTAATAAAATTAACCTCACCTAAATATGTATGTACATATGTATGTACTTTATTTAATTTTTAAGAAAATAGTTTGCACTAATTTAACCAAATTCTGATTAAATATTTTTATTTCTTATTTTTTATTTTTCTTTTTTTGTATGAGAACTTTAAAAAAGTATTTTTCTTTTTTCTTCTAAAGATGACGTCGATATTTTGCTTTACATTTGTTGTTCTTTATATGTTTGTTGTTCTTGCAGTTTTTTTTTTTCAAAAAAAAAACATGAATGTAACTTCAATGTTTGTTGTACTTCACTTTTTCTCTACACGATATAAAACACATCGGGCATAAAATTCAATGTTTTTGCTATTTTCTTATGTATATTTTGCGTTTAAACTTTAAATTGAATACTATATTATTTGTTTTTGTTCTTGTTGTTAAAATGCGCTACGAAAACGTGTACAATAGATTCAACGAAAAATAAATTATAAAAACGCAAATACTTAATGTGACGTCTTTGAAAGCTCACATTGAAATGAATTGAATAGTTGGCCATGCTTGGCGAAATAGTGTGAAAAATTAAAAGAACGAAGAAGAAAAAACAACAAATAAAATACTTAAAAAAGTAAGTATGCACATAGATACTCCACCAATACATACAAAATCATTTCAAATCGTTTTAGAAGAGCACAATAATGTTTTTGTTTCTCTTTTATTTCGCAGAGAGTGAATATTAGAGCTTAATTTTAACAAAACCGGCAAACGAACGAAGTGAGACCAATATTATGGAAAACAAGACAAGAGCACTTATACTCGGCTGTAGCGAATCTTACATACCCTTCGCCGTAGAAGAAAAATATTTTTTATTGCTGTGTCCGCTCAACACAGACTTACGAGTACATTTTTGGTAGAACTGAAAACTGGCGCATGTTTTAATTACACAATTACAAAAAAAAATATCAGTCGCCACCTAAACAAATTTATTTCAACTATATAACAAATATAAAAAGTATTATTCGGTTTGGCATTTTTCTTGTCAAACAAAATTATAGAACATGCAGTCATCAACAACAAATCTGTTTATACTTTACACCAAAAAAAAAATCGTAAATTCAAATAAAGTTTGAACGAAATAGGACTTATCCAAGGCGAATTCATACCAGGTGAACTTGAAAGCGCAGCTGACTCATTATGTTTTATCATCTTTTATTGTCAAAATTTTCTTTTGAGTACATTTTTCTGATTTTAAATAATTCTTGAACAGTTCATTTTGACATCTAAGAATGATATTTGCCAAGGCAACTTCTCTAGCGACTTAGTACCTGTATGCATTTGCCTTGGACCTGTCACAGAAATAGCAATTTTAGATAAAAATTATTAAATAGTGGAAATATTCTCATTGACACAAAAACCCAAAGGAACATGATTATGGAATGAAACAAAAAAAAGACGTGTAGCACTTGGCGACTGCCGCGGCAAAGCTATTGCATAGCATTTTTGATCAACTTATGCAATTATAATTATTTATTTATTTTTTATTTACACAGTATTTTTTCTTTGATATTAATTCAAGTTTTTTCTTTGATATTAATTCAAGTTACACTTTTTGAGCATGGTGAATTTATTGATTCGGTCGCCGCGCTCAAAGCCCGCGATAAAAGCTATCCAATAGCTTAGAAACCTACGAATTCTCTGTTTGTTTGTGTATATAATTTTTTGTCAACCACGATTGCTCGTAAGTACGCCATTTTGTGTTTTCCTACATGTAAAAATCTGTTCTGGCAATACTGTATGTTAATGAAATCAATAGCATACTTTATAAGTTAACATACGCTAGGCGAGTGGGTTTTATTTCGTTACGGAATATCTTGATTCGGTCGCCGCGCTCAAAGCCCGCGATAAAAGCTATGCAAAGCTTAAAAACTAAGCAAAAAAATAAGTACCGCAAAGTTTTTTTTAGCTTTTGATCTATGAAATAAATTGTTTGAATTTGTAACTTTATTAATGAATCCAAACATAATTTTTTTATTGAAGCAAAACCTATTACATAATTAGCAAAATCATATACTTTAATCGCAACAAAATAAGTTCAAATGACCAGTTTCTAGTTTTTGTTATAGAAATTAAAGCAAAGAGATTCTAAAACCAAATAATAAAATAATAAACAATTAAATAATTTCAGATAAACGAATAGTTAAACAAAATTTTTTTCTGTGCACACTACTTATGTATCGAAATTCTAAGATCAATTATTATTTTTGATAAAGAAAATCATAAGCACAAACTTTGTCGAAAAATTATGGGAATAAAAATTATTCATTTTAAAAATTCCTCTAAGAAAAATATTTATAATAAAATTGTTCAAATAACAAATAATCGCATAAAATTTAAATTGAATAAAAGTCTTTAATCAAAATGATCAAATAAAATTCACAAAAAAATTTAAGAATCAAATTATTCGAATACAATTATTATAATAAAAATTATGCAAATAAAAGTAAAATAAAATAAAATAAAAAATAAAATTTTTTTGCGAGCCAATATTCACAAAAAAATTATTTAATGAAACTTATCAGAAAAATAAAATAAATAAATAAATTTATCAGAAAAAATACTGGTAAAAAATTTATCGAATAATGGAATTAAAACTATTCCGATTCAATTATTCGAAAAAAACTACCCGAAAAAAATTATTTAACAAAGAAATATTCCAATAAAAATAATTAGAAGAAATTTATATGAATGAAATTATTTTCGTATACTAATTAAAATTATAGCAATAAAATTATGTATTCGAAAAAATTATTCGAATGAAAATGGTGGGGGAAAAATGATTCCAAAGAAAAGAATATGTTTATGAAAATTAGTTTAACAAATTAAAAAGAAAATTATAGAATTGGCATAAAAACATACAGAATAAAATTATTTGAATGAATACTGTTCGAAAAAAATTAATGTAATAAATATAATTTAAAAAAAATTATTAAAATATTATTAAATAATTTATTCAAGCTTTAGGCCCAGAAAATAAATAAAAATGATTTATTTTATCCGATACTTATTGGTTTGTGAAAACAGTAACTGTTATTATTAATTTTTAATTAAATATATCCCTGAAGAAACTTTCCATTGAGAAAGCGAAATATCGGATAAAATAAATCATTTATATTTATTTTCTGGACCTAAAGCTTGAATAAATTATTTAATAAAAAGGTCGAACATATCAGAACAATTTTATTAAAATACTATTTGAGTGAAAATTATACAACCAAAACTTATTCGAAAAAAGAAATTAGTCGAGTAAAAGTTATTGAATAAAATTATTCAAATAAAGTTGTGTGAATAAAAAGTATTCGTGTGCAAGTTAAATAATTAGAATAAAAATTACTTGAATCACATAATTAGATTGAGGTAAAAATTATACGAATTATATAATTAAAAAGCACTTATCAAATAAAATTATTCAATTAAAAATTTAAGCGAAAAGAAAAACTGTTTGAATGAAAATTATTCGAATCAATATTATACGAATAAAAACTTTTTGAAAAAAGTTATTCGAACAAAACTTATTAAAAAAATATTTAAGTAAACTGACTGCCTTTCTCATAGTAGAATAAGTTTTTGAACTGAATATTTTTACAAATAAAAAAAAAAAAAAACAACAGTAGCACTTCTTTTGAAAATAAAACGCAGGTAATTTCAAATTTTCTATACGTTTTGATTAATAAATTTTTTTTTGGTGTGAAATTAAAATTTTTCGGTGATCTTTATATTTTTGAACGGTCTCTCCCAGGATTTCGAACGTTATTGTTCACTAGATTTATAATTTTGATTCTTTTTAATTTAATTTTTTCTCTAATACTTTAATATTAATTTAAATTTTGAAAATTTTTTATACATTTTCCTGTTTTCTTTAAATTTTGATATTGAAATGAATTTACACTAAATTTTATTGATCAATTTTCATTTTCCAGAAACGATCTGATTAATATTAAATTTGCGTAGTTTTTCTGTTTTATATTTTTTTTAGATACGGATTTTAAATTTTTAAATACTTTATAGTTTGTTTTTTGCTTCGATTTGTTGGTAAATTAATTTGCGAATTTGCGCTTTCTTTAATTTTTCGTTTTTTTTTTTAACTTTTGTTGACTTTTGATTTTTCTTTGTTGTGAAATTTTTCCTTTTATGTAATTTTTCGATTTTCTAGTAAATTTAATAATATTTTTCGAGTTTTATATTTTTAGATGATTGCTTTTTTATTCTTATGTGATTTTTTTTAGTGAAACTTAAAACTTCCGTTATATTTCAGAATTTTCACATATTTTGTGAATATTTGATTTTCTTAAAAACTCTGGATTTTAGTGATGCTGTTTTTACTTTTTTATTGTTTTTCAAATTATTTAAGTTTTTCTTATAGATTATTTTTGTGTAAATTAAATGAGTGAAATTTAAAATTATTGTTCGCTGAAATTTCGGAGGAAAAATGGTGGTCTTTTTTAAAATGCGTGAGCACATATAAGTTGCAAAAGCAAGGACCATCCCCGAAAGAGAATGATTTAGAAAATATGCTAAATTATTAATTTTTTTTGAGGAAGGATAATTTTTTTTTAAATATAAGAGCATTAATTACTATTTTTCTGCCCGTAAGGGATCCCATTTTACACCCAACTTTTTACTAAAAATTTCAAAAGTTACCACTTTTAATGTTTTGGTCACATAGTTAAGAAGTAACCATTAATGCTGAATGCAGGGTGTTTTGAGCAAATAAATAACACATATACATATAACCTTTCTTAATTATTAATCTATTAGAAAGGTTAAAGCTATTTGAATTAAGAAATATTATAAGAAAATTATTTCCCAAAGTTGTTAGATAATGTATTAATTCTTAAATTATATTTTTATTTATTTGTTTATTTGCTTAATCCGCAAGCTGCTATGTGCTTTGAATTTTGTGTCCATTTTTTAAAAATTTGGAATAGGTGAAGGAATAAGAGCAATATGGTATTTTTTACTACCTCATTTTCCATATAAAGGATTAATTTTTCTTTGGAAGTTGCCAATTAAATTAACGCATTAAATAATTTTAATGGATGAAGTTCTTTGGCCAGACTAGTGTTGAACATTAGAGAGAAAAAGTTATCTTATATGGAGCCACGCAAATAAGCCATTACAACAACAACAAATGTACTCATTTTAAGTACATAATATGTACTTATTCATATACATACATACATACACACATACATACATACATACCAGTGCTGTTAAATTTTGATTAAAATTAATAATCAATTATTTAATTTGTTTTTTTTTAATTTAATCGATTAATTAAAATTGACTTAATTTTTATAGATTAATAATCGATTAGGATTAAATTTAGCTCAGGATTAAAGAGGATTTATTTGGATTAATTTATTTTTAAAAGTAATCCTACGATTAATACATTTAATCTAAAATATTAATCGATTAATATTTTAGATTAATTTGGATTAAACAGGATTAATTTTTTTTGGCAACTCTATATATGTTTAATCCTAATTAATCTAAAATATTAATTGATTAATATTTTACATTAAATGTATTAATCGTAGGATTATTTTTAAAAAATAAATAAATTTAAATAAATCCTCATTAATCCTGACCTAAATTTAATCCTAATCGATTATTAATCCTTAATTTCAATAAATAATCTTAGTTAATCAATTAAAACAAAAACAAACAAAATTTAATTCGATTACTAATCATTAAGATTATTAATCATTAATTAACAGCTCTGATACATACATAACTCTACTCATGTTTATTCTGTCTCCATACATGTGTACTCGAACATAAACAAACACATGCATACTTTTCACATAAAAAAGATCTGTAAGACCAAAATAAATTGTATCCCAATATGGTAACAAATTTCAAATGTCTATTGATTATAAAGTATGTAGTAACTGGAAAATAAACGTCGAAAAACTAATTAAAGTTAATAAAATTCATTTCAAAAAACTTGAGACCAAAAAAAAATTAACGAAAAATTTAAATTTAGCACTCACATACATATGTATGTATATATATGTATGTATGTAAGTATACTTTGCCAGCACTTAAATTTCCTTAAAACGTTTGTTATTAAAGTAGCCGGCAAAATTTTGTTGCACATTTACACAACTTGTATAGACTAGTAAGTAGACAGTAAACCAGTAAGTATGTCTGCATGCAAAAGCTAAAGTATTGTATCTAAATGCATTAATGTATAGATACAAATATTTATCTTTGGATGTACATACACACGTACACACATACTACATACAATCATGCATATTCATGCAGTTATTGAAGTTTGTTTTTATTTTCTTGCAATAATTTGCATTGAGAATCTCGGAGAAGAACGAAAAAAAGTCATAAATTGTTGCTTATTTTTAGGGAGTGTCCCTAAATCGTATGCTCTTAAGCTCTTGAGCGAAAAGCAGACGACATCCGTATACAATAGTGATGCCAACTATTTAGACAAGAAACCAATAAAAATACCCTTCGTTTTTCCAAAAAGAAAAAGCTTATAAAAAACATTCAGGGCAGCCAAAAAGATGCTCTAAAATTTGATTTATGCGCTTAAAAACATGAGCTAGAAAATTAAAAATATGCTCTTAATATATAAAAAATATGCTCTAAAAATAGTTTTTTCTTTTCTTAAAAATTCGACGTCTTATTATAAAATAAAAAGTTCGAAATTAAAAAAAACAAGTGAGATTGCTGTTAAACAAGCTTTATGAAAAAACTCCGAAGATTTTGGGAATTTATATCATATTTCCTCGCAACTATCTTTTTTTCTAAAATATAATTTATCTCGAGCAATTTAAAAAAACGTTAACAAAATGTTATTTTATTTTTTTAATAAAATTTTGTTAACGTTTTTTTTTTAATTGACCTATAGCTCGAGATAAATTAGATTCATTTAAGAAACAGAAGGTCGAAAAATATATAAGAATAATTTTTTTCTTCGAAATTTAGCTTTTACTTATAACTTTAAGCTATATTGAGGCTTTTTGTATTTTGGCAAATCGCGTAAAATTATTCTGTCTAGAGATTTCAACCCAGACGGTTTTCGAATTTTACAAAAAAAAATCTTTTTTTTTTTCAATTATACGTTTTTTTAAGCCGATTTTTATAAAATGATCAGCCAATCATTTTTTGAAATATGTATGAATGCAAATGAAAAATTCTGAAATGTGAAATTTCTGCAAGAAGATTCTTTAATTTTGAAATTGTACTAACGAAAAGTTCTCAAAAAATGATTGGAAAAAATCTGACATATAATTTTTGAAACTATAGAAAGCAATTTGTAAATTGAACTTGGTGCTATAAAATAGAGATTGTTTTCTAGCAACGAATTTGATCAAAAAGCTGATTTTGTATGTTTTATACGTTTAAGATATTTTATTCGAACTTAAATTTAAATGCACTAAATATTTGCTAAGGATAACATTGTTTTTCGTTTTATGTTTTACATCATAGCGCGCATTGTCGTATAAAAATAACGTTTTGATGTACTTCGTGATCGCATATTGGACATTGAAATTTATATTTCGTGATGTATGTTTGAAGTTAACTGCGAAATCTTAGAAAAAGCCTTTTTTCACCCAAAAAATTATGGATCATTATAGATTTATGAAAATTTTTTTAAACCAAAATTATTAGAATTTTCATAATATTCGAAGATTCAAATTTAATTTCGAAATTAAGGTAAAAATAAAATGACATTGTTCTCCAAAATAAACGCATATAAAAATGTTTAAAAATTTGTTTTTCACAAAACGTCTTAAAGGGAGATTTCTGAAATTAAATTCGAAAGGAGTACAACGCATTGGCTGGCTGGTACATTTATAATTATTAAAAACTATCTTCATAATATTCAGGCATTTGCTGATGGGTTGTTAAAGTTATTCTCTGTGCCAACAACATACAATTTCGCAGACTTTATGATTTATTATTATATTTTTATTTTCCAGGCCTGCACTTCAAATGTATTAGAAATCAATAGAACCCTTGGCACACGTTTGATTATAAAAATTAATTATGCACCAAACATTCTGACATTTTGTAATAAATATAAGAATATCATAAGTAGTGCTTCAAAAAGTGTCTACATATAACACATGAATTAAGAACACAAGACTGCCCAGTCAGTCGCACAAAATAATTTTCTACTGCGCATCTACGTCATCATAGAATACAAGTGAATGTTTGTTGTAAAAAGTGTAAGTAAGAGATTTTTGGCACAAAACTGGAAATAACTAAATAACTTCTAAACGGGTGCATCGACTTCAAAAAAATGTTAAATAGACAGAAAACAAATGCAAACGAGTAAAACTTTTGAATTTGGGCTTGAAGCTATTTGAAGAAGACCTTCCTCGGGCTACCAAAATTTTACATTTCGGCCTGCTTTCCATACAAAAATGTACTTTTGTTTACAACACATATTCTATGTCTACGTCACAACACAACACATGACATACAACAAAATAACGGACCTGCGCAATGCGCAATCTTGTTTTCTTGATTTATGCATATAACCAGCCAAGCCAGGGCTGCCACTATTGAGGGAGTTTTCAAACCTTATTGTCTTAGAAAACTGCAAAAACTGTTTGTGTTACCTTATTTTCCATATATTTACAGAACTTTTACAAAATTTCTGGGGACAGCGATAAAAAGCGCCTGGCAACTCTCTAGCCAGCTGATTTCACCGAATGAAGATAAAGCCAGAGGAAGAACTAAACTAGTAAGTATTGTGCAATTTAGTTGCACACCAACACAATGAAAAAACCGTTTCGCATGACCAGCAAAGGTGTCAAGGTACTCGCGTATCTTGAAAATTATCTTGAATACTCTTATTATTTGAGAGCTTTGTAATAAAAAATGAGTACAAATTGATGATGTCATTATAATGGAAAATGCAAAAAGTACGTAAAAAGCAAAACGTGTTTGAATGAAAAAAATGTTTGCGTCTACAACAATAGAACTGAACAAAAACAAACTACAATAAGGTTTTTAAAAGCAAGAGAGTGTAATCTTTTCATGAAAACTATACTAACTGCATACTTTCTGAACAACTTTTACCGGCCGGCATAAGAAAAACGAGTCATACTACTTTTTCCTTTTTATGAACAACTTATTTATTAATCCTGAGGTGAATAAAAGAAATTTTAGTTGAAAAAATTGCTGTCAATCAGTTGCGCGGATTTACAGATAAAAAAGAATAATGCACAAAATCAGACTTTCTTTCCAAAAGAAAAGTTTTAAGTTAAGTTTTTTAATTTCCCTTTTTTAATAAAATTATTACGGCTTTTCTACAGTCAAAGTTTACTTTGCAACGTTTAATTCAGCTGGGAGAAAGATAGAATAAGAATGCATTCGTCTCTCTGTCTTTCTCTCAGGTGAATTAAAACTTTGCAAAGTAAACTTTGAGTGTGGAAAAGCCGTCTTACATAATTATAAAAAATTGTACACCTAAAATACATTTTACAGAACCTTTTAGCAACGTAAAAATTTAGTAATTTAAAAATTTCATTCCAAAAGGTAAATTTTATAAGAAGTACTTATTTTTAAAAGAACCTTTGTAAAAGGTACTTTTTCAAAACTCCCATTATACGTAAAAAAAATTACGTAATTTTTTTAAAATGCATTTTTTAAATGTATTTTAAAAAAAAATTTCTTTAAAAGTTAATGTTTTAAAGGAAGTTTTTTAACAACAAAATTTTGAAGGTTACCTTTGTCAAATGTTACTATTTTAAAAACTCTTTAAATATACATTTTTTTAAGGTACTTGTTGAAAAATGCTCCCTTTTCAAAAGTAAATTTTTTGAAAGGTACAGGTGTCCGCCGGGAAGGTATACATACTACTTTGTTTGTTTATAATTTTTTATTAAATGAAAGAGAATGGATCTTATATTGATAAATGTTATATTTAATGTCGGCAGTTATGTATGGAATACAATATCAGATAAATGTCTGCCTCTGTTAGCCTCACAAATGCGAGCCCTTTTGAGCACATTTTTCATTACATTCTCACACATTGCACGCGGTATATCATTAATTTCACCACACATATTTTGTTTGAGTTGCTCACAAAAAGAAGTCCGGAGCAGTCAAAACAGGCGACCATGGAGGCCAATCAGCATCACCATTTCTTGAAATAACTTGTTGTAGAAAGTGGTCTCTCCATTGTAACGCTGGCTGTATGCGATATGGCACCATCTTGTTGATACCACATGTTAATCAAGCCCAAAGCATGCAGTTATGACGTTAAAAAGTTTTCAATCATATCACGATATCGCTCCCCATTCACAGTTACCGTTACGCCATTTTCATTTTCAAAGAGGTTGAGGTTGATGGACTGTTTTGAACACTTTCTTGAGCAGCGGTAATGTTTTCAGCCGATCTTGCAGTACGTTGTGGGTTCACGCTATGGCCTATCACCTACAGACCCTCTTTATTCCAAATCATTCACTATACGATAAATAATGCGTTTTATTGGCACGTTGTTTCTCCCAAAAATTCCACGTAACTTTCTCATCGTCAGAGTAATCGATGATTGATTTTGATAAAATGTTTTAACGATTACAATACGTTTGTTTGTAGAATATTTTCCCATAATAAATTTGCCACGTGTCTACTTCATGACTGCCAAATATGAACTGTCAAGACTAATGTTTACCAAAATGGCGACAAAACAAAGTAGTATGCCTTCCCGGCGGACACCCTGTACTTCTTCTAAAAAGCATATTTGTTAAATAACCTTATTTTGAAAAAGCATGTTTTTAAAAGGTACTTTTTATTAAAAATATTTTTATCAAGGGTACGCTTTGAAAAATAGTGTTTTTTAAAAATTTTCTTATGTATTTATTTGAAAAGTACTTTTTCAAAAGGTACTTTTAAAATCTATTTTTAAAAAGGTATTTTTAGTAAAAAGTACTTTTTTAAAAGGTACTTTTAGTAAAAAGAAAATTTTTAAAGGTAACTTTAAAGGTACTTTTAGTAAATACTATTTTATTTAAAGGTACTTTTAGCAACAAAGAAATTTTTCGAAGGTACTTTTAGTAAGAAGAACATTTTTTAAAATCTACTTTTAGTAAACAGATCTTTTTTATAGGTACTTTTAATAAAAAGTACTTTTTTTAAAGGTAATTTTAGCAAAATGTACTTTTATATAACGTTTTTTTGAAAGGTGCTTTATTTAAAATTTAATTTTTTAATAATTCCGCTTTTTTAATAGTTTAGTAAAATAATAATTTTTCAAGGATTTGAAGATGTCAGAGAGTGCAATTTAAAGTTATGTTATCTTTATAAAAAACCAAGTCTTAAAATTCAAAACAAAATATATAATTTTTCAATAAAAATCAATCTGTTTGGAAACAGAATATTTTCCAAAGCTCTTTAAAACTTTCTGTACTTCTTTCAAAATTATCGTACTGCGCAACTTTATTGCATGCGACTGTCTTCTTTCAGTAGGAAAAATAAATATAAAATATATGTAAATAATTTTATTTCAACGTTGCGTAGTGGAAATATGGAAAAATTAAAAAAAAAACTTACCTGAATGTTACCAATGACATGCGATAGTTTTTGTATATTGAAGTGGACACCAGCCAAATTTTGCACCGGTTCATCAGAGAACTTCGAGCGATCAATGGTGGCCTTAACACGCTCAACTGATTGCTTGTATTCACGCCAACGTTCGTATTCCTTTTCGAGTTCGCCTTGTTGTGTTTTAGCTTGAGCCAAACAATTTGTCAATTTAGTTTGCATATCGGACAGTTCAGCCGATAGTTCAGTTTGCTCGTAGTTGTTGAGGGAAGGCCATATTTTATCGGCAGCATCTTGAATTTGTTTATGGACCAAATTACGAACAGGTTGCTCATTGCCAAAGAAGATTTTGTGTTCTTCTAAGTCACGTACGAGATTTTCATAGTCAATGCCATGTTTACCCAATTGTAAGCGATCCTCAGCTTGATGCAACCAGTCCTTGAATTGTGAAACAAGTTTCATGAACTCCATGCGGGAATTGCGATTGTTGAGCAAGTATTTTTCACGTTCCTCAAGCTCATGGGGCAGTGACGAGACCAGAGAACGACCTTCGGATAACATTTCTATCAATGAGCTGGGCATACCAACTTCGGATTTGATGCCGTTATTGATTTTATTGAACTTGTCCAGATATGATTTAACTTCGGCACTAAGTTTTTGATGTTTTTGCAATTCATGCTCTACAGAATCCGGATCTCTGTCCAGCAAGGGTCTTGATTTCACATTGCCCTCATTATTGTGCAGCCAATCGAGAATATCAGAAAGTTCGGCGGCCAGTTTCTTGTGGTGTTCCAGTTGAATTTGATGCTTTTGTCGTTGTTGTTCCACTGCCTTTCGTAGATTACCTAATTGATTCTTCAATGATTGCAGCTGCTCGGTAATGGAATTTTTATCAGCTGCCGTGCCTTCAGAGGCAATCTTTTGTCCTTTGTCTGTGGCAGAAGCAAGAACACCCTCACATTCCTGTATTTTAACAATAACATCATCATACTTGATGATTTTCTCTTCCAAACTGTCGGGAGCATTTTCAATATCAATAATGACATCGGTGTATTTCATTATAAACGTTATAATTTCATTTATCAAGGCTATGAATTGCTCACGCAACAACAACAATTGCCTCAAATGGGCCAGCTGATCTTCAATTAATTTGATCATGTCATCTTGTTGGGTTAAAATACTTTGCAATTCAGGCAAATCATCAACCTTCATGTCTCCCATTTTCTGTTTGCTATCCTTCAACTCTTTAAGGATGCCCTCATAAGCTCCTAACAAGTCCTGGACATCTTCGATTTTAGAGCCTACAGGTTTGTTAAGGTCTCTTAGCCTTTGTTGCACAGAGTTCAAGAAGTCCATGCACTCGGTTAACTTGCTCTTAGCATCTTTGTATTTCTTGATGTGATCTCCCAAAGTGTTGACACGATCGCCGAGGCATTGGTTTATTTTGCCATAACGATCTTTCATATTTTTAATGTCTTCATTGAGTTTGAGTTTGTCAGGATTGCTTAATGTGGGCAATATGCCCTTGCCTTGCTCGTTGATGTCATTCATAAGACCACCCATACCGTTAGCATTTTCCATTAATTTTTTGTAGTGAGTCAATTGCTCTTCCAATACAGGAAGACTGGAGGTTCTTAGTTCACCTTCTGTAGCTGTTTCCATTTCATTTAACCAATCACTCATTTTCTTCATACAGTCCTCGAATGCTTGGCGACCGTGCAAAAGATCTGTCAGTGACTTGGCTCTCTTGCCGCTTTCATCCTTCAGTGTTTTATAATCGGCATCAATTTCATCTAGAATCTTTTGAAGGGCTGCTTTGTCGGCATCCGAACAATCTTTCATGATGTTAGCTGCCTGTCTTTGTATATCACTTAACACACTGTCATTGAATTGTTTGGTATCGTCGTCGTACTTCTTATTTTCCAGAAGTTTGTTTTCAATTTCACTGGAAGCCAAAGGATGATAAACTGGTAGTTTTCTAACTTCAGCAATTTTGCTCTTCAGCCAATTGCGAGCCTTATCCAAGTCATTTTCTAGAGCTTTGCGAGCTTTAGTAGCATCTAAAGCTTTATCCATTTCAGCCTTTAACGCATCCGTCAAGTTCTTATGATCCGTACGTAGATTACGAAGGGCCGATTCCAATTGGGCATATTCAGCTGGCTCCAATTCCGGTTGCATATTACTGATTCTCTTCTCTAAAGCATCAGCCAAGGACTGTTTGCTTTCAGCATCTTTCATTAGAGCCTTAATAGCCTGTTGTCTGGCTTCAGCAGATTTAGGCTCGAAGCCTATGCTAGCTGGTGCTTGTACTTCTTGTATTTTATCCTTGATCCAATTCTGTAGCTGATCAATTTCACCTTTAACACCATCTACGCCCTTTTTAGTAACATCCAATAGCTGAGCTTTGCGTTCCAGACGCTTGCCTATATCAGCGTAACGTCTATCCAACGATTTCATTTGTTCTTCAACTTGTTGACCATCTAAATTGCTTATAACGTCTGCTACTTGCGCGGCTTTTGTTTTAAGATCTTGCAATTTCTGGGGTCCTTGTTGGGCAAATTCATTTTGAATTTCAGATATGGCTGCCATTTTTTGGGCACAATTCAAACCAGATCCCTTGTCCAACACATCCATACGTTTAATAAGATTATCAAACCAATTTTGCATGTCCTGCACACCCTGGCGATAGCTATCAATAACATTTTGACCTGCTTGTTTCTTAGCAATTGCATCCATTAGTTGCGATTCCAATTTATCGATATTGTCATCCAGATCGGTGTCGTCATCAGCGACTGGGGAGTGAATAAAAGAAAGTATGTATTTGTATAAATATTTGTTCCACTACTATTTTCAATCTTAAAAGAAAATAATTTTTTACTTTCGGGTTTCATAAATAAATGCATTTCGAAAATAAATGTTTTCGAATATACTAGTTAGGAATTTAGAAAGAAAACAAGCTGGAAAATCTATTTGTAAGGGAATGCCTTTTAAAAAATGTACTTTTTTAGACAAAAATATAGAAATATTTATTTCTGAATTCGATTTTAATTGGGTTATTCTAAAATTTAATGAATTCTAGTTTTTTTAAACTAAACGTTTTTATATTTTATTGCAGTCGAAAAATTAATATAAAATTTCGAAATCGCGCGAAAACTCATTTTAAGGCTCAAATATAATGGCATAATATTAATAAAGGGTGCTCCAAAATTAACGAAAGATTTTAGTTTTCTGCCATTTGTGCAGTAGAGTGTTAATAATCCTAAAAAAAAATAATTTGACAGCTGACAGTTTAGGGCTTGCAAGAACAACGTGCTTTCATTTCATTTCATATTTCAAAAATAATGAAAAAAATAAAAACGTTGTTTTCTATTTAATTCAAACCTTGCGTTAATTTTGGGACACACCTTATTTCCAAAGAAATAAAATTATGCGGCTGTTGATATATTCGAATTTTCGATCCGTTGTCAAACAACATTGAAAATGTCGAAAAAAAACAGACGAATGTCTTGCAAGTTGCTTGAATCTTTACACACTCAAGTGAAAGTTCCTTTGCAAGTTGAATAAATATGAGTTGCCAAGAACTCAACATGAGCACATTTCGGAGGAAAAAGTAGATAACAATTATTATTATTAATTTTTTTTGATGATTTTTTAATTGATGTCTCTGAATATTGAAAGAAATAAATTAAAATTCTTTCTAAATATACATAAATTAATTGAGCAGTATTTCCCCCAATTCAGTAAATTTGTATCAAATTTTTTACTTGCAAATACGGTTCACATTTTTTACACTAACTGGAAGCAAGTGTCGACGAATTACTGTCGTCTAAAATATCTTGTTAGTTGAACTCCAAGTAGAGAAAACGTGCGATTGTTAGTAAAAATGTGAGAGTATTGAGTTTTTCGTACTTGTACCTGCTTGTGGCAACGGAGGATTAATTAAGTATGTTACCAGTTATAAATCCTTAAATTTATTAAATCCCATTTTTAAGCAAAAAAAAAAGAAACTTTAATTTTATTTTCTAGTCGAAAATTTGAGCAACCTTTCGGAATTTTGCGAAAAGAAAATTTTGATGATCAAATATCACCACATAATATTAATATTTAAAAAAAACTTAAAACCATAGAGTTTTTGATATGTTCGAAAATTCGATTTTTCTTTCGTACCTCAATCGAAATTTAAATTCCCTCCACATTTTTTAATCCTTATACATAACATGCTAAATAATAGGACATTTTCTGTTAATAGTAGAGAAACAACTGGATCCGGGAAATTCACCATTGTTAATGGATTACAACAGGGGACAGTTAACTCCCCGGTATTATTTAATTTGTACATATTTGATTTACTAGAGAAAATGGAAAATACTATAGCTTTCGCAGATGATATTACCATATAAAACACTGACAATAAAGTTGACAAAATAAATGATGGTTTGCAAAATAAGTTTGGCCTAATAGAAAACTATTCCATAGATTGGCATATGAAGCTCAATTTAAACAAATACGAGTGTATTCTTTTTAGACCACCAGTAGGAAAATGTAACAACAATATAAGAAAAAAACTTGAAGTTTTTTGGTATTAGATCAACTAATAATACAAAAATTCCTGTAAAACAGACTGTTAAATTACTAGGCATATATTTAGATAAATTTCTGTACTTTAATAATCACGTAGAAAAACAACTTATAAAAGCTAGAAAAGCATTTTTTATATATAAGAAGTTTTTTTTTCTAAATATATACAACCAAGTGTTAAAATTATTATGTACCAAGTATTATTAAGACCAATTTTATCATACGGTTGCCAAATATGGTTTAACATGTGTCCTTCGTTTATGGAGAAGATACGAATATTATTATTATACAGATCAAAGAACAGTAAGTACAAAAAATATATATCAAACAAAATTCTTTATGAAAAAGCCGAAATATCTAAATTTGATAATTTTATTATTCATATTATAAGAGATCATATTTTAAATAGTGTGAATACCACCGAAAATAATCTAATTATGGCTCCTTACTATGTTTCCGAAGAGTACATTTCAATAACGCTACAAAATGGTCTCATTCCACCTGAGGCTTTTCTTTTCCTTGATAGAAATGGTTTTATCCAAAATGAGGATGGTATTCCTATATTTTATCATATCTATAGACGATCTAATATAAAATCAATAAATTATAAAGAACTTACAATATGTTTTATTAAAATCTAAAATTAAATTTAGAAATTCCGGGAATAAACTATTTTAAGGATCAAACGTGACGACATGGTATTATTATATGTAAGCAAATCTACAGTTTTTGACATGTTCGGATTTTTATTTGTACTTCGGGAAATATGTTCAAATTTCATTAAGTGGAGGGAGGACTTCAGATTTGAATGGATTTAAAGCGTAAAAAGTAACTTTGTTCTTAAAACTGTGATTTGAGCATAAAAAAGGAATTTCGGTTTCAATATTTTATTCGAAAATTGAAACAATAAGCCTGCCAAAAATCCAATGTATGTTTATTAAAATAATTTTAACAAACATTAATTTCTTAACATTTTCAAACGTTGAAACCTGCTGTAGAACTATTTTATCTACGCCGAACACACTAAATAAAGTTATTAAAAATAATGGTGGACATACTGACTACTAGATGCAGCAATACTTTTTTTAAACCTGCAATGGAAAATTCTTCTTCTGTTATATGCATTTCTTTTTCGAAGTACATACCTATTTTATTAACCAAGTGAATTTCGTAGTTTTGTTTAATTTTTTATTTTGTTATTTTTAAGTTTTCAAAACTTTCTATTATTATTTCTGTTTATCTTTATGTCTACTGCAATATAAGTTAACCAGAAATTTTTTGTTTGCATCCAATCAAAAAACGAGAATTTTTGTAAATTATCTAGATAATACCTATTTTATTGCTCACTTGTGTACATATAAAAATAAGGTCAAATAATAGGACATATGCTTTTACAAACTAATAACAACTTACGTGATCCGGTCATATCCAAAAGTAATTGAGATCGCTTGTCACCAATAGTTCCCAATAAATCATTCATTGTTGCCAATTCTTGTTTGGCCGCTTCGGGACGCAATTTGCAGGGACGGCTCAGCCAATCGTTAACAGTAACTTGTTGTTTCTTAATCCAATCACCCAATTCGGCGCGTTGCTTTTGTTGTTGCTCTAATTCACTAACGGAAGCAATCAATCCTCCTAAGTGTGATTGAACCTAAAGAAAGCAAAACCCAAAAAAACTAAGTATTAAGAAGAAAACAATTGTATTTGACATTAAAAAAAAAAATAGTTAAAAAACATGCAAAAATACCAATTAATACCAATAACTAATTAAGTAACCAACACCATTGAAAATTTCCTCTAAAAAATTTTGTACATTTATAAGTATATCGTATATAAATACTACTTCAATACACTGCTTACCTTAGTATTTAGAGCGTATAATGTATCGACAATATTTATATTTAAACGTATTATACGTTTAAAGTTTTGTAAACGCTCGTGAGCAACAGCGTCCAGTAAAATATCATTAACTTCAGTAAGCTCAACATCGACTAAAACGTCACTATCCTTAGTTGAGTTTAGAGTTCTTTTACTGGGTATCTACTCAAATTATTTTGGTGTTGGGATTTGGTGTTAAATGATTGATTATTGATTTTAAGGACAGACAGGCGAGGCAATTGATTGGTGTTAGCAAGTTACAAAATTAGGATTTCATATTCGGAGTTGGTAGAAACAATTATTTGTTAAGTTAATAAAATACGTGCATTTACAAGTGCGGTCACAACAACAATGACAGCAACAACAACAACAACAACAACGACAACAAAATCAATATAAAAAATAAATAAAATAAAAAAAATCATTATTAGTGTTATTAAGAAGAAGAAGAAAAATGAAGCTGTGGAAGTCAAATTGATAACAAGGTGGAAGTATCACCGAATTTAATTCGCTTTGCCTTTTTTTGGTCAAACTCTACATAAATACAAAATATACTGTATATTTCTTTAAGTGTATGAAATTCGACAAACAAATAATAAGGCGAATCGACTAAGGCCAATTGAATTCGTCCATTCTCCCACGTTTATCAATTCGTATTCAAGCCGAGTTTGAAAAACTCAATTAAATATAAATTCAATATATAATGCATATTTTTACCAGGCTCGAGTTCGAGTTCATTAAGGTACGGTCGCACTTGGCAAACATTCGCACAATAAAACGTAACCACTACTTTTTCTTAGGGTTATTGTGATTTAACTTGGTTTTTATATCACAAAATGAAGTCAATTATGCCCCAAAATGCTATTTTTATATTATTTTTAATAAAAAAATTTGGAATTAAAGAAAGTGCAAACTTGTCTGTTGGTTACGTATTTTTCGGCAAATGTTTGTCAGATGTGACCTTACCTTTAGACTATAACGGGGAATGAATTTAATTTATTTTTACTTTTAAACATAAAATCTTTAAAAATTAAAAAAAAAAAACTTTTGTTTGTTGAGGGTTTTTAGCTAGTCTATATACATGCATTTCATTGGTGCTCAAGCCAAATCATCAGTAGACCTTAAACCTAATTTTTAAATGTTTCAAACCTCTTTACTTATACAAAAACTTTTAAAAACTCAATGAGAGTTATAAAAATTACAATAGTATAAGCATAGTAGGCTTTGAAACTTATTCAAAAATCCCAACAAACAAATTATTATATTCGATATGAATCTATTTTATTTTCTTTACAACCTTTAAATCTTTGAAAAAAGATATCGAGGCAATCTGGATTAATATATATAATAAAATTATTAAAATATAAAAAATAAATACATAAAAATCATTTACGAACTCGAGCCCCTTAAAAATGCTCACTGAATTTATCAATACAATTTGACTATAACTACAAAATGAATCATAAATTAAACATTTTAAAGGCTTAACAAACACTTTTAGGTGCCTCCCAAAGAGCAAAAATTAACTACTTTAGGATTATTAATCAATTTGGTTACCTGATCTAACAAATCTTCAAGTTTTGCACGCACAATAAGTTCACGTTCCGGTATGACTTGCATGGCGGTTTCTAAAGGTGAGCTAGGTCTGCTTATCGAAGCGGTGGCAGCTTCACAAGCTTGCACTGCGCTGGCCAATCTGGACTTTTCGTTGTTTAATTTATTTTGCATATTCTGGGCACATTTCAATTGATTTTGGGCCATTTCTAATGTCGTGGCAGGAGCATCCAATTCGTTTTGTATGATGGGCTCATACTCTTCCAAGTTGCGCATTATGCTATCCAAGGTATCTTCGTATTCTTGGAATTTGGCTAAAGATTCATGCAAACGATTGCGTATTTGTACGGACGTTTGCAAAAGCGAATTGTAGCTGTCTTGTATATTTTTAAGCTGGGACTCGACAGTGTCTTTTATGGAGGGTGTGCTAGCTTGATAGCGTTTAATTTGCATTTGTCCTTTAGAGTTTAAGTCATCAATGTTTGCTTGATATTTTTGTATTTCATCTAATAAAGCTTCATGTTGTTTGATTTGTTCCTGGGTCTGTTGACGATTCGATATAAATAACGAATTGTGAGCCATTAATTGGAACGATATTTGCAGTAGCCATTTTTCGATATCTTGCAGAGCTTGATGATAAGAAGTGTAATCATTTATTTCTTGCTCCAAATTATTAATATAATTGCCACAATCGTTTTTAACTTTATCCCAGCGACTTTGCAAATGATGAACATCATCCAGATCGATGCCCAATTCTTTGGCTTCAGTTAGAAGATGTTCTAATTCCGAACCTTTTAGTTTAATATCACCCTGCAAAGACTTGTAACGTTCTAGTTGTGTTTTCATTTCACTAAATTCTCCCTTTGTGTCTGGCACAGACTTCAAAGCAGTTTCGACTTCGGTCAGCCATTTGTTTATCTTTTCCATGTTGGCTGCAAAATCTGACCAACGTGATTGCTTTTGTTTTAAATCAATAAGCTTTTGTTTGATAGCTACACCCAAAGAATCCCAGTCTTCACGCACTTTAGTCATTAGATCTCTTAACTTTTCTTGTTTGTCTTCGGGCAATACATTTGAAGCCTTGGAATAAGCATCCTGCACCAAACCCAAAAGATGTTGACCCTCTGGCAAACGTAGTGACAAAGCCTAATGGGTGGAATAATAATATTTTTCTTTAAGACATTCTTTAATAAACCATTTTCGGTTGTAACTTACATTAACCGTTTCGATTTGTTGGGCCAGCTTTTGAATGTCATCGTCGCCGCTGCAACTTTCCAACACCTGTTGTGCCTTTTCAATCCACGCATCCATTTCATTTTTGTAGTTAAGGAATTCTGTGTGATCGGATAGATTCTTTTCGATTTTGGATACCAGACCTGATAGAATTAAAAATTAGTTTTTTCAAAGTACTAACAAAATTTTTTTTGTTCTAAATACCTTGTGCCGATGTTAACAGTTTGGTGTAATTGGCTTGAGTGTCAACAGTTTGATCGCGAACTCTGGAACAAGCGCTATGCTCCATTAATAATTCACAGGCATCATTCAAATCCTCAACGTTGTCCTTCTCGGCAATTACTTCATCAAGAAGTTTCTGTACAACACGGATAATGAAAAGATTTAGGTAAATATTTATTAACTAATGAAAATATTCAGGCATTACAGCAAACAAATTGCTCATTTATGACCAGACCATCAAAACTCATAAAATGTAACATTTCTTAAAGAGTTACACGATGACGGTCTTCCAGTAAATGAGCTACAAAGCTAAAAAATAAGCATTACAACAAAGCGTTAATTTTTACTCATAGATTTAGACGATACGGCTCTGGAAGTGGGAATATTAGTACTACAAATTATTAAGGAAGTTTAATTTCAGGTAATACGACTAAGCTCAATTAGTTAATTACGTTTGGGGGTGCATTTAATGATAAGTGTCTGTCTGTTTGGTGTTACGAATTTGTTAATTGTGCCTCATTGTAAAAAGCATAGTTGTTATTTAATCTCATACAGTTGAGTCCTCTCACAAAATACAGTTGAATACGCTTACCTTGGCATTAACCAAATGATCGGGAGTTTTACTTTCAGTTTCAGTGGCTTGATTGACTCGCTGGGTTATGTCTTCAATCCATTTATTAATTTTATTGAACTTTTGCAAGAAGCTGGACCAGGCATTAAGGGCGGATTCTAGATTAGATCTGGCATCGCGTGACATGGCCTGTACTGCATCCCATTCGGATGATAAGTGTTTAATTTCCTGTGTAACGTTGTCTTGTCCTTCATTGCCACTCGTGCTAATGACGTCTTGCGATAGTTCTTGACAGGCCTCAAGCAAAGATTTGCCAGTAAGCATGCTCGCATCAATGTCACCCAATTTATTTAAACGTTCTTCCACCTGATGCTTTTCGCCATGACAGTTGGAACATTGTTCGATATCGATTCTGGCATTACGCAGCCACTCTTGGATTTCGTTGAGCGATTGTTTGTATTTTTCATGATTATTAACTTGATTTTCGAGAGATTCAATAATGGCATTAACTTTCTGCTGAAGTTCATCAAATTTAGTTAAGCCACTTTCGAAATCATTGCGATCCAGGGAATTGTCTTCGCTTAAACGTTTATTAATTTTTTCTACAATATCATTGTGGCCATTAAAATCTCTTTGCACAGCGCGGAATTTTTCTAATGCCGCACGTTTTTCACTCAAATCATTCAAGAAGTCAGCGGATGTTTTCAGTGAAGGCTCTACATCTTCCAGCCATTCTTGTAAGAGTTTGTACATTTTGAATATTTCTTCCAATTTAGCCAAGCGGTTCATTAACTTCTGCTTAACTTCGTTCATTTGATTAAGCAAGTCTTCATATTCTTGTTTCAAACTATCAGTGTCTTCTTGTATCTTGGCGGCACCGGTTTGTTCTGTATTCATAATGACCTTTTCCTTCAGTTCAAGCAAGTAACGCAGCTTATTTTGACCCGATTCGAAACCTTGTCTCAAGTTCTTTACGGTATTCAGTTTGATTTGTACTTCATTCAAAGTGCCTGGTATTACTGCACATTGTTGAAGTTTCTCTCTGGTCTGTTCTATCCACGATTGGCATTCTTCATACAGAGTGTGATGCTGCTGATGTTCTTGGTAATGCATTTCCAAACGACGCATTACTTCCTTAGCCATGGTTAACAAGGCATTATATTTTGTGGTCAGTTGCATGATGGCGTTACTGATTCTTGTATCGGAGCAGGTTTCCAATAGCATTTGGGCTTTCATATTCAGCAGATCCAGTGTCTTTTGCCAATCAAACAAGGTTTGCAAATGACCTTGGAATTCTTCCAACACCACTTTCTTTTGTGTCAAATTTTCTTGCAACTTATTATAGGATTGTACCAAGACTTCGGTCTTTGTCAACCAGTCCAAAGCTTCGGTATACTGATCTTGATAGTCGGACCACTTGACAATGCCTACTTCTAAGTAGTCCTTGGTTTTCTTAAGGTTTTCAACATATGTGTCAAATTCGTCTTGCAAAACTGCCACTTCCTGTTCTATTACCTCTCTGTCCTCGGGTTCAGCTTCGTTACAGGCCTTCTCGCCTTGTGCCAAAGCTGCTTCCAATTTCTTTTGGCCTTCGGGTACTTCGCTTTGCAATATCTTCAATTGATGGGTTTTTTCTGCCAAAGCTTGTTTGTCGCCGGTAGGCTCCGAACATTTACTCAAGCGCTCCTTGGCGTTACGCAACCACGTGGCAAAGTCATTTCCACAGTCAATGAAAGCCTGATATTGATCAATAGTGTTCTTTTGTTTTGCATACAATTCCATGGCCTGTTTGGTAAGAGTCTCATACTTATTGGATATTTCTGAGGCTGGAGCTCCCTGTTGCAAATCGGAGGCTTTCGATGTTACCGATTGTATCATGGGTTCAAAGGACACAATGTCCTGCACAATATTATTGGTTTGTCGCAAGTTAGCCTTACGTTCGCTTAGGCCACTGCTAAGTCTTGGGGGACCCTTAGATTTGTTAATTTTTTGTTCGCAGGCCTGCTGCAATTTATTTTCTCTATCAGCTATCCATTGTTGCAGTTGAGAATAGCTCGAACTATAATCAGCCCATTGCAAGAGATTAGTTTCCAACTGAACTTTGGCAGTTGACATTTTCTTAACCAAACGATCCCAATCACTTTGCAACTCCTTCATTTCATTATTGATAGTATCTCGGCCATCAGAACGGGTGTTACGTACCACCTTTTCACCATTATTGATGGCGGTGTGCACAAGATTCTGACCCACTTCACGATTGCGTAAAAGATTTTGTATTTTCTCCAAACGCTTTTCAAGCAGTTCCTTGGAACAAGCACTAGAAGATTCACTTGCTTCCCTAATAACATCCTTGGCATTACTAATCCAATCTTTAGCGCTTTGCAAATTTCCTTCGAACTCACGATGTTGTTCACAATTGGTTTCAACCTTCTTCAATACATCTTTAGCCAAATTAACCTGCACTTGATACATTGAATTTAAATGTCTCAATTGATTGTTCACATAAGTGTCCAAGTGTGATTTCAGCAGTCCCGCAGCAGAGTTATTGAATTTTTCGATATCGTTCTTGCCCTTTTCGAGTCTATTCATGATGTCACGCATATCAGCAACTTGTCTTTCTTTCTCCGTCAAGTTGGGCAATAAGTTCAATTTGTGGTTCTTGACCAAAATATCAATTTGTTGCAACCATTCCATGAGACGTTCATATTCTTCTTTATAAGAACGCCATTGCACCATGGTTTCTTCTAGATTCTCTTTCTGTGTACTAATGTCACGGAACAGAGATTCGAAACTGTCTCTGAGCGAACGAATATCATTGCGAATGATTTCTTGTCCTTGTGGAGAAGTACTAGACATCACCACTTCACCAGTGTGTGTCAAATGTTCTACTAATAATTCACCCTGCGCTTGTTTGTTCAACATGTTTTCTGTGGCTTGAACAGCATTTTCAATGGCCAGCTTATCGCTAAGACTGCTTTGTTTCAATGAAGGGAACTTCTCTCTGGCTCTGCTGATCCAACTGACCAAATCGTCATAGGCTTCTTTGTACAATCTATGGTCTCTGTATTGATCTTGTCTTTCGGTCAGCAGTTTTTCTGTTTTAGCAGCCAACTCATCAAATCTATCCAAAACTTTTTGGGCTTGGAATGCCGCTTGACTTTGCTGACCGCTGGCAATCATATCTTTAGCTTGAGACTTCAACGAATCTACGTCGATCTTTTCCATGCGCACCTTTTCTTCGGTCGATTTAATACGATCGAGCTGAGCTCTCTTCTCCGGCATTGTAGATTGATATTCAGATAGTTCCTTAAGTGTACTTTCTAAAGAGTCATTGAATTTACGAACATTTTGTACTTGTTCTAGGAAACCAGACCACTGCGTTATAGAGTCATCCAATTGTGCCTTTACATCGACGATGCGCAAAGCAATTGAAGACCAAAGATCTTGTAAATCAGACAATTCCTTATTTATAGCATCGTGACCACTTGGCGCTGTGTTGGCTAAAACATTCTGTGCCAACTCCACGATACTCAACACCTTAGCGGAGCCCTCATCTTTCATTAGGATAACATCTTGAATTGTGGCCAATTTCTTATCCAATTCTTTTTGATTCATCGTTGACATATCGCAGCAATAATCCAGCTTTTCTTTAATGTCATTGATCCAGGAAGTACATTCGGAAACGGAATTTTCAAATTCTTGGTGGGAAGTTACATACTGCTGCCAGCGGTTATGCAGTTCCTTTACCTTGTGGAATAATTGTTGATATTTAGTAACCAATTCCGGTCCGGAAGAGCGGGAAGCTGAGGGGCCTTTCAGCAATAATTGCGCCTTTTCAGACACATTATCGATTTCCAATTCCTTGGCTCTTACTTCGCCCTGCAAAGCCTTAAGTTCTTCTAATTGTGATTTCTTTTCGGACAACTTGGCCTTTAAGTCGACGGAATGTAATTTGTTGTCGGCATCTCTAATCCAAGACAAACATTGATCACGCAATTGTTCATAATCAGACCATTGTTGCAAACGAAGTTCAATGGCCTCAATAGTCGCATTTAGGTTAGCAATAAGACTTTCCCATTCCTGTTGGGTATTGTCAATCTGTGACTTGATATTAACCTGGCCAGCTTCTACGGTACCAGGTATAACCAGCTCACCCAAGGATCGTACTTGATCCACACGAGGGAACTCATCAGCCAAATTGGATTTTAAGTTTTTGAGACGATCCAAATTGGTGTGCAGGGAGACTTGTTCTAAATCAAGATCACCCCAGTAGTCTATGGTGCTATGGGTAGATTCAATGAATTCCTGTGCATCCATAACGGCCTTACAGTACTGCTGATGAGCGCTGACAAATCTCTCATAATTCTCAACATATTTTTGGGCCCGTTTATGAACTTTATTATACCGATCTACAATGTCTTTGGCTCTTTCCTCAACATGTTCAGTTTTCTCTGGAAGGTTAGCAATGATCTCTTGTAAATTGCCTATTTCTGCCTGGTGGTTATTGATGTCGTTTAAGGCATCTCTATAGTTCTGCAGTTTAGCTTTCTTTTCATCCAAAGTGGTCTTAAGTTCGATTTCTTTGGGAACTAATTTTTCTATATTAAGCAACCAGATTTGAAGCTTTTCAGCTATTTCGTCAAAGCCAGACCATTTGGACATTTGATCTTGTATTTTTCGGGCATTATTAGTGATCTTATCGAAAAGTTGATCAAACGTTTGCTGCAACTCTTCCAATTGTGCACGAATCGCTTCACGGCCTTCCGTTGCGGTTGATTGGTAACATTTTTCACCACACTCTATTGTGTTATTCAGCAACAACATTGCTGATGGTTGCTGAGCTAACAACTCCCTGCCTGCGATTTGTTTTTTAAGTAAATCTTCTCGGGTGCCTACTTGGGCCAGGTCACTGCTATCATCGTGTTTAGCTTGTGCACTTGCCAACCAGTCCGAACATTGCTTATACTTTTCATTATAAGCAGCATGATCTTGAACAGCTTGCTCACATTTCTTTAAAATTTCCTTTGCCGTAGCCTGTATCGATTGGAATCTCGACGTGACCTGTTGGACATTGACAGCAATGCGAGTTTCACCCGAACTCTGTATAAGTTCGGATGAATCATCTTTTATTTTCTCAAATTCGATCTCCTTTTGTCTTAAGTTGTGGGTTAAGGACTGGAACTTGTTTAGCTGATCTTCTTTTTCCTCCATTGTGGATTTGGGATTATAATTTTTCAAAGCATTTTCTGATTCTGCCAACCAGAAGATCAATTGATCGAGATTTATCTCATAGTCTCCCCACTGTTGCAGACGATTCTCGAGGCCACTCTTAACATCACTTAAAGCGGCTGAAAATTTTTCGAAATCGGCGTGCAAGTTGCTTAAGTCTCGTGTCATAGCTTCCTTAGAACGAGCTGGCAGAATCTTGGCATTATTGTCTATATGATCTGATAAGTTCTGCAGTTTTTGTGAGCCTTCCGGCAACAAATCTTGTATTTCGATAACTTTGTTTAGGCGCGCCTGTAAGGCTGGTTTATTTCCCGAATACTCAGAATAACTAGTCAAACGATCCCATAAGTTCTTTTGATAGTCTTGTTGAGCTTTCTGTAGTTCACTAAATTGCTGATAAACATCAAAGGAGTCTTCTAATTGCTGCATTAGATTGCTGCAATCCCTGACAACCCTCTCATAACGTTTGTTCACATCGTCAACAGCTTGTTTTATCTGAGCGGCGTTGGCAGGTTGTGCCGAATTTTGCAAAATTGTAGCCTTTTCATTTACGGCCTCAACTATACGTTTATGAGAATTAATATCTTGCTGTATGGTCTTGAATTTATACAATTTCGAACGAATGTCCTGAGCACTGCTCCAGGTAGAGGGACTTTCATTTTGTAGCGCCTTTTCAACTTGATCCAACCAATTGACAACTTGACTCAGAATATCCTGGTAGCTAGACAGCTGAACACTTTGGGCTTCCTGCTTCTTTTGTAGATTGCGAATGCCTTCATCCAATCTATCCCATCTATCACGAATATCACGCATTTCTTTACGTAGTTTCTCTCTTCCCTGTGTGGAAGTTTCAGGCAATGCCTTTTCACCGGCAGCATTTAGAGCTGCGAATAATGTTTCTGCATGCTCTCTTTCGGAGAGTAAAACTTGAAGAATATTGCTCACCTGAGAAGCATCTTCTTTTTCGGCGTGTTGCAGTTGTTTTTCAATGGGTTGTAGCCACAAGTCAACTTCATTATATTTATCCTGATAATATTGATGATCGTCGACCAAATTAGACCATCTGTTTACGACTTCTTTGCTTAAAACCTGAAGAAGCTGATAACGATTGGTTATTTGGGAAGTTAAGGTCTTCAAACGATCCGCGCCACAATTGTTAAGCAGAGCGTGTGCAGCATCAGCGAAGGCGTCAATTTCCTTTTCTTTTTGTAAAATTAGATCTTTTTGAATTTTATATTTCTCCAATTGCTCAACCTTTTCGTGCAACGTGGATTGCAGTTGTTGTTCGCGGAATACCGCCTCAGCAGATCTGCACCATTTTGTTAACTCCTCTAATTTTTGTTCAAAGTTATTCCATTGCTGCAAGACATCATTCTGCTTGCCTTCAATTCCCTCAACATCCTCGAAATGAGACTTAATAGTGGTTTCCAACTCGTTGATTTCTTTCTCCAAAGCCTCATTGCCCTTTTCGGAAGTTGAAGGTTTAACTCTTTCAAACTGCTCCCTGATGTCCGCAACTATTTTCATGGCTTGCGGTTTATTTTCCTCTAAATGGCGTAATGTTTCAATTTTGCGTTTAATATCAGATTTCTCTCCATACGCATCGTCACATTCAAGTAGCTTGGCTTTCTCACCAGAAATCCAAGTCTTGGCGCCAGCAACTTGATTATTCAATTCGCTGTGTTTTTGCACACAATCATCTAAATTATTCAAAATTTCTTCAGATTTCTGAACAATATTATTGAACAATTGCTTTATCGATTGCAAATATACATTGAGAGAGTTATCCTTGATTTGATCAACCAAGGCTTGCGCTTTGTCGCATACGTTGTCTACTAATACGTTGTGGGTGGTGATCTCTTGGTGCAAAAGTTTGTGATTTTGCAATTGGGCTCGCTTTTCCTGTAAAGTCGTTTTGGGTTCAGTGTGACTTTGCATTGCCTTATCGACATCTTTAAGCCATTTAGTCAACTGATCTTGCGCGATTGAGAATTCATTAAATTGTAAAATGCAGTGATCAATTCTTTGTGAAGCTTGATTGAGATCATCAGTATAGTTATCCCACATTGTGCGCAGATTTCTTAATTGTTGGCGAATAATTTCACGACCATCCGGACTGGTGTGACCGTACAATTTTTCGCCATTGTCAATGAGATTTTCAAAGATAGTACCATCGTTAATTCTCCTATCTGACATGTCTCTCAGCTTGTTTTGCCTTTCTTGCAAAAGATTTTGGTCGCCTACAACATCTTTGTTCTTTTCCAAATCAACGATACATAATTGCAATTCTTTTTTGAATTTTTCATAGTCCTGATCAAAAGCTTCATGGTCTTTCACATAATTCTGATATTTCGAAATTGATTCTTTGCAGAGATTTTTCAGTGTTTGATATCTGGTATTCAATCTGGATAATTTAAGGTTCAAGTCAGTTTCTCCTTCGATTTCACGCCCTTGATCCATTAAGTTATTAATGGCTTTTGATTTATTTTCGATATCATTGGCAAACACAAGAAGTTGTTGCAAGTGAGCTTTCTTGGCTTCAGCGGTACTCTTCAAAGATTGATTCTTCACAACAGCCTCTATATTCTTCATCCAGCTATCGATTTCATCTATTATGGTTTCAAATTCATCCCATTTAGAGCACAGTTGCTTAAGCTTAACCAAAGAATCTTGACACAAAAGCATGAATTCATCCCAAGCAGTTTTGGGCTCTTGGAAACTTCGCAGTAAGACTGGATGACCTGTAGGATGGGTTTGTGAGAGCACGGTATTCAGTAACTGCTGACAAGTCTCAAATATTGCATCTCCCTCGGGTTTGTGTTGCAAGAGATTTTCAACAATAATAAGTTTCTCTTCGGCACCTTCTTTTTCAAATGTAGTTTCATTTAAAATGTCTATTGCTTCCGATTTGATAGTGTTCAACCAATCTTGGGCCTTTTCTAAAACTTGATCGTAGGCTTCATGTTTGGCAACTTGATTTGTTACCACACCAACTCTGTCTGCAATCTTCTTGGACAAATCATTGTATTCTTTAATAGAGTCTTCGGTTTTACGCTCCGATTCGTCGTCGCACAAGGCCACTGCTTTCTCTTGTAATTGCTTCAAAGCATTTTTGTGTAATGTAGCTTCCTGCAATTGCACTTTGTAGTTTTGCAAGGCGGCCTTTTTAGCCGCCAAAGTGGGATATAATTCATCGACAGCCTCAACCTTGGCTTTAGACTCATTAAGATAATGCGATACTTGGGTGTAGCTTTCTTCGATGGTTGTCTTCTGTATCAATACTCCTTCCACTTGTTGCAGCAAAGCATTCGCTTCATCACGCAAGTAATCAAAGTTTTCTCTCAAGTTTCTTAGCTGAGCACGAATCTTTTCTCTATTTTCAGGCGTAACGGTGGCAAACAGAGCTTCGCCAATATCAACGGCATTGTTCAGTAAAATTTGACCATTATCGAAGGTATTCAAGTAGTTCTTAATGGTTTGCAACTGTTGAGCTGTGGCTGATGACGAACCCGGTGAGCCCATGCGAGCTAGTTCTTGAAATTCTACCTTGGCCTCGGATAACCAATCAGTGGCATCCGTTAGAGCTGAATTGTAATCATCGTGCGACTTGTTTGTTTCATTGAGTTTATCCATATATTGTTGCAGACTCTTGGCCGCTGTTTGGTAACGTTGTAACAAGTGTGTTACAAATTGTCCAATACGAGCCTCTGGATTTTTAGCTATCAATTGCTGAGAGGTCTTTTCCAAGTTACTAATAATGGGTCCGTGTTCATTGATGTCTTGCTTAAGAGCCTTAAGTTCTTGCAGTTTTTTCGGAATTTCATTAAGATTTATTTGATTGCTTGTCTCGGCCTTAATACGTCCTTCGATATCTCTCAGCCAAGCGTTAAGTTCTTCGTTTGATTTTTCATATTCCACCCAGAGATCAACATTTTCATTTAAAATATCTTTGATCTGATCGAAAGCATTTTCTAAATCTTTCATTTCAGCATTCAATAAATCAGCGTCCTTGACTAGTTCGGCAATGTTTTCTGGAGATTCAATCGCTTTAAGCAATTCTAAGGAATTAACGATTTCGCCCTGCCTTTTCTTACAATCTTCAAGTGCTTTGCCAACCTCTTGCAAAGATGATTTCTTTACATCCAAGTTATATTTGTCGCTAGAACTTTCGGGTTGACACCAAGCCACTTTTTCCTTTTGAGTTGTAATGATTCTCTTCAGCATGCCCACTTTATCGGCGTGGAATTTTTTAAGGAATTGAATTAGAGAATTTTCAATTTTCCTGGCATAGACATCAACACCATCATATCGCTTTTGGACATTATTAAGTTCTTTAGGAATTATAGATTCACTAAATGTGGGATATACACTCTTCAACTCGTCAACTCTTTGTTTAATGTTATCAATTGTGTTGCCCGTGTTAGAGAGCTCAGCTTGCAAGGCTCTGCAATTCTGTATACGTTCGATAATCTTGGCATTATCGCCAGACATATCATCACATTTGATGAGCTGTTCTCTCAACTTTCCGACTTGTTCTCCGCAAAGTTTAATTTGCTTTCTTAACTCCTGCTCTTGATCGTTGAATTGTGTGGTTATCGCATTCAGACGATCGGCATTGTTTTCAACTTCAGCAAATTGTTCATTTAGCAATTGATTGAGCGATGTTAAGGCAGGGATCTCCACATTGTTGTTAATTTTTAGCAGTTCAGCTGATTTTTCGGCAATTGTATTCTTCAGATCCAAATAAGCAGGCAATTCGGAACGGTATTTTGTAAGACGCATTGGAGCGAATTCAATTTCTATGCTGTTATCAGCGGCATCACATAATCCTTGGTTAGTTTCTGTCAGCCAAGGCATGAGATCCCTTTTGGCGTCTTCGATTTGAGACCATATAACGGCTTCAGTTTCGTACATGTGAGCATTTTTGACTGTCTTGTCATGTAGATCTTGCCAGCTTTCCTTCGCACCCGCAAAATCATTTGGTAGGTCCTCGGGAATCACTTCGCCAATACTATCAAAGAGTTTAGCTATGTTAGAAACTTTTCGATCAAATTCATCCAAGACAACTTTGATCTTGCGTATTTGGTCCATGGTTTTGCGAGTTTTGTCTGAAGCTTGTTGGAGTTCCATTTCGTTTCTGGGTTGTTGCGGAATCGCATGATAGAGATCGTTAGCTTTTTTCATTTCTTGAGCGAATTTATTTTTAATATCGGCATATTCGCGCAATGCTCGAGAAACTAGCTCGTATTTTTGAATGCGATCAGCTATTTCGCTTTGAAGTGAATCGTAGTCTTTGTCCAAATGTAGAAGGGAATCTTGTATTGCAGGCATACTTGCAATATCTTCGCGCATCAATTGCGTTCCCTCGTCGTGTATTTTGTTTTTAAGATCTGTCTGAGCTTTCAAAGCATCATTGAGAGCAACCAAGTCAGCAATGATTTGGTCAATGTTTTCCAGATTGGGTTTACGTTTTAAGATATCCGCCAATTTGGCACGGTTGGCTTGCAAAGCCTGGGCCAGATTATGTTCTAACGTGTGGAATTTGTCTTTTCTATCTTGCATTTGCTCAATCTGTTGCTTGTGATTTTGAGTGCGCAATTGCAGGTTCTCCAATTTATTTTCAACGTCATTGACAATTTGTGTAGCAATGTACGGTTTACGAGAGATGGCATCTTTTAGGTGAACTACCGGATTTTCATCAATTTCTTTAGCTTGTCCTTTCCAATATGGCACATTTTTGGCAATGGCGGATATTTCCGTCATTATTTTATTTAACTCTACAGGTTGGGGAGCTTCGGGCTTTTCTATTTGATGTTTCAAATAGTTCAAGTGATTCTCTGTCTCGTGCTTCCAATTTAAAAGCTCTGTCCATTTTTCCAAACAAACCTTTTTCTGTTGCATATTTGTTTCTAAATTTTGATAGTTAAGCACCAAAGCGGAGTAAGCTTCATTCAAAGCTTTGGCTTCTTCTGGAGAAGCACCCAAGGAAATTTGTTTAACTTCATCATAAATGGCAATGAAGGCGGGTTTCTTATCATTGTGTTCTTGCATGAGAGCATGGACAACATGCAAACTGGTTTCGACTCTTTCGGGATTTAATTCTTCCACCAGTGCTACTTGGGATCTCAAATTATCCATCCAGTTAGAGAAGTTAACCATTTTGGCATTAAAATCTTGACGTGCAATAATCGCATCAGATATTTCATTTATATTGCCTCTAGTGGCTTCAGATAGCTTTTGAAGTTTTGTTTTCATTGCATTTACACGATCTTTAATATGGGCAGCACCTTCTGGTGCCAAATGCAGACTAATTTGATCGGCAGATTGTCCAAGAGCAACTAATTTAGCTTGTTGTTCGGATATTTCATTGTTGAACGATTTAAGACGCACCAATTCGTTTTCTAATTTTTCTACATGCGGAGTATTAAGTAGATACGACTTCTTGCCTGCGCCTTGTTCGCCTTTTTCAATCCAATCCTCAAGTTTACTTGCATCATTTTCAAATGATTTCCAGTTAGCAACGAGTTTTTCCAACTTACCGCTCGCTTGTTTGGCATTTTCGTGTACAGTGATCCAACGAGAGTGCATGGCATCTACTTCGTCAGGGGCATTGGTTTTGCATAACATTTTGTGTGTAATGTTTGAGATGCCTTGGAGTCGGTCTAATTGCTCCAAGCAATGTGATTCAAATTGTTTAGCATTTTGTTGCAATGCAACTGCTTCTTCTAGGGACATGGGTTTAGGGACTATAGTATTTACCTTAATTTCACATTCCTCCACAATGGGTTTTAAGTGCTGTATACCGGTTTGAAATTGTTGCCAATTTGCAAGGTCTTCTTGAACAGCTTGAGCCTGGTGATCAACATTACGATTGATGGCGCTAAGAACTTCTTGGAGTTTGCTTATTTCACCCTTCAATCGTTTGGCCTCGGCGATATTGCCCTCTTTGGGAGCCAGCTCTGAAGCATCTGCAGCAAGCATATCTAATTGTTTCATTCGCTCGGTCAAAGTGCCCTTGAATGTATTGACTTTCATAACTCTTTCTTCCGGGGTAAGATCTTCCGAGTGCAAACTTTCTATTGCTTTCGGTGCTACCTTGTTTGCCCATTCTTGTAGCTCTGCCAAACGTGATTTATAGTTATTCCATTTGGCACTATAATCTTCTAAATAACCAACACGATCTTTTACATGTTCCATTGTATTGAAGAACATTTTCTCCACTTCAGTGACCTCCTTCTCCAATATGGGACGCTTTTCTGCGGCCGCCAAAGGTGCCAGTTCAGCCTTTAAGGCATGCAGTTTGGGCAACAATTGATGAGAGGCTTGCTGCAGTTGAGCATTCAATTCACGCTTGGCTTTCAAATCCTGGCTAACATTCTTGGGATCAGTTTGTAAGGGAGTCAATGACCTTAACTCGGTTTCCGCTACCTGTAACATGGAGCAAATGTCTGCCTTTTGATCGGCAAATTCATTCCATACTGCTTGTGTACCCTTAAGAGCTTGCAATTTGTCCGAGGTTTGCGTATAAGCTTGGTTCCAGCCGGTCTCCAAGTTCTTGACTTCGACCTGCACAAATGCAGGAGCGTGAACATCTTTACTTAAATCGCGTCCTCTTTGCAACATCGACATGATATGTGGACGTTGGTGATCCAACTGATTAATGGCATATTGTTGTTCTTCGATAAGTTTATTAACACGTTCCAGACTATCGGGTGGTGGTATATTGGCAGCTTGTTCTTTGACCTTGCTCAATAGGCAGACAACTTCATGAACTTCGCGGCGATAGGTATAGCACTTTGAGAATACTTCAGTCTTCACCATTGTGATCTCAATCGTTGGGATGAGATTTTTGTAGCGCGCTATGAGTTCTTCCAGCTTCTTCTGTTCGGCATTTGCTTCATCTTCACTTGCATAGCTGAGGAGATGGTCCAATGTCTTTACAAGCCATTTCATATCCTCGCGTTTATTGTCGGCTTCCTGGCATATTTTCTAATAAAACGAAAGAGGTGAAATTTGTTTTAAAAAAATTATGAAAAAATATAAATTTATTTGTTTTACGCAGCAGTTAGATTTACAACTTTAAGTCTTATTTATTAAAAAATTTACGACGAAAATTGTAAATCTAATCACAGTCGACTCTCGGCAATTTGGAACTCTTTATATGTAAGATTTACTTGGTACCCTGAAAACTACTTGATAAATTGAAAAAGACTGAATGTAATTTGGTGGCTTTAGTAATTTAAAGTTGCAGGGGAGATGTTCCGCTCACCTACATTTAATTTGTGGTTGGGTTTCTCTATATTCTATGATTTAAACTATTTTAATGTGATTTAGTTCGTGGATTTTAAACAAAAGGAACATTTATTTAACGGTGAAAGATTGAAGAAACTTAGTTCAAGAACAATTTTAAGTTAATTAGTGATGGTAAAATTTTAATACTGATCGTGGTAAAGTTGCGTTGGTTTTAAAAACAACAAATAATACCTACCACAATACAAATAAGTGACGTATTTTTTTTCGGGTTATAATTTGTTTTAAAAATTTTGGAAGCACATGCAGCCGAGATACCTAAACAGTGGCGGTTACATGTAAACACACGTGTATGCTGATGATGGGAGTGTAGCGGCTCCCGCAACACAACATTGTTTCTGTTCTGCCCAGTCCCCTTAAATATTATCCAATCATGTCCAATTCTTTCCGACTAAAAACACTTTACAAACTTTAATAATCACTTTGCATTACTAATTTAATTGAAGAAATACTCTCATTAAATAATTATGAAATTTTTTTACAATAAACATTTTGAAATGTTCCAATGAACTCTTGCTTATTTGACTTTCTTCTACTTTTCTTGGTTATTTACACTCTAATATTTAGAAATTTTCCTCTGATTTTTTGAGTTTCCAGTTATCGAGAGTAGACTGTACATATAATAGACACGGTCATGTAGTAAATATGTGATGATTCAAAAGAGCTTGTGCAATAAGCGGATATATTTTTTTAACTTTACCACTAGCTCCCTGAGCTGCATGTTTTCAAGTAGAAAAGATGACTGTCATTGATGAAGTAGAACAATATTAATACCAGTCTTACCTGGAAAACAACTTTTTCCTTTTCAAACTCCTCCATGCTGTTGACCTCATTGACAATATTTTTCAAGCTCTTATCAACTGTGTTCATCCATTCAACCATTTCATTGAATTTTTCATGATATGATTCCCATTGGGCAGGAATTTGCTGCAGAGTTTCACGCATGCTGGCAATTTTATTTGATAGCTGCGAGTATTGAGTCTGGGCATTTTTATAGGCATTCTCCAGGATGTTATCGTTGGGCTGTTGTTGTCGATAGACTTGCGATACGCGATACATATTTTGTAGACTGTTTTCCAAACGGGGAATTGAGCCTTGTTGTAAAAAGAACTGTTGATTACGTTTGAGAATTGAGTCAACATCTTCGTTGCGATTAAGGGCCTGTTCTTCCAAATGAAGTTCTTTTTCAACGTCTTGCAGTGTTTGATTAAATATCGATTCCTCGGCACGGAAATCCAATTTCATTATATGTAAAGGAGCTTGACTCAGAACATTATGCCATTTGGATTGCAGGACTTCGACAGAATCGACGACTGGCTTCTGCTCAGGCGGTGGCAGAGTTTTCAAAAGATTTTGTGCGGAATCCACCAAATTAGACATCCACCTTTGATTGACATTTTCAAAGAAATATTTTTGAGTTTCAATTGTGGTCTTGGTCTCAATATGTTTTTCAATGAGAATAGTTTCCGCTCGAGTCAACCATTCACTAATGACGTCTTCGTTTTCTTTGAAACTATTCCAGTTATTAAGAGTTTCTCCTAGACGTTGTTCCCATTGCTGGGCATTTTGTATCACATAATTAAAACGATCATTCAATTGCTGCATATTATGTTGGGCCTGCGTAGTGTTAATGTTTTCATCGCTTGTAACATTTCTCAAAAGATTCTGGAACACTTTGTTCTTACTTTCTAACATTGAACGGTAGTAGACGGTGCGTGAGAAGAATGTTTTATGTTTATTTAATTCTTCATTGACCTTGTCACGACCACCGCCCAAACTGTGAGTGCTAAGCAATGATTCGGCTTCGTTAAGCCATTGATGAATTTCCTTTTGTCCGGCTTCCAATGATTCTTGTTGTATTAAGAGTTGATGTATTAAGTGTAATTTATTGGGTATTTGGGAGCGTACACGCACTAATGCCTCTTTTTCCTGCTTGAGAGTCTTCATCATACCATCAACTTCTTCACGCGACAGATCCTGAATTAGACCCTGAATATGCCGGCTAATGTTTTTGAAAAGCTCTTCGTTGTCGTCAATTTCGGAGGCTAATTTTTGTAGTTGCTCGCTATATGTCTGGATTTGTTGACTATCGCCTAGATGTAACTTCTGGTTGAGAACATTTTCAGCTGAACGCAGCCATTGGGACAACTTCTCGATACCAGATTTATATTCTTGCCTGGCACGTATAATATCACCAGCGTGCATGTATTTTTTAGTATTAACGAATAAACGTTCAAAACGCTCGGCCAGCACACCATGTTGTTGTCTTAAATTGTGAGCAATATTTTCTTCACAAGACGCTATTAAGTAGTTGGCAGCATTTGCCAAGGCATCAAATTTATCCTTCCAAACACTTATGTCTTGGAAGAAATCTAGTTTTTCATCCTCAGACTGCAGCACTTTTTGTTCGGCTAAATTTAACCAGTTTTCGCATTCTGGACTTAATTGATTCCATATCTTCCAACAGTTTACCACCTCTTCCAGCGAGTTTTGACAGCATTTCAATTCCATTGAAACACGTTTCCATCTTTCCTCGGTGTCGTACATGAAACGGTCTATGTCGATTACATCCTTACGTGACACATTACCATCGCGCTTATATTCATCCACCACTTGCTGCATGTCCACAAAAGCTTTTTGGAATTCTTGAAAAATTTTATTCCGGGAAACAAAGTTCTTGTACTGTTCCAATTGCTGGGCTACTCTGTCTTCGGTGCCGTATTTGCCGGTCCAACCCTTCATTTTATTTTCCACCAAATTCAAAAATGCAACTAAGCAGCATTTATGCTCTAGGAACTTTAATTTAATTCTACGTTCGGCCGCTTTGGGACCCACCTCTTGCAAGCGACGCTCCATATTAAGCAATTGCTCTAGTGGTATTTTTTGAGCTAAAGGAGTTCGCTTGGCATTTTCGAACATTGCCATAATGCGTGGCAGATCGGCAAAGAACAGCTTATGTTCTTCCAATTTACGTGAAATAACCGCGGCTGTTTCTTCATTCATGGCCGTGGGTATATCATCATCCATTAGGATCTTTTCGGCGTCAGCCAACCATTTGCCAACTGCTCCAAATTCACCAGGCAATTCGGAGTCTAACAACCAAAGCCAATACATCATTTGATATTGCACACGCTGCCACAAGGCATTAATATCCTCCCAAGTTGCACGAGATATTTGCAAAAAGCCACTTTGGCTCTCAACCAACTGCTTCAAGCGATTGTAGGTCGGCAAATGTGCATCAATCTCAGAACGGGCAATCAGATACTCGGCAAAGTCACGGGGGAAAGAATTTCCAATCACCATTGGTTCATATTCGGCAGATTTCTCCAATAAGAAACGTCTCAGTTCATCAAGTTCTTGGTGAATATGAGTAAGATCTTTACTAGCACCCTGTTAATTGAAGAAATATTAATATTTTTTAAAAAATAAAATATAAAAGAATTATTTTCAGTGTTTAAATTAATACCTTTGGTTCGGGATACTTGTGCAAGAATTGTGCCACATATGTCATTATGCTCTTTTCATCTGGCTTGGGAACATCCACATCTTCGGCATCCAACAATTTGGCAATGCCCAATTTATTTTCAGCCACATCGAAAGCCGTTTCCAAACGATGCCGGTTATTTGTTTTCTTCAGTTCAGCCAGATTTATTAAATTGGCTTTAATGGAATCAATAAGGGCTAAGAAAGCGACACCATCTCTCCAACTGGCACCGAAATCCTTAACCTCAACACCATATTCTCTGTAAAATAACAAACATATGAAATTGTACTTAAAACACCAAGTCCCATTTATAAACTCACTTTGGCAGGGCGTTTGTCACCCAATTGAGCAAGGTTTTTCTAGCTCCTTGCTTCCATTTTTCAGCCTTCATATCACTTGCGTTTCTACCAACGCTATCCAGAGAACTAACCGAACCACCAATGCCATGACCCAAGTATTCGAGGTTGCGGCTATTCTCTTCAATCTGCAAAAAGTTAAAATGTCAGCGCAATTATGTATTTAACTCAGTCAATTTTTAGTTTCAAAAATTAAATTAAAATAATAATAATAAATAAATAAAAAAAATTAGAATAAGAAAACATTTTTAAAGGTCTTTCTTAAAATGCTTTGTGTTAACTAGTTAATTAACTTCTGTTTCGTTTAATTCACAGTGATCTTTATTTACTGCCCAAATGAAAAAAAAGGATTTTTAGCATAAAAAAGCAACCCCCGTACAAGGACTTTGATGGTGTTCTAAAGCAAAAAACCCTGGAAACAATGGAAAATTTGGTTTCCCAGCCGATCAATCAAGGTGCGTGCATGAGTCGTGTTTAAAAAACCAAAATTAATTTATAATCCAAATTATTTTGCTAATTAAGTTAATTAAATGGTTAACAAAAAGCTAAAAAACAATATAAAAATTTTCAAATTAAATTTAAACATGAATTTGCTGAACGTATGTAAAACCAAATTAATACTCCAAATAAAAATGTTAAGACAACCCACTTTAGTTTACAACTTATCAAGTGCATCGATCCAAAAAAAAATTATAATAATAATAATGTGACAAGTAAACAAATTAACAAACAAATATGTTGAACAAATACACTTGTCCGATATAATAATCTACAGACAGTCTACAGATGTTTTCTTTTCAAATTACCTGTGGCTTATAATTAATAACTACTACTAGCTTTTTCCGCCTCTTTTTACGTATCTTTGCATATTAATTGAAAAAAAAATTATTGACGAAAAAATACAATAAAAAAGCAACATTTAAAAAAAATTAAGTCATATTTTGTAATTATTTTTTTTTTGTTTGTGAAAGAATATAATAGAAAATATGAATGAAATTAGAGCAACTTTACAACTGGTAAAAGCCAAATACGAAAAAGTATTTCAAATATTTAAGTGTTTGTTTTTCATCTTTTCTTTCCAACATGTTATTTGTGCTTTAATAAAGTGCCTCTTAGTTGGACAAAGATTTTAATAATAATGTTTGTTTATAATTTCTAAGATTTACTCACCTGGAAGTACAATATAATGGTCCATATCAAACCCAAAACGACAGGTGGTCTCCCATCCACCAAATCGGCTGGATTGATATTAACTAATTTGATACGTTTGCTTGCCAAGAACTGCAACGCTGTATTGGCATTGCTAAGGAAATGTGGACGTCTTAAGACACGGCCCCTTTCGACGGGTAACTTTTCGCCAGATAACACTTCTAAAAGTGCTATCAATTTTGTACCATCGCGCAAATCGTTGATTAAATCATCAACTCGAAGCGGTGGAACACGCTGTAAATAAAAATAATAATATGTATATTTAATTTAAATGTAAATAATTAATAAAATTGTATTAAAAGTTAACTAAAGTTCTTGGTTAAGAAAGATAAGACAAGAAATTAAATTTGTTGTGTACAAGTTTTTAATATTTTATATTTTTAAGCCTCCCGTAGTAAGGAGTTCAAAAACGATAACCCTCTAATGTCTAAGAGTGCACTAAGTCACTCTACACAAAAGTTTTACTGGCGCCCAATAAATATTTTTTTATGTTAAATAAATCTTTTTTTTGCAGTTGCCAAAAGATGTAGCAAAATATTTGCAATATCTTAAAACCTTTCTTTCGAAAAACAAACCAAGTTGAGAATTTCTATTTTATATAAAATGTTTATTATGTGTTTATTGATTTAACTTTGCATACAAATTATGATATTTTTGTATTAAAAATATAACAATACACCGGTCTTCTACAGTTAAGAGTTAAAGAAAAACAACCAAAATAGATAATAATTTTTTATTTCTTAAACTCTATACTAAACTTTTCAAAAAGATATCAACGACTAAAAGAAGATTCAAAACGAAAATTTTTTTTTTAAATATTTTAATAAAAGGATAAGTGGTGAACTATTAACTATTTATCCTTTTATTAAAATATTTTCAAAAATTAATTTTTTATCAAAAGTTTGATATTTTTGTATTAAAAATTTACAATATACACAGTAGGGTTGGCCGATTTGTAAAGACAAAAATTTTTTCGATATTGTGCCAACGATTTTTCGATAGTTTTTGGCATGAGGGAAAAAAGTTTCACGACATATTAAAAAAATCATTTTCGATTTAAATTTTGAATTTTCGTTAATAAATAATTCAATTTCATAGAAAATAATTGAATAACAATTCAAAATAATCAAAATTTAAAAATAAATTTCACCTTTTTTTCCTCGTTGTTATAAAATTATAACATTTACTTTATTAACATGTCGATTTTAATTAAATATTTACTTTTATTGTAAATGCAGCTTTTTAACATCTGAGTTCAATTTGAAATAGCACACTAAATTACCAGGGAGGTGTTGCTCACAGCGGTCATATATTTTCTTGTTATTATATTAAGACATATCATTTTATGACACCTTGTGAATCCCCCAATTCTTTTTATTATTTTAATTGTGACTTTATCTGAAAGCTATTATTCTATGCGCTGTGACACTGAAGTTAGACTTTATACATGAATACAAATTATTTCTTTAAGATTTATCTTTTAACATATTCATAGTAGATCTTATCCAAAACAAGGTGTTATTTTCAAATTTTTAACTACTTCACTTTCAGTTTCAAACCCCAGTTTCATTAGCATACGAATACGAATTCTTCGAAGTGCTTCACACGTGATCGCCTTGACTGCGGGGCAACATTAAATACAAAAGCATAACAAAATGCTATTTTTTGTTTGAGAGAAAAAAAAATTCAATAAAAACTCAACGCAACTTTAAAAATTATTGCAGTAAACCGGCTTTAAAATGTGATTTATTTTTAGAAAAACTTGTATGAGTTTAGAGTTTAATAAGTAGACATTGTGCTTTTATTTCAAGAGACAATGGGTTACAATTTGCAACACAAAAAAATTTAACGATTCAAAAATGTATATAAAAAATTAAAAGTAATTAAAATATTTAGTGAATTCATTAATCATCTATAGTGAATTTATTATTCGAGACATTCTCTCAATTTAATTTCAACAAAATTCTGTTTGTTGAGGGTTGACTATGTAGACTAGATATACATGCACTTCATTAGTGCTTATGCCAAATCATCAGTAGACCTTAAACTATATTCAAGAATTTGCAATTCAAAGATCTTGAGGAAAATTTAATTAACTATAATTAAAAAAGTGATAGCAAACTTTAATAATTGCACAGTGCAACTAGGGTTTTTGCCCGGGAATTCCCGCCTCGGGATTTCCCGGGAATTTCAATCTAAAAATTTCCATCTTTCCCGGGATTTTTCATGCGGGATCCCGGGAAATAATAAAAAAACATAATAAGTAGCTTAACGGTAAAAACGGAGCGGTCGTTTTCGGTAGCAGGGCAATTTGTTAATGAAATTTGAAATAGGCTTTCTGACGAGTTCATAAACGCTTTAAGCGTTTTAAAAAATTATTTCCTAAACCAAAAAAATATGAATTATATTATTAAAGTATTTTCTTGTTTTAAGAATTTAATATTTTTGTTTTGGAATTCAAACCTCGAGTACCTTTGTATTATTTTTTCTATATTATTTTATTTTTGTTTTTATTAACTGAATTGTTATGTTTTTGTTTATGTTCACCTCTATTTGTAAGTTTACTTTTATATAATATAACAATATAACAATGTTGGAAATAGCCTTTAAGGAATTTAAAAACTAAAAGTTAAAAAATAAAGTTCCTGTGGCAATACCTAATTTAAATTAACATATTAATGTATTATTAAAACATAAGGTATGTTTTAGTAAAGGCCGTGATACACTATCCTACTTGGTCATGCGATCTGCCAAATAAGTCGTGTGTGTTCAAAAAGTGTGGCCATAAAATGCACTTGTGAGGCAGATTTTTTGACAAGTCGGTTCGACTTGCATATAATTATGAAAATTTTCATAAAATGATAGATTTCCTGCGATTAGAGACGCATCTTTTTTAGAAATTAAGTTGCACCGAAAGGAAAATTAAACTAAAACTATTTATTTCATAAATCCGCAACTATTTAGGCGAAAAAAATCAATAAAATCTAAAAGTGCTTGAGTGAAAAATACACATGTATGTATGTGTTTGCATCTTTTTTGTGTGATAGTATGGCAAATTCAATGCAATTTTTAAAAGTGGGACAGAATTCTGTCAGATTTTCCAGTGAATGAATCGTACGACTGTGTATGATAGTGTATTTCAAACTTTCTAATACAATTTTTGTTAATGCCTAGCAAATTTAATATTTATTATATCGTGGAGCGGGATCCCGGGAAATTTAAAAAATTTCCCGCTTTCCCGAAAAATGAAAAATTGCGAAAAAAAAAACTCTAAGTGCAACACATAAAGTGTAAACTTCTTAACGTGTGGAATTACTCGAAGTGCTTATCGAAACTAACAATATAGCATTAGCTGCTGTTCGGATTTTATGGCCTTATATGTATTGTTACAAAATTCAAATATAGATTCAAACATGAAACCACAGCGATGTTTAAGTACAGTTTAATCAACCGTGCAAGATTGGTAGCACTAAATTATACAACAACATAAAATTCACAATAATGGAAATAGAACATTCAGGAATGTTCTATAAACAGCAACGAGAATTTGCAAGATTGTTCGAGAATTCTGTATGACAAATATTGAAAGCAACTGTAAAGCTGACGCGTTCTACGCAATTCGCAAGTCAAACTAAACCCAAAAGAATCGAGAAAAACACCCGATACATACATAAATGCAAAACTTATTTCTGTAGTTTAACAGTCATCGTACATGTATGCATGCATGGATGCAATAAATATGTTTCTTGTTTAAAGCCCACAAAATCATCCTTCGCGCACTTCGTTTTTTATGCCACTGCCGCCGCCTCCTGCACCTTGGGGAAGGACTGAAAAATTATTGTTTAAAAAGTCCATAGAAAACGAAGTTATTTTGAGCGGTTTATGCTGCTTGTTACTGCTTTCCTTTCAGTAAAACAAATAATCAAAACTAAAAAGTTCTCCATTTTTTTAAGAATGGTCATAATAACAAGCAAAGTTTTTTGTAATAATAATAACTATTTGCAAACGTAAAAAACTTTTGACGTGAGCACCTAAAATTAACCGCCTGTTTTTTGAAAACTAATACAAAAATGTGAGTGAGAATTTGTATTTCATATTTTGTTGATGTGGTTTTGAATATTAATTCTCCCGCACAATTTTGTTTTCTTTTTCTAAAAAAAGGCAGTAAATCATTTATACGAAAAGAAATTAGAACGGGTCGCAGAAAAAGCTGGCCAAAAAGGCAAACATTATTTTAAAGAAGTCTTAAAAACTAAGTGCGCAGATCGATACACAATAAAATTTGACATTATATTGTAAATTTGTAAGACATTATGTTGCGATTTGTAGCTCTGAGACACTACTGAAGTCAAGAAAGTGAACAAAATTGCATGCGCTTTTAATGTTTTTTTCGGTTTCAAGATGTTTATACGATATTTTTTGAGGCTAAACGACTAAATTATGAAACGGAACAAGTCTGCAACTTCAGGAACAATCGCTGATGGCCCATAATAAAATCGACGGCAGTAACTTCAAATACTGTCTTATTATTGTTTGATTTTCTTTTGTTTGCATTTTTCGTATGAAAAATTTATGTGATTTCATGAAAACACGGTAACATTGTTGAGAGAATGAGTGTCTAAAATTGAGAGTATAAGAAAAAACGCTGTAAAAATAAAATAGATTCTATTTCACGACCACATTCTCTGGCATAATTGTATGTCAAACTGTGTGGAAAATATTGTTCAGCCTGAATGATGAAACAGAACAAACTGCAACTTCAGGCTGATCCATGCTTTCCATTTTGGCCAGCTTTTTGGCTCAAATACTCCTCTGTGCTACTGTTTTTACAATATTTCCTGTATTAATAGAGCTTAATTAAATGGATTAAAGCTCAAATCTGACTGTACGAATTCCTTTTTCATTAAGAAATTTTACACAAAATTATTTTTATTAAAAAAGTAATATTGAAACATTTATAATTATCAGACTAGCAGAACAGATCAGCACTAAGAAAATTTAACTGCAAAGCACAAAAACCAAGTAAAGATATATGCAAAAAGTGTTTGATCTCAGCAGCCAATGGCGCTGGAAAAGGAATTGATTTAATTTGTAAAAATGAGTAGAAGTAATTTTCGTGTTCGAATTTGTAAAATGATTATTTTAATTAGTTGATATTCCCATTCCTAGGCACTAATGCCCATCGTGATATACATTCGAACAAAGAACGCAGATGAGGTGATGTAACGACCTCGAAACGAATTACGTATAGAAACTTTTAGGTTTCAACTTTTTCGTAAACGTTTGCTTGCTCAGGTTCTTTTAATTTGTCAAAAATAAAAACACAAACTAAGTTAGGTTTATGCTCACTACTGTTTGTTTACCTAATAGCAGTATTTGAAAATAAATGCATGAAATTCAGAATGCTGTGGCTTTCACACCACTAACTTCCTCTGTTATGAAGTCTCGGCTTTTATACAGCGAAACCAAGCTTGGGTTTCTAGATGGTTCGAGGATGAACTAGATATTGTTCGTTATATATTTTAATTAACGTTGTTTTAATTAACATTGCCAGTTATCATGTATTGCGTATTTGAGTTTGTAGCTGGCATATCGATGGAAACTTTATAAATGACTCCATAATATTGATAATGAATTAACTAAACAATTAATGTCAACTTAATCTGTCATCAATCGAGGGCGCTCTAGTTTACATTTGCTATCAATATTTGTCATAAAGATTTTTCGAAGAATCTTGCGAATTCTCGTTGCTGTTTATTGAACTTTCTGGAATGTTCCATTTCCATTCTTTTGAATTTCACGTTGATATTGTAAAATTCAGTGCTACCAATCTTGCATACACGGTTGATAAAACTGTACTTAAACATCGCTGTGGTTTCATGTTCGTTTAATTTGAATCTACATTTGAATTTTATAACAATACTTATTATTGAAATTTTTAATAAAAAAGAAAATATAAAACAAACAAAATATAAATAAAAAATATGGGAAGTATTTAAAGACAATGAAGGCTCTATAATAAATATTTTCATGGTTTTTTGAAGGGGGAATATCCTTTTTTTCCTCCTCTGAGTCAGCAGTTGAAAATCCCTAATGCCATTTTCTTTTCTAAAAAAAATGTAACATTTCTTTTACTTTTTTTTTAAAAAATTGGTATTTAAAGTTTTCTTAAAATTCTGGTCGTAAGTGATGATACAATAATTTCTAGTAAACTCACTATTTAAAAAAAATCATCATATTGCAAATTTTCAATAAAAAGAGCAACAAATGTTGCACTTTTTTTTAGAAAAGAAAACGCCATAAGTGTTATCGAAACAATTCCAACAGTCATATGAGTATTGTTTTATTTAAAAATTTGTATAAATCAGTCTGCTATTTTAAACCAAATATTTAGAGTCCTGTCCCAATGTGCTCCATGTAAATGCAACTTTTTATAATAAAACACATTTTACGTTAAGTCTGACGATAAATAAAGTTTCAGAATTTAAAGTTGCTGCCAAAATAAAAAATAAATAATAAAAAATTATCACAAAGTAGGCGTCGGTCGTTATGGAACTTATTTAAAATGTCTGCATTTTAAAGCCTAAACAACAAATGGAGTCAAATGAAAATCTGGTTTTATTGTGGAATTTCATTTAGCACATGTTGGATGATATTTTTAGTAATAAATAAAAACTAAGAACTTTTATAAGCAAGCACATTTTTGTATGTGTGCGTGTGTACAGTAGGAGTATAACACTCCTCGTACTTCACAATATCATACAATACTAGAGCCGCATGAGCAATTATTGCTTTTATAATAAAAATTTTGTTTCCTTAGTAAATCTGGGAGAATTAGAGTTTCCTTTTGTTTGTAAGAGACTACGGGTCTATTGCTGTTTTAGAGGATTATATTCAGTATGACAAGTACTAGGGAAGTGAGTGTAATCCTCTATGCTAATAAATAAGGTTTCGAACTCTTGTGAAAGGGGCATTTTTAAAGCGCTCGTGTGGCCTCAGACTTAAGGCCAAGTATTAAACGAAATAAACCATAAGTTCTCGTCCAGACTTGCAATTTTTGTTGCAGCAATTCTTGAGTTTATTGGTGAGAGAAGTGAGAAGATTTGGCGAATGGTATACAGTTACATGTGGTCTACAATTCTCTTTTGCTTTGAAATTCGCACTTGTAAATTTTAAGTTGGCTGCGGGTATTTAACGTTTTAATTAATTTCTTCAGTTGTATGAAATACTCGTATAACAAACTTTTGTATAAAATTAAATTAAACTTTTAGAAATGTCAAAGTATGTATAAGAAGTAGAAGAGAAATAAATGTATAAGAAATACAAAAAATTCTACATATATTTTCATAATTTGGACACTAATTCAATTTCAAAGTAGAATTAAAAAAATTGCAAGCCTGGACGAGGACTAAATTAATGAACTATTTGCTCATTTTGTTCAGGGCTTGGTATAGCTGATGATTTGGTAACCCAGTATGTTACCCAGCAATAAGCCTTGTATTTTCTTTTTTCATTAGACCTAATTTTAATAAGAGCTTGTTATTTAGTTAAATTTAATTAATGTGCTACAGCAATCTTATGTCGTTTTCTTTTTCTAAAAAAATTTTAGCATTTCTTTTACTTTTTATCAACGAAATTGTAATTCAAAGTTTTCTTAAGTCAAGTCTAAGTGATGACACAATAATTTCTAATAAACTTACTATTTAAAAAAAAGCCGTGTCATTTAAATTTTATACTTTTTAATTAATGTATAAATTTAACAATATGAATAATTCGATTAAAAATAGCAATTGTTATTTAAACATTATTTTCATTTAATAATTTTTTTATGAAAAAAAATTCACATAAAATGAGAAAAAAAAAACTCGAAGAAAACGGCATAATAAATTTTCAGCTGAAATAAATGAATCATCATTTTTGAAAATTGTACAAAAGAAATTATAGGAAAAAAATGTGAAGATAATAAAAATAGTTTTGTTTATTTTAAAGGATTTACGTCACATGCAAAGAAATCTATAGAAATGTTGGCCAAGTTTTTTTTCGCTGTTGTTATTGTTAAGAAAAGAGTTATCCAATAAACTACATACATTATGGGTGCATATATTTATGTACATGCACATATACGAGTATAATGTATATACATACATATTTCAACTGTTTTTGTCAGCAGCATATACCAAAATTTTCTTGATAAAATTGCAGTTTACTTTAAGAGTTGCGGCAATCACTTTTGCCAAAAATATGGTCAAAAGACTTTTTTGTTTTTTTTTTGTTGCTGAATTATAAAAAATTTATAATATTATCACCAATATTATGTATGAGTAAAAATAAAATCGATTGATATATGACCACACCTTTTAGATTACAAGTAAATTTTTTTTCAAAAGAATTATTTATAAGTGGTTGAAAAAAATATATTTTATTATTAACAACTAATTTTAATAGGGAAAGACAAATTTTTAGATCCCTTTTTCTCCTTTGCTTGCCAACCGATTTTCTTCATTATTTAACCAAATGATAAACATTGTTGAGCTTTAGTGACCCGACCATATATTATTTAAATTCAGTAATAAAGGAATAAAAGGCTCATAAATTTGACACCACTACAAATGCTAAAAATACACACGTACACGCATTCACTTATGCATGTATGTAAGGATTGGTTCAAGTAAAAACATAAGCAACGCAATGAGAGTAATGGTAGCGTTTAAGAGTACCTACATACATAAGAATATGAGTAATAAGATTTTTTAAATAAATTTATTAGGAATAAGTAATTAGGTAATTTTTTCTCTTTAAATAAAAGTAACCATCAAATGTAACCGTATCAAATAATATGTTAACTGTATTCACTAATGCAATTTTTGATATGTATTTTCCAATAAAAAAATATATTAAAATATTATTATTATTATTAATACATTAGAAAATAATTACAAATTAAAAACTAATGTATTATAATAGGCCATGACTACTAGGTCTTCGGCTAGATAGATTAAAATAATTTTGTCTTTGAGAAAAATGCTTGTTACTATGCCGGCACGATATTACAGTAGTTTTCCGCTTTATCGAGCCAGGTTTGCTTATTCAAAAATCAGTCTGAGTATTCAAAAACCGGACCAAAAAACCGGTTTAAAATTAAAAAATTTCGAATAATTCCGCAGGTCAATTTTTGGTGACGATTTGCCGATTGTTTCACCTAAAATAACTTCTAAGTTTTTTATTAAAAACAAATACTTTTTGTAAAGTGCGATTTTTAATCAGAACGTCTCAAAGGACTCAGTGTGATGATGAAAAACGAAATAGAAACAAAATAAGTAGTGGGACCTTTGATTATAACTAAGAGATGTATGTGGTTTTTGTAAGTTCACTCTGTTCCCTGAATCGGGTGCTGCTGAGGTGTGTTGTGTCATCGAAAATTTGGATTTGCTGTATTTTATTCATTCTCTGGTGAAGTCTGGGGGCAAATTACGGCATTTGGTATCGAACGAAGTCCCATACAAATTTTTTAGAATTTTTATGGAAATTTCGTTCGGTATTGTATGCCATAATTTGCCCCCTGATTTTGCTTAAATAAATAAATACTAAAAAGGTATTTAAAAACAAGTATATTTTAAACAACTTTTTAAGAAAAGTTCCTTTTAAGAAAAAGTATGTGTTAAAAAAGCTCCTTTTAAAAAAAAGCATTTTAAAAAAGGGAATTTTAAAACGTAAGTATCTTAAAAAATAAACGACCTCTTAAAAGGACCTTTTATAAAAAGGGTAACCTTCATAAAAACTAACTATTAAAAAGAATCTATTAAGAAAGTTAGCTTTGGAGAAAAGTAGATTTCGAAAAACTCCCTATTGGGAGGAAGACCAAAAAAATATATGTGTTCACACATTTTTATTAATTACAAATCAATCAAAATTATTCAAATTTACACATTACTCACCTTCGAGAGGTATGAATTAATCCAATTTGTGAATGTTTTCTTTTGAACACGTTCTTGCTCCTCTGCAATAGAAAAAAAAGAGAAAAAGACACAAAATTAATTTAAAAAAAGAAAATATGAATATTTTTTTTAAATATTTGTTTTTCATGTTGCTTTCTACTTGAGCTTATTTAATAAAAATTTAAATTCCTTGTATCAAACTCCTAATGAAGGAACGAACGGCCCGCTGTACGAATTGTTATGCACGATGATGTCTAATTAAAATAGTACAACAACAATTACACAACTTTTGTTGAAACAATTTGCCAATTAAATGTAAACTTTTGTAAAAGCAAAAATAACAAAAACTAAATTTACACATGCAAACATATAAAAATTAGGGTGATGTTGATTTGAAAGGTGTGGAACAAAGCAGGAAACTCCTTGAATATTCATTGGTTTTCTTTTCTGTAATTTTAACTCATTAACTTTTATTACAATTGAGTGCCGGGTGGTCCAAATACAAGTATATTGTTAGATTTTATGTTATTTTTACACTGATAGATTTTTTTTCGTCTCAAGTGAGTCGCTTTACACTTGAAAAACGTTGGGAAATATTGCAAACTTGGCCACGTTAATTGCCAGCCTCGCAGCAGCGAGTTGCCTCTTTAGACTTTTTCTTGTAGGTTGCGGCCAAAGACCAATGATATGCGAACAATACAAAAACAATCCACCACTCCTTTCAAGTCTAATATTGTCCGAACAATTCGGGAGATAGAACCACAATCCGACAACAGAAATAGTGGACAAACAGGATAAACTGCGAAGCCAGACGCCGCAATAACATAACGGATATCATGTTCTATAAATAATGGAAATACAGTGGGGCCTCGATTATCAGTGATTCGAGTAATCCGATACGTCGATTATCCGGGAGGAAATTTTTTATAATTTCTATAAATTAAAATTTTTTTTTGGATCGTTGAACCGTGACTACCGCTATTAACCGGGATTTTAAAATTTGCATAGATTAACCGTGATTACCTCTATTATACGGAATTCTAAGCATTTTTTATTTTTTGCTTTTGAACAAGTAAACTCAATGTAAATACATTAAACGGAAAAGGAGAATTCCCTCGTTTAAATAAGAAGAGTCAGAAGCATGTGTACATGCATGGTTAATTTAATTTAGCCATTTTTAAAAAGAAGAAACCAACATCATTACATAATTTTAAGCTTTTGCATAGCTTTTATCATCAAGAAATTCCGCAACGAAATAAAACCTAACACTAAGTTTGTTTCTTAAGTCTTTTGTTTTTTAAGTATTTGAATCGCCTAGCGTATGTCAACCCCTAAAGAATGCTATTGATTTCATTAACATAAAGTATTGCCAGAACAGATTTTTATATGTAGGAAAACACAAAATGGCGTACTTTTATAGCGGACTTTGAGGCGGCGACCGAACCAAGAAATGCACCACGCTCAAAAAGTGTAACTTGAATTAATATCAAAGAAAAAACTTAAATTAATATCAAAGAAAAAAATACTGCATAAATAAAAAATAAATAAATAATTATAATTGCATAAATTGATCAAAACTGCTATGAAATAGCTTTGCCGCGGCAGTCGCCGAGTGCCACAAGTCTTTTTTAAGAAACTACGTAAAATAAAATCTTTATGTATCGTTTAATCATTTTTTTCCCAAAATGTAATTTTTTTCTTATATTATTTAAACATTTTAATAAAATCTGTGAATAAATAATTTCATATAATTAAACAAATTTTTAAAAGTACAATTCGAAACTGTTATCAATTAATCGGAAGAATCGACTATGCAGAGTGTTTCTTTTCCCAACCATTATAGATAATCGAGATGTCATTGTATTTCCAATATCTAATAAAGGAATAATCAGTTATGTAATGAAAGTCGATCCATTTCTAAAATATCGTTCTGAAAACGTGTGATGAATTTAGCACGTTTTTGAGAATAAATTTTGAGTCAAAATCAAATTATTAATTTGAGGAAAGCAGAAAAGAAAATAAAATACAAATAATGTAAAGGAAATTAAAAAAAAAATTATTTCAAATTATTTAAAAATTTATTAAAACAGATTTTAAAAATATTCACAAAACGAAAATAATGAGCAATCACATCCTTTCACGGATTTAAAACGTTTCGTTTTTAAAATCGTTTTCTTCCATCACATACCTGAATATCAAAAAAGAAATAAGTTTTGTTCATTTTATTTAATTTTTTCAAAAAAGATACGTGTATTTGGATTATCCTGTATATGCATAAAAGCTTATTTGTGTGGCTTATAGAGCCACCCTAATGTAGATATGTTCGAACGTTTGATGTGTTAAATGTTGATGAAGTGTAGACGTTTAATGCAAAAATTGTGTACGTGCGTTTATTAGAAGCATTTAATAGCAAAAACCACAACAACAAAACGTTTAAATTTACATAATTATTTTTAAAAATTGGCTTTTATGTTTGGGTGTGTGTGTGTGTGTGTGTGTGTGTAATAATGAACATAGTTTTGTATTTGGCTTGTAATTATTGTAATAAACACTAGTTGGCGGGTTAAATCGGGTAGCGCAACCACTTGAATAATAAATTATTGTATTATTTATATTTTATTTTTTTGTTCCGATGTTCATACATATTTTCCTTTCTTTTTTTGGTACTTGAAGTATCTGTCACACAGATTTTCTTAATTATGAAATAAATATTTTTGTTGTTGCATTTAAATGTTAGAAAGAACGCAACACACGCGTCACTAGAAGGATGAAACAAATGAATATCATAAATCATAAAGCATTGATTGGGGGTCTAGGGGGCTGGCTAATTTATGCAAATTTATTATATACGAGTACAAAAAGTGGGCAATGTTCCAAAAAAAAAGAGCAGCAATAAATCTGTAGCATAAAGGAATAAGTGCTTAAGTCGACATAATCTACATTTGAGTTAATACTCCCTTTGTAATCTCCACATACAGAAGTAACGCTGGGCAAAGTTGCAATTATTTTGTACGATTTTTCAGGAAGTTATAACATAATGAATTGCTTATTATCCTTTTACAACTTGCGATCTCATATGGAATAACAGCTTAACTAAACATATAATTTAGTGTATTCCAAGTTGAATATATTAGTTACAGAATGCTGAACAATGTATTCCTAAATTAACAGAAGTGTGAAAAGAATTTGGCAACAAAATTTTTCAAAATCCAGTTGAAAGTTAAAAAGTGCTCTCTTATAAAATGGTAACATATGACTTAAGCTGTTTTTCCTTATTGCCACAGCAACATTAAAAAGCATCTTAACAAATCGTTTTACAATTTAATTGCATAATATTAATAAATGTTAATTTTTTCCCCCATAAAATTTCTTTTCCAAAACACGCCGTTTTTCGATGTTTTATATTCAACAATTTATTGAAAAGCGGTCGGTCAGAGTGAATGGTTGGCTGGCTGACTTTCAAAACTTATCAATACAAAGTTTAAATACAGTTTTCCTTGGCAAAAAAAAGCACGAGTTGATTTCAAACTTAAAGAAACAGCTCGACGTAAAAAGATTCGAGTACAGAGGCCATCCTAGCAAAAGAATCCTGCTGAAGGATCTTTCAGCGGGCTTAAACTAGTTGGAAAATCACTGCATGCAGTGTAATCACATTAAAAATTGACTAACATTGAATATACGAAAAAGCTAATTAAAATAATGTGTTTTTCTTTGATTCTGTTAAAAATAATTAATTGACATACCCTCGTATTTGCATGCATTTCATTTAAATTATTTTAATTATTTTTGATATTTTATTAAAAACTGTCACTTGCTGCAAAACTAGTTCAAGGACTTCAGAGCAAAAACATTGATGCCATTAACACAACATTTGACAGTTTAAGATCGGTTGAGTTTTATTGAAAATATATTTTTTTTTTCTTTTGTAAATATATAATCTAAATATGTACATAAGTATGTATGGATGTACATATATTTTACAACTACAAATGCCTGAATTTGCATAAGACACATTAAAACAACAAAATTTAATTATAAATTTATTGTGTGCTTGAGTTTGTTCTTAAAAGTAGTTCAATGTTAATAAAAGAAACCGATAAAAATAATTTTAAAATGCTAAACACCTCATTATACTTAGAAAACACATTGACCCTGCGCAAGGCTAATACGAAAAATTGCGCTCGTGTTTAAAAATTTTCCTATAAATTTGTCTATATATAAAGAACATAAAACGATCTACACATGATCTTTAGGATTCAAATGACTTTAACAAAAATTATAAGATATATAAAAAAAAACAAATTAACTTAATGAATGCAACAAGGCACACAACTAGTTAACACAAATGTAGATACTTTTTAATTAGGAGATGATGATCAGTCTGATGATCATAATGAAGATAATAAATAATAAACAAATTCGCCCACTTAAACAACACGTATGGACGTGTTCGCATACGCGTTTATATTTTAAAACGAATATTTGAAAAAGAAAAACAAAAAGGATTGAAAATACTCGAATTTAGAACGAAATGCTGCCAGATTATATAAAAATAAAAAAAATAAAACAAGGAAGTGGGCGAATACAGATTCCCCAAATTTATTTATGCTTTTTAGTATTTGAATATAATTTTTTTATTTTATATTCAAACAGATTTTAGTGCAAACAATTGCGCAAATTATGGCAACACAAGAATAAAGTTTATATCAAAATAAAATACACAGCCATAATAAGCCCACTCTGCACACTCAACCCACTCGTATTAAGAAACTAATTTATTATCTTACAACTTTAAATAAATTGCGTGTGCCACACAAATCTTTTATAAAAATAAACCCGAATGAAAGAAAGAACATTTGAATGTTCTGGAAAATTATTGAAAAATTAAAACACAAACTTGTTTGCACATTAGGATGAAATTACAAAGGCTGTATTGAGGCATATCACAGGATAAATTTGTTGCCATTTTTCAAAAATGAAAAATGTTGTCTCAAACAGTCAATTGTTAAGAAAATGTGAAGGACGAATTTTCCTTAAAACTTAACTTGTTATTTTTGAGGGGCACTTGGCTTTTGCTTTAAAAAATTTTAGAAAAATTTATTTAAGTTTTATACGTAATTTATTTGAACTTTTTTAGGTTTAAGTTAAAAAGTATTGTTTTGTATTTTCGAGTTCAAATCTTACTTTATAATTTTTTTTTTAATTTAAAACATTTTTTGATAACTTCAAGTTATTTTTATTAAGAAAGTAATATTTGAACATTTGTTCATCAGACTAGCAGAACGTATCAGTATCCAATTTACCACTTATCACAGTGTAAAATGAATACTAGCGACTAAGATTCTAATATTAGTCAATGAAAATTATTCAAATTATTCGACGTTTTTATTAATATCGACGTCTCTGATGGTTTTTGGCAGCCAACGCATCTGATAACCAGGATGATAACAGGAAGCCAAAAAGCTCTATTTATTTCCGGTGATAGTTTAAAAAATTTATCGAATCTTTTTTCCAAGCTCTCCTTTAGTAGTAATAGGACTTAAATGTCTTAAAATGTTTCCATTCAACCGACTTAATCTTGCTCTAATAGACTTTAAAGTCGGCAAAAGTTTTCCGTAATAACAGATGCTGCCCTGAAGGTAATCTAAAGGAGTGGCAATAGGTTTCAAAACTACAATGAATATCTCTAAATATTCCAGTTCTATAGCCGCGAAAGTGCGCTCCTTAGGTAATTTACCAAATAATTCATTTAATTTGGATTTACTTTCCATAAGTTGTGCTATAGAATCATACAGAGAAATACTGCCATTTTTTATGTATTTAAAATACAAAATACTTGCAGGACATGTATTTAAAATACAAATGCAAAATACGTATTTCTATTTCAAATACATGTGTTTCAAATACTGCCCAGCCCTGGTTGTACAGGGTAATAAATTTTTTACTTCCACAAAATTGGAATTTATTTCATATTTTTGCAAATATTTACAACGATTCTTATTTATTATATCTTGTACTATCACAAAGAGCGTATTTTCGTAGATCCATTGGAGTAATAAAAAAATAAACCAATTTTCCTGACATCTGGAAAATTACCGCGGCTCCAATGAATAAGCAACAAAAAATAGAACTACCTGCAATGACAAGGATCACATGTTTAGGATCTTATTGATTTCATTAGAAGCTCCTTTTTTACTGGAAACTCCCTTTTGAAGGTAATCAATGACCTTGTTAGGCGACAAACCCAACTTGGCTGTCGTTCTTCGACATCGGTTCGCACGGCGAAACCAATTGTGCAGAGCGCCGCTTGGCTTGCGGTGTTTTATAATGGATTCATGTTAAAACACCGTGGGTGATTTTAGTATCCCGCAATAGAAAAATACTGCTTCAATCATATCTAAATTTTGGAATTTATATGTAAGATAGCTCAGGTATCCACAACAGGAGCCACCTCCAAAGTAGATATGACGAAACTTAATCTGCCAGAGTTCTGTTGAAGGTATAGTTTTCAATCTACTTGTTCCTAAAGATGTATTATTTTAATTAAATCTAAATTTTAATTTCGTTGTCAAGCCGTTGTCTACTCTAATTTTAAACACAGTCGAACTTCTATAACTCGAATCACCATTATACCAAAAAAATCTTCGACTTACGGAGACTTCGAGTAACAGAATTTTTTTGCGAAAAAAACAAGAATTTCAATTATGTCCGTATATTGAATGATTAAAGTTTTTTTAAATTTAAAACAGACACTGACTAAACACAACATATCATAAGTAAACGATAGTGAAGTAAAATATTCTGAAATTAGTGACGGAAAATGTACTTTTTTTTATTTTCATTAAAAAGTTACTCTAAGGGCCCTTATTACTTTAGTTAAAGGACCAGATAAATAGCAAAACAACATTTATCGGGTCACATAATATATATATAAAAATTCTACTTTGCAAGGATTTATAACCCACATTTTCCACTTTAAACTTTTTTATGTTCTGTCAACTGCAACAACTGCATATCGTTGACTTAGAATAGAATGGAAGTGTTTTTTTTTCGAAACGCCGTTTTAAATATTTTCTGGCATTACAATTCCAATTTTTTTTACATTATTTATATTTTTTTGACGTTGATAACATTATTTTATAATTGTGTTAAAATTCTTCCATATAGTTTTAAAGGAATAAGTCAACACTTTTAATGTCTGCTTTTTCTTATCGTTCTATATCGAACCGATATTTTAATCGAAATTTTTTTGCTTTCTAGTCGGTTGCTTTCCCGGAAAACATTGAGTCATTTTAATAGATTAATTTATTAAATTATTGCTTGTTAGATACATATGTACATATGTGGAACCGGCAAAATTTAATTGTGATAACAAATTGATTTTTTTCTCGGTAATCACGATAAACACAATAATTCAAAAAAATTCTTAACACTTTTTATATAAATTACAAAAACTGCAAAAACTTATAAATCAATAGATAAGAACAAGTACAACAATGTCAGCTATTACAACGTTAAGAACGTTTCTTAAGAACTTTTAAAAAGTTGATAAATAAATTTTATTTTATTTGTTATTGCTAAATGGTTTTAAATGAGTTAGTTAACCAACTCGTTTCAATATTTGGCAAAACAAAAAATAAACATTGTTTTTCAAGTTTTTAACTTGAATAGACATTAATGACGCAAAAGCTGCTTGAAAGTTTATAAAACTGATAATTAATAAAAATTTTGCTTAACACCTTTCATTTTAAACAATTCTAATGAAATAAATCTTTTTCCACTAAACTGCACTGTAGTTTAGAAAGCAAATGATGCTACACCCATTAGAGATTTATGAATTAGTTTATTATTTATTTAATGGCATAAATATTTAATAACAAGTAAAACATATTTGGTTTTTTCTATTATTTTCTTTGCCCGGGGGTTGAGGGGTTTGGGCGTAGAACACCGGTGTCTGCGAAACTACCTGTAACCGCAAATGAGTTCATTCAAGCGTGCGGTTTTATGTTAATAGCAACATATCTAAGTCTGTACTTTATTTGTTTGCTTGATTGTTTGTTTAAATTATTGCCTCTTTTTTTAAATATTTGAATAAACATACATTTATTTATAAATACTAGAGTGTGTGTATTTCATTTTTTTTAATCTTTAGTTTACATACTAGAGCTGTAACTAAGTAGCATGATTTTATATATTTATTTCACTTCATTGTTATTTTTATTTTTTTTTTTTTTCAAATTATGTAGTCCGCTGTCTTTGTTCACTCAATAATTCACTTGAGCATAAACAATAACAAACAAACAAACAAACAAACAAAAAAAAAAAGACATTCAGGCAAACCTCATTAATCTAGTTGATGTGCAAAGTACAGTGGAATAATTTACAGAACAAATAACAAAGAATTTAACAAGCATTTTGGCAAGAAAATGTAAAAAAATATATTTTTTACAGCAACTTATTGGGCTATCGATTGATTTGATTTAATTATAAAAAATGTTTCCAAAGCTGCTTGTTCTAGCAGAATGGCGATTGTGGCGTTCGTTGTGTGACACGCATCGGCTCGCGCCTGCACCAATTTCCAATGGAGAATTGAAATCAGCAGATTATCAAAAACCAAAATTTCGTACCAACTAACTTCGTTAATTTGTAATTTTTCCTTTTTTGGGCTTTTAAGTTTATGGCGGTATCTGAAAGCCGCAAAGTATTGTGGAGCCACGAATTCGATCGCCGAAACAAAGATGTTCACTCAGATTTTTCATGCCAGCTGTTAAACTTGATGGGGTGCGCCGCGATATTTATATTTTTTATGGCTGCTTTCTCTCGTGATGGTGCAGGTCTTATAACCAAAATTTAAATACTCGTAACAATGAATGCCATTAAATACTCCGAAAAATTTAAAATTACAAGCTGGAAGCATATTTCGCGAAGCTTGCAATTTTTGTTCAAGTTTTGGAGTATCCTCCGTAATCTCCCGATCACAAGTACATAGAAAAACTTTGGAGAATTTGCAAATCGGGAAGTTAAGAAAAAAACACCATGAAATTTTGATCAATTGGAAGAAATTATAAAATTAAAATCGGAAAACGTGTGCCATAATCATTTAATTTCCCTAGTAGATTTCATGCCATTCAGATTGAAAGCGCGAGGTAAGAGCAAGTAATGGCTATGCCACAAAATATTAGTTTTAAGCAAAATTCCATAATAATTATTGGGTCTTATAACGGTTCTCATTTAGCAGAAACTTATATGGATAGCACAGTCTAGATGGTTCAACGAATCCACATGTGCAGTCTGCAGATCAACCTGGTCCCAATATGACCGAGCAAAATCAGCCATCATACTGAGGATCCCTCGACATTAGCTGGGTATACTTGTGGCTGATCTAACAGGGCACTGCTTCATAGGTGCCCACGCAAACAAACTTAATCTACCTTTTAACGACTTCTGTAGAAGTTTTCATAATGAGGAGGAGGAAAAAACTGTCAAGCACCTGCTCTTTCAATGTGCAGCTCTGTCTCATTACAGGGCCATGTATCTAGGTAACTCGACTTTACCCGAACTCGCAGACCTTACGATATGCAATCTGAAGGGAATAAATAAGTTTATTCGGAAACCCGGTTGGTTCAACACTGACCACAATATAGGATAGTCAATACTTTTATTTTACTGTCCATATCGGGCATCACAAAGGGATCTATTTTGCTAGACCCAAGTGGTCCAGTTGCTTGCAATCGGTGGCTTGTGCAACCTAACCTAACCTAACGGTTGTCGAATGTTCGCTTTCGACATCGATGTATAAATAAGCAAAGACCAGCTCCTGAACTTCATATGGCAGAGAGCTGCAATTGTTTGCTCGCTGCTGTATATTCCTGAGCATTCTGACAGTGTACCTTTTTTATCAATACTGACAATGAACACATAAAATAAAAATAAACATCCCGGAAGTATGCAACTTTTGACAAAAAATAAAAATAAAATATATAAGAATAATAACAGCAATAACAATTCATCACATATGTATTGATTTAATGGTAAAAGTGTCGGTTTTTTATTGTCACGCATTACTCTCCACACAGGGCTCGGCAGTATTTAAAATACAAAAACGTATTTTGTATTTTAAATACATACATGACACGGCAATATTTTTTTAAGTAAGTAAGATTTTTTAACTATCAGCGGAAATAATTTATACTCTTAGAATATATCAGAAATAGAAATATCACCAGTAAAGAAGGCGATTATTTTGTTGTTTTCGTAGATACAGATGATGGTGAATCTATGAAATCAAATTTGGAGTTGGAATTTGTCAGTTTCTCAGTGACAAGAGCAAAGATAAGAGTATTCATAGAATTTAATACAAGGACCTGTAAAGATTATTTTCTTCAGCAGATTTTATTTATTCTCCAACAAGAAACAGTTTGTCTGATGCTACATTCAAAAATGTGATATTTATAAAAGGAAACAATTGTTTTGTTGATTAGTTTTATCTAATGTATTTTTTGGTTTGAATAAAAATGGTGTATTTTGTATTTTAAATGCATACATGACGTAGAAGTATTTTGTATTTGAAATACGTACAATAAATAGAAGTATTTTGTATTTTAAATACATACATCATGTGTAAGTATTTTGTATTTCGTATTTTAAATACCGCAAACCATGCATTTTGCCCAACTTTGGCTCCACCTCTCATTTCCAACGTGACATAAAGAGCATATTTCTGAAAATTCTCAATTAAAACTATAAACGTTTCCTTTCTTCACCACTGTGCCATGTTGATGGTCATCAAATAACATTTATATAGAAATATATTTTTATATATAAACGGATATAAGTAGTAGCAAATATTTGACTAAATAATTGCGATTGAAAAGTTTCGATTTAAGATACACTTGATGTTATGGCAGTTAATCGCTGAGGCATTTAACTCAAACAATTGAAAAGTAAGTAATCTTATTAACACAATTTAAAATGAAATAATAAATTAAAAAAATATTTTTCTAATGTGTTTGTGTTTGATTGTCAGCTGGATATGGCGACAGCTTGATTTTTTGAAATAAACATTCAATAATTTACGACATGTCGTCCGTCGTCGGTCATTTCAAGAACAGAGTGTATGATCTCATCTAAACTTACTGAAAGTAAAATATTGTGTGAAAAAATAATACAATCTACATAATATTGAATGTCAATGCAAATGTTATTAGTATGCAGTTTTATTTAAAGTTTTACACAACAAATAGTTTTTTGCCGAAAGATCTTAAATTTAATTACTGACACTTGTATCATAAAGTTTGATAGCAAATCAATTTTTTTATTATTCATTCCGCTCTCTTTTTCGCTAGAAAACGTTTTTTTCTTTTTTGTCATTTTACTTTTCTCAATAAGACATCCGCTTTTCTACTTTCTCTTGTACATATTTGCTATGACAAATTGTGAGTTTAAAATTTAATTCTGTTAAAATATGGTCCACCCACCCGTGCAGTTACTGCTTATAAATCATAAACAATATTTTTTTTTACACAATCTGAATGTTTGCTAAAGCTGAAAAAACAAATAACACAAATAAAAAAGTTGACGGCTCCACGAATAATGAAATTCTAGACAATGTTTGAAAGGTAAACAAAATCTATTATTAGCATTGAAAGTCGCTAGCTGAAGGCAAAAAACCAATAACCGCATTACAGCTGTTAAATACTGTTGAAATACTAACTGCAGCATTGAATAAACAATACTAGTTTTCAGATAAATAGATCAAAATGGAAGCAGCTTAAAGGTAACATGACTCGAAAGCAGTAAATTGATGCTTTAGTATTATTTTTTATTTACTTATAAAACAAAGTGGCAAACACTGCTGGCCACAAGGAGTAAATCAAATAAATTTGCACAGTTTTCCTGTCTAAACGTGATGTTTAATGATCATGCATAGAAAAATTTACCATACCGCTGACCATGACATTCGCTAATAATAACTATTGCTAGCGAAACGAAAACGTACATAAAGAGCTCATCTTACCCATCGTACAGTTTGTGGCAGGAAATCTTTTGATCTCCAAAGTTCACTCCTGATGTCAGTAGCTAAATCGAATAGATTTCTACATGCTAAAAACATAATATCTTTTTTTTTATTATTATTTATATTCTTATTTGTAAATTCGAAAAATAAGTTCGCTGAGAGTCGAACTCAGACTATAGACTAACACATGCCAACTAACTCAATGGGAAATTTGCTTTCGATGCGAAATATGTTTGAGAAACTATCAAGATTATTTTTGTGTGTTTTCGAGAAATGATCGTGAAAATATTAGTGGAAGAAAACGTCGAATTCGCTGGAGTTTCACTTCAGACTGGCATCCATAAACATAACTTACAGCGATTCTCAGTCTAATTCTAGCCACTAAGACTGGATATTCTTCATGCACTGCTGCTCTGTCGCCATGCACAGTTTTCCAGCACTTGTACTGTGCGGGCAAAGCAAAAACATGGTTAAGGCAACCATAATCTAAGAGCAGCACACTATCATTTTAAAGTTGTTGTCAAATCATAATATGATTGATTTATATGGTTAAAATGATTATGTTATTATCAGCCCAATATCGTTGTACGAATCATATTTTTGTTGAAGTTAATTATTATATTTTAGCATATAACAATACTACATATTATAAAATAAATATAAACACAGTATGGTAATGAGTGATCATAATAACGCTAAAATTGATCCTGTTATGATTAAATATAATCAAAATATGGTCCCAAGCCAATAAAATAAAATTCTCGAGAAGCCAGTGCATCACTTTGTAGTCTTGCAGAAATTAGAATTATAGCATATATTATTATAAAAACGAATATAGAACATGTTCAGGGTTACCGTTGGAATTTTTTGAAGTCTCTTAAAAGGTCGTTTTAAAAAATAAAGTCGCACAAAAAAGTCGTTTGAAAAAATAAAAGTCGCACATCTTTTTTTTAATTTTTTCTTATTAAAAAGCATAACCAAATAAAAAAACAATTGAAACAAAACAAAAAGCTTATTAAAGAATCCATTTTTTATCATATTTCATAACATATGCAGTTGCATTATATATTCTTCTATACATGTTTAATTTAGTTAAGTTTAATAAACTTGGTTGTCGTATGCTGCCAAGGTGAAAGGAGTATCACTTCTGTTAAAAACTAAGCCAAGAGATATATTATTGTTTTGGTTCACTGAAAGTTGTTTACAGACAATGCAAAAAGGGCGCTTTGTCTCCATGTCTTGCTTGCTTAAGCTATTTATACTTCAGTTCCCAATCTCTCGAACAGTATTGCGAAATATTATGTTTCTTGGAAGGACCTGCAGCGTTGTTAACGGTATCCCTCTCAGACTCCGTGGTCTCTTCTGCCACCAAACACGTATTTCTAGCTTCAATTTTCTTTTTCGTTTTCAGACTTTCTTTTGTAAAATAATCATTTTAAAATCTACAACATTCTTACTTTAAAAAGCTTTTTTTGAAACTGTTCTTTGAAACATTTACCGAAAATTTGTGAACAATTTCTTGAATACATTTTGTACATGACAAGGTTGCAAAAAAGCGATAAAAGTGGTCCCAAATGAACAATAATCTAAAATTTGCTTTTATATTTAACTATCTTTTTCATAAATTTACTGCAAATTAAATGTTTTTTGTGAGAAACAAAAAAAGGGTAAAAAGACGCAAAAAAATTAAAGAAGTCGCAAAAGTCGCTAATAAAAAAAGTCTCACAGAAAGTCGCAGACCGCTAAAAAAAGGTTAAAATTGCGACTTTAGTCTGGTGAACGGTAACCTTGAACATAACATTCTTGTGGAGAGTATGTAGGTGTTATGAATACTTATTTGCATGATATTTAGTCATAATTTGATTATAAACAAGCAAAATAATTTTTTTGTATTAATGAATATTTGGCTTTCGTCCAACCATATTGTAATTATTGATTTTAAACAAAATTTACAATATATTATGGCCATAATAGTATTGTTGTCCCAATCATGTTTTTGCTGATGACGTGAAACAGACAATACGTATCTATTCCATTCTGCTGGTGCTTAATAATATTCCATAAATATTCGGGCATGTGGTGGAAATCGATCGATTTCAAAATTCGAATTCTGCTAAAACCAAATCAACTGATTCTTTTTTATTGTTTTCGATATTTAGAGTATTTTATTATAACTTAAAGTCCATTAAACTACATCGTCCGATTTACAGCACACGTATTTCGCAATGATTCATTTTGCAAAATTTAGTGATTTCGAATCGATCGATTTCCATCACATGCCCGATAGTTTTGGTATCGCCAAACAGAAATAATAATTTTACAGCCGAGGGGCTCCATCTGTACGATTCTAGATGGAGTTATTCCATCCCTTAAGCAATTCTTGATTCTGGCACATCTTTTTCAAACTCTTACATTCCTCCGTTTCCCAAATCAACTGTGTGTCCTCGTCGCAGGAAATGACTGAACGAATACTCTCTTGCTATCACAATTGGAGCTGCTTAGAGCTTTTTAAAATGTAATTTTTAAACTTTATAGTTTTGGGGTATTCTTTTGTCTCATCGTCTTTGATTTTCGGGGTATCATGCAAGACGTCGTTAGAGCAAATCTAAGCACTTGCACAGGATAGACCAGAGATGAAACAATGAGATTGTGTTTTAGCTTAAATAAGCTCTTTCCCCTCTCAGATTATAAATTAAAAGAGATAGAAATATCATTTATCATGTAAAATCAGATTATCGTGGTACAGAAATAGATCAACAACAACTACAACAGCAGCAGCATACAGTCTCGTGTCACATCTGGTCTCCTTTGTGCCACTTGTGAAGGTTACCAACCAACCACGTTCTAATGAGAACTTCCACTTTGTTTGTCTTTGTTGCAACTACATATTTCGAAAGCATTAAGATACTCGAAAATTTTAAATTTTGAAACGAGAATTGGCCTTCACAAATTTCTTATTATCACAATTCAATCGTTTAGTCAGGCAAAAAAATATTTCGCCACACTAATATTATTCTTCTTAATTAATTTAAATTAATTTAGTTTCGATAACAATTTCTAGAAAACGCAAAAGTAAATTTATAAATATGTGTGTGTTTCTAATGATGTCATGAACATAATGTAGATTAACTTTAAATAAAGCGTAACTATTACAACCAATAGGAATTAAATATATTAAATTCTCATTATTTTTATTTTTGTAGCTAAATTTAAATTGAATTAACTTCAAAACAACTATAATCAATAACAAATGGTTACACACTTAATTTAGCTATTTTTAACAAGTACGTAAGGTCTCGTTTAATCTACAAAAATATTATCCAAAGATAAACATTTTGTTCGTTTGCCATTAATGTTTTAATTTATTTATTTTAGGAATTAAAACTCTAAAGCCATTTCAAATTCACACGCAATTTTGTTGGCTGTGTTTTTCGTAGTTTCGTTTTATTATAAGTTTTCAAAGACAAGACAATAAATAATGTCGTCTTGCATATAAATAATTAAGAGATTATGTATCTATAACAACATAAACAAACAAATGAAATTAAAAAAAGGAATTAAAATGTTTAATTTCTTTGTGAAGATTTACAGGCCAATTACAATTGATACCGCTGTCGACCCAACTACATCCAAGTAATGATTAAAGAATCAAATTTTAACGACCTCCTCAAGAAGATATTTTTTTGTTGGTTGGTTTAAGAGGAACAGAATGTACACATTATAAGGAGAAAAGATATTCAAAAATTTTACTGAAAGCGGATCAATAAAAAAAATTCGCAAAGCCAGACAACTAATTTTATTGAAATGGAAAAAAGAGGCTTTTGTTGCTAAAGAATTGAAAATGTTTATATAAATTTAAAGTTAAAATAAAAGTTTGTCTGAAGTTTGTTTTCATTATTTATATTGTGGTATTGTCGACTGTGGCTGTGGTGCCAATTGTAATTGAGTTATTGCAAAACTAATTTTAAGCTTGATTTTCATGTAAAAAAGGGGGAAAATAGAGCTAAATATGGTTCATATTGTAATTGGGTAATTACAAAACCAATATTAAGCATGACTTTTAAGCAAAAAGGGTTAAATTAGCAAAAACGAGGACAATTTTAAAAGAGAATTGAACACAGTTAAATAAAAAGTCGTAAATCTTGACTCAACGATTGAACTCATGTAAAGTCCAAACTGACAGTAAGTTTAAAAAAACTTCTTGATGTTTAAAACATTTTGGAAATAATAGCATAGAAATAATCCGTGAGACGTGTTTAAGTTTAAAAGACCCCCACAAATGTTGATGAAATGTGAAGCGGCACAGAAAATTCGTATTAAGTTCTGGGATCGAAAATAGCAATTATTTTTATTTTTATCAGTTTTTGTTTTTAAGTTAACAATTGGAGGGCTCAGAGCTGAAGTGAACCAAGTCACATAAAGACAATTCGAAGATATTTTGAGTTTCAGCAAATGAACTGCTTCGAAAAGTATATAAAAAGAGAGCCATTGACTTGGGGTTTTTACCGTTACCTTGGGAACGAAATACTCTTTTTAATTAGTCCGTTATAGAACTAGACGGAATTAAACTTTGCGGAGAATTGCATACTAGTTTTGAAATTACTTGGTTGACTTCAGCTCTGAGCCCTCCAATTAACAATTAATTTACCGATACGTATTTTTCGGTCAAATGTTAAAATTTTATACTTAATTTTTCTATCAGAAATAAAATTTGAAATTCTATTTTTATTTATATTTTTCCGATCGAAAAACGTCAAATTTAAACTGTTATCTTTCACAAAAAAAAAAAATAAACATCAGAAAAATTTTAACTTTAGTTTTTAGTCTAAAAAAATATCGGTTACGGTCAACTTGTATTTTTTAATGGAAAACAAATTCGTTATATTTCATTTTTAACCCAAAAATATCGATAAAATTTTGACAATTATTTTTGAACGAAAAAATATCAGTAAAATTTTAACTTATATTCTTGACCGTAAAAGTGTCGGTCAAATTATAGTTGTTTATTTTGCTAAAGAATATATCGGCCAAACGTTAACATCATCTATTTTAATATATAATTTTTCGACCTTTTCTTAATATATTTACATATATTATTCTTTGAATTGAGCTTGATATCACTTTTTTATTAAAAATATACAAATTTATTTTACTCAATATTTGGTCACCCTTTGGGTAACTTCTTCAGGAGTACAAAAATTGATAAACAATTTAAATAACAAAAAGTTAACAAATAAAAAATCAACAATTTCTTTTTCAGTTTTGGTTCACAAATTGGTTGTCATTTGACAACCTCAAGTGACCTCAAGCTCAATTAATATAAATATGTTAACAACTATTTTTGACCGAAAAAGTATCGGTTTTTTACTCAAAATATCAGTAAAGTTTTAACCTTTACTATTGACCGTAGAATACATATATCGGTCAAATGGTCAGATAAAAAATGTCGCCCAACAAATAACTGCTATTTTTTCGATTCTTTAAAAAAAACCATAGGCCCCGTTGCGGTCCCTGGTTCTACTGATATAGTATAAAAAATTCTACATTAATACCGCCAAGCAAAGCCTACAAGGAACAATGTCGATTGTAGTTGTTTATTGTCCTTCGAACTGGATTTTGGTTGCCAGCGTTGGCAAAGTTGCAGCCAGTTTTGGTGTCCTTAATTCTAACGTCGGCAGTGAAGCCAATTTACAAATGGGACGAGCTTATTGTATGTGCACAAAGAGACCACTAACTATTCTTCTAAACATTTTATTTATTTAACGAATTTTTGTGCTTTTTTTAATACAGTCGAACTTCCCTATAATGATTCTGCATGGGACCAGAAAATCGCTTCATTATATAGAAACTTCATTATAGAGAAATTATATTTTTTGCACTTTCATTTAAATGCCTTGTTTTTTAAATATTTTATAAAATGCTGAGAAGAATTCCAAACTGCTTAGCTATATATTTACTTTCCTCCATCTTCAACTTCATTAATTAATAATAATTTTTTTTTCAAAAGAAATGCTACTTCGCTTAGTCATTTTTGTTCGCTGAACACGGGAGACAACTACTGTCGAAATTGTTACTGATGGGACTTTGTTTCTCTTCGTTGTTATGTTTTTTCATCTTTTGGGAATCCCCTATTTATATATTATTTTATTCTCGTCACACAGTGTTGTTAAGGGCACTATACATTTGTCAAATGCTTTTCATCATGCTCGCGTACGTGTGCATAACGTTAGGATATATGTACATTTGCTTGAACACATGTCAAGCATTCATTTTGCAATTTACTTTGAAATGTCAACAGCGGGAGCAACAAAATTCAAAAACTATAAAAAGTACTAATTTTATTTTTTGTTTTCCATCCAAAGCACTTTTTTTTTCATCCGACATTTTTAGTGCCTATTTTGTGCATGCAGAGTAAAACCTATACATTCATCAAAACCACTCGTCAAGCATCCCAAAAATATAAATTTTTTGATTTTTTATCAATTATCGTCGGTGTCACCCATACAACAAATTTTCACTAATACCACCATAATGATTGATGTGATTTTTGATATAATTCATTATATGGAGACAAACGCGCATGAAACTCAAATTTACATCTGGAAAATTACTTCATTATAAAGAAAAATTCACTCTATGGAAATTCACTATAAGGAGATAAAAATACACTAACTTTGGTATGAGAAAGGTGTGTTTTTGAAATGAATTTATAGTAGGGAGAGCTTCATTGTATAGAAGTTCACTATAGATAAGTTCGACTGTAATTGTTTCTATTGAACTTTTGCATTTATTTCATAGAAAGCTAAAGTTTTCGTTTATGGCATTTGGATTTAATGATTCAAACCAACTTGATAATCGATAAAAAACTAAAATTTACCAACAAATAAATCTAAAGGACTATATTAAATTTCATTTATTACGCCGCTGACAAATAAAACATGAAAAACACCTATAATATGTATATTTATTCCCGGAGTTTTTATTTAATGATTTTGTTTTTCTTTTGTCTGTTTTCTTTTTTCTTATTGTTAAGTGAACACAAGTCATAACCTAAATCCATATCCATAAGGCAGACAACAAGGGTGCGGCTTGATTTTATTTACTTGGCCTTCTTATGGATTGTGTGCCATTTTAGCTGCTTTTCTCTTCAGATTTATGTATGTACGTAGCTATAGTGCATTTAAACATGAAACTGAAGTTCTACCTGCCCACATTGTTAGTGAATTTTTTTTAATGCTTTTTATGTTAAAAAACAAATATTTGTAAGAGTCAGGAATCAACTTTATTTTTGGCTTTTTTGTATTGTTTTCTAAATCAAGGAATTTTTAAGTCAATAAAAATTTAATCGTTATCAAAAATGTTGTTTTTTTAACTTAACACGCATCTTTTCTTGTTGTACGTGTAGCCACCGTATCTGTGCTGAGTACGACATTCATTCCTTATCTGTGGTAGCATTCTCTAGTAGTTTTACCAAACCTTGTGTGTGTCACATAAACAAAAATATTAAAGTAAAATAATTTTTTGATTTATTATTTTATGTTTGCTTAAAAAAATATTTTGCATGACAAACCAACCACTAACAACCTCGCTCGGCTAGGCACAGTGGGGCAATATGTATAACAGAATATTTTGAAAATTAATGGACCATTTCTGAACCACTGCTTCGATGTAAATAAAAGTGTACATGGGTATAGAAGATAGTGTTAGCGGTTTAAGTTTTGATCAGGAACTTGCTAGAAAATAGGGGATTTCTCTAATGAAATCAAGGAGCTTGTTCACGATACCCGAATTTTTTGCGTACACACTGAAAAAAATCCAATGTAAAATCAACATGAAGAAATGTTGATAGCAAGTCATTGTTAAAATGTGAAAGATAAAACAAATTTTTGTGAAATATTAAAAATGACAGGAATAATATTAAAATAATATTGCTGTTTGTTAAAAAAAAAACATGAAACATGTTGAAACAACGTGAAACATGTTGAAATGAAATTAATTCATGATAAAAGAGAAAAAATTCAAAAAGTATCGCTACTTTACAGAATTAAAGAAACAGAAATTTTCGTTCCATCGCAGCTTTACTACGTAACAGAAGGGCAGCGTTATAAATTTTAAGTGAATTGAATTCTTTAAATTTCATTATATCTGCAGCTAACAATGATAATATGAGTTTAACAAGGTTTGTGGAAAAAAGAGGTTGGAGGAGAAGGAGTTAGTGACGAAGACGGAAATATTATAGTAAACATTCCAGTTGATCAAAATACGACACAAGGTTCCCAATTAGACGAACTGTTGAATAATTAATTCATAATGGTAAAATATATTTAAGAAACAAATATTTGTAAACCTAAAAAATCGATTAACTTCTTTTTACTAACTGCCTGTCCCATTGTTAAACAACATTGCGTAAATGTTATTTCAATACAGGAACCATGTTAAATTAACATGGACTTTCCTGTAATTTTAACATCTTTTCGTGTTGTTTCAATATGACTGTAACATTAATTCGAAATAGCTTAATAGTTGATACGATATTAAATTTAATTTGATTCAACATGATATTCATGTTGTTATTAATTTTCTTAATATTGTTTTAATAAGGATCTTAATGTTATTTTGACATGACAATCTCTTTGATTCAATTGGCATACAATGTCAATTCAACATGATTTCTAGTTGTTTTAAAGTGGATAAATATAAGTTTTATTTTACTTTAATATCATTTTATAGTAAAATTAACATGAAACGCTTATGAAGCAAATTGTTAACAAAACTAGTTGTAATGAAATTCTTTCTGTGTGTACCACAATTTTTTCACTACCAGCCCATCCATTTGTGGTCGATTGGCCAGTGAATCGTACCATGCATTACAGAGAACATTCGTTTTTTGATCGCACAGTTCGTATGCAGCGTGACAAGATTCAAGTCGAATGTTCACAAACACTACTCCCTCTATCCTCCTTCTCATAATCTATTTTCCTAGTTCCAGAACAATGTGTTGCATATGTAGGCTACATCCCTTGAGTACTGGTCCTAACAAAAAAAAATAGTGTAAATGTCGTTAGCTGAAATGCAAATCCATGTAACTAGCAAAATAAATTAATCAGCGATTTTCATCAGTTATTCTGTTTCATATCATGTAATACACAAAAATGGGCAGAAAAGAAACCAATTTGTTGATTACGTGGTTTTGCATTTCAGCTAATGATATATAAATACACGTGCACTTTTCGTTTATACGAAAGGCAGTCAAATGCTCCTTGCAAAATTATATGAAGAGCTCTAAGAATTTAAGGTTCAAAATTGCAGGCAATTTTTTTTTTTCTAATTTCGAAAAATTAAAAAGATATCAAAAAAATGAAAGACGAACACACAAAAAATAATGATCCCATCTCCATTCAGGAACGTCGCCATAAGCAGTTACTTCGGAAATCGTCTTCAAAATTCCAGTCACTTTATAAAAACTTAAAATAATAACATTTAAATATACTTTGAAACAAGTAATTATCATAACTTGAAGAAAATGTATGTGATTAAGGGGAGGAGAAGTAAGTGAGCAATGAAACGCAGTTATAAAGAGCCAATTTATATTATAAGTCATAACAAAATTTTAATGTATTTTTTATTTAATTCATTAATGCTTGAAATGTTTAAATTGAAAGTTGTTGTGTTTTTAGCATCAAAAATAAATAACATTTTATGACTTGTTCGAAGTTGCATCGCACAGTGGTGAGATCACCACAAGTTGTAGAAAGAATGACTCGAACAACGCCGGGTACATTTGTACGAGTATATATTTTTTAATACTTTTGACAAAGACCAAACTGCGATGACGCAATTGTCATCATTATTAATTTCAAATATTCTATTCATTATCAAGGCTACAGTTAGAATCTGCAATGACATACGAGGGCGGTATCTGCACTTTGACGGACTGATTTGCATAAAACAAAATTTAAAAACATGTAAATTTTTAGTTATCACGGCTTTAGTTATTCCGACAAAATTATTACCTAAAACTTTTCTAGCAAACGCTTATTTCCAGTGCCCATTCCTTTTATGACTTTTTAAAAGAAAAACCAATATGCAGTCGAACTTCTCTATAGTGAAATTCTAATATGAATTCATTTCAAAAACACAGCTTTGTCGTTCCTCATAGTGAATTTCCATATAGTGAATTTTTCTTTACAATGAAGCAATTTTAGTTTCTTGCGCTTTTGTCTTCATATAATGAATTATTTCAAAAAAGTTTCCGTTGCGCATACTAACAACACTTTGTCACTATAATAAAGTAATATATAAATAGGGGATTCCCAAAAGATGAAAAAAACATAACAACGAAGAGAAACAAAGTCACATCACTAATAATTTAGACAGTAGTTGTCTCCCGTGTTCAGCGAACAAAAATGACTAAGCGAAGTAGCATTTCTTTTGAAAAAAAAATTATTATTAATTAATGAAGTTGAAGATGGAGGAAAGTAAATATATAGCTAAGCAATTTAGAATTCTATCCAGCACTTTATCAAATATTTAAAAAACAAGACATTTAAATAAAAGTGCAAAAAATATAATTTCTGTATAATGAAGTTTCTATACAATGAAGCGATTTTCTGGTCCCATGCAGATTCATTATGGGGAAGTTCGACTGTATAATAATTATAATAATTATTTTTTTATTAATATATTTTTCGGTAAAAAATAACTGTTCAAATTTGATATTTTTCCCTCAAAAATAGAAATTTAAAAAGATAAAAAAATAAACAGCTGAATTTTTTTTTACGGGAAAAATAAAAGTAAAGGCCTCATTAATTTTTACTTTTCGTTGCCGTTCTGTGCCGTTCTTTTCTGTAGAAAATATTTCTTACTTACTTGTTCTGTGTCTGAACTTTCGGATGTGGATGATTATTTATAGTATTGAATTTTGTAAATGTTTGCAAAATGTTTTTAACTTGACAAAAGTATAAAAATCTTTAATAATTTGAATTAAAATAAAATATTCTGACTTTTAAAACAAAATTTGTAATATTTCATTCCACAAAAAACGAATACATACAAACTCTTGGCTGTCACTTAACGTTGTATTATATTTTCTACAGAATAGTCCGCAACAGAACAGAACGAAAAAGTAACAACAAACTAAACATACAGTTTTTCAATTGAACAGAAACAAAACAGCTGATTCGTAACAGAACAGAACGTACAAACTAATTCTGCCTTAAAGCTTTAATTTTTATTTCTACTGCAAAAAACAGTAAATTGTTACCAAAAAATATCGGTTAAATTTCATTTTATTTTTCAACGAAAATTATCGGTTGAATTTTGATTATTTTTTACCGAAAAAATTTCAATTAAATTTCAACTTTTATTTTTGACAGCAAAAAAATTTGTAAATTTGAAATTATTTTTTACAAAAAAATGCCAAACAATTTTATACTTTTATTTTTACTGCAAAAAAACAGTAAATTTTTACCGAAAATTATCAGTTAAATTTTAAGTTATTTTTCAACTAAAATTATCGGTTAAATTTTAACTGTTATTTTTTACCGAAAAAATTTCAATCAAATTTAAAATTTTATTTTTGGCAGCAAAAAAATTTGTAAATTTGAAATTAGTTTTTAACAAAAAATGCCAACTAAATTCGAACAGCTATTTTTCAACAAGAAATATCGGTTAAAATATCAGTCAAAATTCAGCTTTTATTTCTGACTGCGAAAATTTTAAATGTTTTTTCTTACTGAAAGAAAATTTGGTAAACAGATTAACTAGTAAAATTTTTCAAAGAGTTTAATGGAATTTAGCTTCTTCCGGGTTCGCCCTCGTATATACTGAAATAAGTACTAAAATAAATTGAATCTATTGAACAGCTGGCTGACCGGCTGACCGCTAAGAGACCATCACCAGCAACGAGACAACGCCAAACTAAGCAAACCCAAAACTAAATTAAAAAATAAAACAAAAAAAACCAAATTCAGTTAAATAAAAATATTTACATAAAAAATCAAATGTTTGTGTGTGTACTTTTATTTTAGTTAGTTTTTATTATCTCACACCGGCTTCGAGTTATTAAGAATAACAAATAAATAAAATAATAAAATTAACAAGTCACACATTAAAAAATGGAAATTAAATTCAAAAATTATTCAGCAAGTTTGTTTTTGAAAATTTAAAAAGAGTAAAAATGATGTCATTTTTGCTATTTATTTATTTTGTTGTATGTATTTTCTTTCCGACAAAAGAAGTGTGTTCAACTGCGTAAAATATCGATCAAGTCGGTAGGCAAAACGAGTAAATGAACCATTACAGGAAACCTTCACCACCGTTAGTTACATTTTGGTTAATTTCTTAATTTTTTGTTTTCTTTTTTTTTTTGTTTTTTGTTCTGTATTTTTTGTTTTAAGGTAAAAGTGTGTGAAAGGTAAATTAACTATTTATTGAATGAGTGGAGGGAGTTGTTACCTCTTTTCTCCTTGATGTGCGTATCATATTGAGAGTTGCTGCGAGCAAATTGTATTGCTGCCATTGTGGATTGGATTTCTTGATATTCGTTAGAGGAGGCAGCGCTTTGTTGCTGTTGTGTCTGAGTCGTAGTCAGAGACTTATGCAAAGCGCTGCTGCCAGCTCCTCCTAAGGATCCGCTGGCCGTCGTTGGGTTTATAGAACTCGTTGCACTTGCACCGGGTACAGAGGAATGTAAGTCACTAGAACTGGTTGGTACAATCACAATGCTGCTAGCAGCAGCACCTTCAGTATCTGAGTCGTCACTTATAACTTCGCGAGTTTGTAAATGTTTGTCTGTTAAATGGGCAAAATCGCCGGTACCGCGACCGAGACCTTCGCGACCATAGCCCACTATTTCGAGACGTTTTTTCAAAGCTTCGTGTTCCGCGTCGATTGTTTCGTTTTCTAATTTCGTTAGTTTGTGCGTACCAAATGTTCCAATCCTAGAGGAGACAGAAGACGAGGAGGAGATGGCGGAGGAGGAGCCAGAAATAGTTTGCTTTGTTACAAATCTATGCGATTCTTCTGGAGACGTAGAACCTTGCGATTGTATCGTTTTCGAAATACTGATATTTTTATTAGAAGTTTCAGCGCTTTCTAATGATTCACGTTGTTTGTGGCACGTTGTTGTTATTTTTGTGGTAGTCTTGGTAGTGTATCCAGCCGAGGAGGTGGAGTGCGAGTCAGTAGTATAATGTTGTTGTGTTTTCCATGGCATTTGCTCGTGTTTGGTTTCCAAGCACACCGTGCTACGTTTGGGGTGGTTGCTAGTTGCACCAACAATAATATCAATATTGGGGGGTGTTTCTAAAGTAACAACTTCGCCACTTGCGGTTGTTTTGAAATGACGTTCACTTGTTACTTTATAATCAGTTGTATCAAAGGACTCGTCTGTGCTGAACACATCATCCATGGCATCATCTTCGTCTTCCAATTTTATCAGTATTCTTGGACCGCCAGCTGTCATATCCACGGAACGGGATGGCGTTGATGCTCTCATTTCTCGCTGAGGAGAAGTACGTGGTGAGAAATAGCCCTCACCATGACGAAAGATTTTTTCTTCATGCTTGCGACCGTCGCTTGTCATAGAGGAGGTAACTATCGTCTTTACTCCATCAGCCGCAATAATTTCTCTTACGGTTTTTTCGCCTTCCAAGAATCTGGCCGAAGCCGTTTTACCGTCCATTGTTTTGGGACTTGGGTTTGTGGAATGTGTTTTTGTTGTACGCAAAGTAACATTAAATGGTGATGTACTGGACATATCTTCCGGAGTTGGAGGATTTCTGCGGTAGCGCTGAGTTGTGCGTAATGTTACATTAAAGGGACTTTTTGCGGCATGTTCTTCTAGCTCAATGCGGCCAGATACTGCGCCATGTGAAATTTTACTTGTTGTCTTTAGAGTTACATTAAAAGGGCTAGCGGTGTGATCTTCATGTATCTCGACTTTGCGGGCCGGAGATTGTGGTACAGCTTTAAGTTGAATCTGCTGAAAGGCCAATTTGGCGGCCTCAGCTTCTGCCATGCCGCGCTTACGCTCTTCCTTGAGCCTTTTTTCAATTTCATAAACATCTATATCAAAGGGATTGTCCGAATCGATACTTATATCAATATCGGTAGCATCCTGGGTGTCTAGGGTTCTCAAAGTACAGCTTTGAAGGCTTTCCTCTTCCATTTCATCGGCTGACCTTTTGATGCCGCCCTCACCGGAATGCCAGGCTTTTTCATAAACTGCTACCTTCTGTTTTAAACGTGAAGGTGTGTTAGGCGCTTGCTGCAAAGTTTCATAATCATCCATCAAGTATTCGTGGGAACTTGAAGTGGTTGTCTTTATGGTCTTCGTTATGGTACGCGATATAGTTGATGTTTCTTGCAAAGATTCGTCATACACTAACTCTTTGCTTTTTGCGTCTTTAGTTGGTACAAACTCTTGCTGCCTTTGGCCTTGGTCAACATATGTTTGAGTATCATCCGCCATCAATGACGACGATTCAACAGCTGTTTGCACCAAACGGCGCTTGCGCACTGCTGGTATTGGCCTTTGAGTAGTACTTTCTTCCTCGGCCAACCCGCTTGGCGGTGGGTCTTCCTCATGTCTCTCATCTGTTGTATTATCCATTCTCGTGTAGCATTTACTCCACGTTTTAATACAACATGCCTCTACTCTAAAGAAAAGTAACCGTAACAAAAATTGATTTTTCCTCTAGGATGGTTGGTATGTATGTACGAATGCCGGTAAAGTATTTTATACATTCACAATTTTTTTGTTTTTTAATGAACTTTTTTCTTCATTGAATTTTTTAACACTTCACAAGAAACATTTGTTTACACTTTTCCCAAAATTATTAGCACACAGCATTTGATGCAGTCTTTCTTTTTATTCTTTTCTTTTAAAGTTCTAGATTTTTTTCTTTGATTCTTTTAATTTCTCAGATTTTTATTTCTTGTATCCGTAAAATGCAAGTGTAGTTTTTTTTCTTTTGCAAACGTAATTTTAAACTGGTTTTTCTTTAATTTCATTTAAACACTTTTTTGTGTTGCCTCCTCAGAGGGCGTTAATTTTTTTTTTCTTTTTTTTAATTTGTTTTATAACTCTTTGTTTTTCTAATAAATAAATATATATAAAAAAATATCATTTACACACTTCTCAAAAAAATAAAAATGTTTTATATCGTTTAACAATAAGTTTTCTTTCCAAGTTTTAATTTTCCAATCCGTTGCGGCTGAAAGCCATTTCGTTACTGAATCAATTTAGAGTCGAACTTATTCGACATACCTTGAGTGCGCAGTTATTTTTCTTTTTATTAGAAAAAAAGCACAACAAATAAAAATAATGTAGATTGTAATAAAACAGGGTGTGAGAGTAATAATGCGTACGATGAGAGAGTATCTAATAGCGATGCCAAATTAACTTTTTACAAATTTTTTTTTTTCTAAATCAAAAAAAAAGAAGGGTGTTTTTCCATTTATTGCGTATTTACTAAAAAGCCTAAAGTTTGCCGCCTTTTTACAAAAAACTTTACAACATACGGAAGTTTTAAATGTTTCTCATGTAAAGCTGTTATCATAAGACAATAAGGAGAATTATAATCGTGCTGATTACAAGAGTTTTACGAGTAACAATTATAAGACTAACATGAAAGAGCGCATGAATAAAACTTCGGAAACTCCAATTACACTGTGACTAATACGAATCGTATACACACTTCGCCATAGTAGAAACTTAACTTTAAAAATATATTTTGACTGTTTTTATTGTTGTTCCGATTTATGTATGTAAATTGCCAAACGGAAATTTTAATTTTATTTTCAAAAACAGGCATTTAGTAGGTTTCGGTCTAAAGAATGCTAGGACTATTGGGTTCTATCTATTTCGCTGAAACGAAAATCTAACAATGTCCTAAAAAATATATGGAAAACTGTTGACCTACCAGAAAATAAGTGAAACTTTCTGCTAAGCTCAACTCCAAAGCGGCCAAATGTTATATATTTTTTCCAATCACTCCGGCTTTTTGAGACCAAAAATAAAACAAAATTTTAAGCTTTTTCAAAATTAAGAGAAGTTTGCATACACACACATCTGCATTTACAAGGACATCATTTTAAAAATACTCAGAATAGATTCGCAAGACGCCCAAAACGTCGAAATCTGATGAAAACTCGATTTTCGAAAATTGGAGTGAAATCAGTAAGTATTTTTGATGGCGGGAAGTTTAAAAACTTAAAGAAGCATAAACGGCAAATAGCTTGTTTCTTGGTAAAAGAAATCGAAAATCAGGAAGAAAATTTTATATATTTTTTAGAACCATGTTCGTTATGGCAACGGGTATAAAAGGGTGATGTTGGCTGAAGTAGTTCGCGCGTTGACTACAAAGCAAATAATGACTAAAAGGGTGAGTTCAAACCCACTTTCAGGCAAGTCATAACATCTAGCATTTTTCATATGTGCTATTGTATTTGTTGTCACTAAACATTACTGGCAGCAATTGATACTGGTGTAAGCTTGTGTATATCACATCGCCTTCATTCGTCGATGTTGTAGCAAAATCGCGGGCGAAGTGAAATAATTAATAAAATGGCTACACAGCTTAAAAAATATCTAAAAACTAACATAACGCGCAATATCGTATCAGAGTTGTAAAATAATTAAACTTTCTATCACACTATCCCTTTCCCATAGAAGGTAACATATCTACTGATTGGTAGGTATATTAATTGGCAGAGTGAAAAAAAGCGTAGCAATAAAAGCCCGACACTTTTACTGTTAGAGCAATGCCTGTAGTTATAGCTGTTGTTGTTGTTACTCTTATTTATTCTAATTTTTTGTGAAAACTTTCAAATCATTCTTTAGGGGTATTTATTTTTTATTTTATTTGTTCGATGTCAGTGCTCCCAGAAAAAGAAACTTGTAGAATGCTAAATATGTAGGTTAAAAAAATTTATGCCAAAATGTTCTACAGGAGAAAAGGTAAAAGGCGCCTCACTTCTATTTCTTAATTTTAAATTTTTTCGAGTTGAGCTTTTAATTTTCTGGAGATTTTATTAAGGTTTTTTTATTTAGAACAAAGTTTTTATTTTAAGTTTTGAATGGGAGATAGAAATAAAAAAATGTAACAAGACTTAAAAGCGACACTTTATCGTATTGTTAGCTGGTGTATGTCTGTAATGACTGTCGTGCGACATTTTATTGCTTTATATTTTTTTTATAATTAATAATATGTCAACAACAATTTTATTACCACATATTTATTTATAGATATTTATTATTCATCGGGTGGGCCAATTTGTAAGGATAAAAATTTGTCGATATTGTGCCATGGAGTTTTCGATAACCTTTGGCATGAGGAAAAAATTTGTAAATCAAAATCGAACTTTTGCTATATAATATTTCCTGTATTAAATAAAAATAAAAGAAATGATATGAACAATAGGGTGGGCCGATTTAGCAATCGATATTGTGCCATGGATTTTTCGATAGCTTTTGGCATGAGGAAAAAAGTTTCACTACGACATATAAAAAAAAAATTTACGAGTCGCCCAAATTTCAAATCTATTTTTAAGGTTTTCTTTAATAGGTAATAAAAATAAAATCGGCTGATTTAATTTTCTTTTAATATTACCTTTGCAAGGAGAAATTTACTTTTGAAATATTATTGAATTATTTTTGATGACATTGAATTATTTATTAATGAAAATTTGAAATTTGAATTGAAATTTAGGCACCTCGAAAATTACTTTTTTGATATGTCGTAGTGGAACTTTTTTTCCTCATGCCAAAAACTATCGAAAAATCGATGGCACAATATCGGCTCGCCCTATTATTCATATCATTTCTTTTATTTTTATTTAATCCAGAAAATATTAAATAGAAAAAGGCCGATTTAGCTGATTTTAAATGTACACAATATATGATAAGTTAGATGGTGTAGTGGGTTGAGTCTTTTCATAAAAAAATCTAGTACTTTACTTAACTAAAATATATAGCGTGAAAGGTTGATATGAAAAAAATAACTTGATTAATCGACAAATGCGAATTCTATGAATTTTGCCCGTTTTGAATGTAAAAGAGTTGGCATCTCCGCCAGTAGCTTTAATTCAAGAGAGCTTTTGTTTAGCGCTGCTAATTTAGTTTATTATTTTGTTTAACATTCCGGCAGTTGTTTCTCATTCTGTATACAGATGTAGAGTTAGTTACTTTTAGCAGTTAAGCTAGAATAATTGCACTCGGTACCTGTTTCAGCCACAAATTCAACAAAAAATTTCTTAAATCAACAACACCTCAAGTAAATACTTTATCAGCAAAATCTCAAGCAGTATATTTTGCCGGCTTTAGCATCAATTCACTGTTAAGAGAGATGCAAATTTATGAAATCTTGTCTGTCTCATTCCAATCCATTATGGATGTAGAAAAAGAAGCCCCTCAATAGAAATGTCTATATGAAATTTTATATTAAATTTGTTATTAATGAATGACGATCAATAATGTAGAAATGAAACTGTGGACTTAATCATTATTTTTTATATTCTGCTGTTAGTTGAGTTAAAAAGTTTTGTACGGAAAATTAAAAGTTTTATGCTCTTCCTATATTTTTTTATTCTTTTTTATTTGCGATCTATCTTTCAATTATAAGCAAATTTTAGATAGTAAAATATTTTAAATCAATAATGGGCAAGTCGTAGAAACAATCCACCAACCAAAATTCTTTGAAATTTATCCAACTTATTTTTTAGTTATTTTTTTATGGATTATTAGACTAAATATATGATTTTATAAATAAAATAAATGGATTTCGATGATCAAAATTGTTACCGAATCCTACCCTACCTCACATCTTCTAATTGCATACCAGGAATTAAAAATTTTTAGGCATTCATATCATTACTTTAGTGTTAATGTCGAAAGTCATATTTTTTACATAGAATTCACTTCAATTTTATGGCGTTTTCTTTTCTAAAAAAAAGTGCTAGATTTTTTCCCTTTTTATTGAAAATTTCCAATATAATGAGTTCGTACAATAGTGAGTTTATTAGAAATTGTTGTATCATCACTTACGAGGCAAAATTTTTGTCTTAAGAAAACTTCGCAGAGCAATGTTACATTTTTTTGGAAAAGAAAACGACTTTAGTAGAAAATTTTATGTGTACTATTTTGAAAACATTGAAATTTGGTATGAAATGCCAGGCTCCATGCGTTGTAGCGTGCATCAGAAAGCTTAACTAAAAATTGGAACAATGGGCATGTTCTGTATGAATAAATCTATTATTAAATGCACGGTCTCTAGTTGATAAATATATAAAATCGAATTAGTAACACCCAATTCATACGCTGATTTAAAAATCATGTTTTATTTTTAATTCTCTTTAAAAGTTGCTTCCGAAAACTTTACAGATTCTTACGATGATTTTTTCCCATGTTTTTAGGGTTGATTTTTTTGTCCGTAATCGGTTATTCTTCTTTAATTGCTTATTTGTATAAAAACAAGTAAAAGTCGTTATAACTAAACAAAAATAATGATATTATATTATATAATTCACATTATTTTTGGTAATAATATTTCTTGTTTTTATATTTAAAAGTATTATTTACTTTTCTGTTTTTAAAATTTTTCTTTTATAAAAATATCAAAAATTTTCTTATTTCATCAAAAATGCTTTTGTATTGCCACATTGAAACGAAAAATAAAATAAAGCAACTTAACAAAAAAAACGAATGTGTGGAAAGAAAAAACAAACAAAAAATACCGAGAACTGAAAATGTGATTTTTTCTTTGCCCCGTTTGCTTCTCCAACCCTTTCGCCTACATACACCAAAAATCATGTTTTAAAAACCATGGAAAAAATCATCGTATGAATTGAGTGTAAGCAAATGTGCAGATAAATCAATCTGAAGCTGGGAGTTCCACCCCTGGCTTTTGTCAAACTTGGAACTTTTAAATTTTCTCTGTATGAATTTTCTGGGAGTCTCAAGTTATCAAAATATCCTTTTAACACTCCCAGAAAAGTACGCAGCTACGCCAATGATAGTAGGCGTGGCAGCTCCCATAGAAAGTATATATATATAATCCCACAACATATATAATATTTTCATTCGATTTCACGAAGCACAGTGGTTTGAAGCTATCATGAAATCATACATACTCGTAGGTACATTAAGAAAAACGTAATTTTTGAAATTAATTCACTATTTAATTGAGGAATTTTTTTGTCTGATGTCATAGTGTTGATATTATTGAAATACAATAAACTTGAATATACTCGTAACTAAACTTGATTCAGTTCGTTCGCTTATCAAGTTTAGATGTTCGAACTAAAGTTGTTTTCCTTTATTAATAAAAAAAAGTTAACTCGTGTACATACATATATGAGTACCTTCTATTCAATATCAAATTTGTTAAAACAAAAAATGCATAGAACGTGTGCATACGTGAACAAATTATTTTTGCAAGGTATTAGATACCCAGTGGCAATAATCATGATCAAACAGGCCTTTTGGAAGAAGAACTACTTTGCTCGTTGTCATTGTGGCGTTGGCCTTCTACACTACTTAGCGTTGCAGAGATTTAGAAAGGTCTGGGCAACAAAGTCTAAAAGAATGCTTGATATAAGTCAAAGTCGAAGCCGTTTTCAATGGAGAACATGATAGAAGGAAGATCTTGGAATTAAGGCCTCATAAAAAGATTTCCAATGAAGATATGCTATAACAACTGCGAACTAAGGGTTGCTAAAGGTCTTCTGCTTAAAATTTTTACTTGTTAAAAACTCAACCGATCGTTTCGAAGCCTCAAACACAGCTGAATGCAATTGTGTATTTTATTTGTTTCTCTTTAATTTTCTTAATTTTTTTCTTTTTTTTTTGTAAATACTTTGTCATTTTTTAGCTGTTGCTAACAAAACAAACAAAAAAAAATAAAATTACTTTGGCCTTGTCCTTCAAAACAAACGAAGTTAGAATGTGTATGGAATCCTTTTGAAGATGGACCTTCTAGAACAACTTCTTCAGAAGGCAAGTGAAAACGGGAACTGCAACAAAAATAAAGTCTTAGCAGTCCTTCAAGAAGGCCAGAAATTTCAAGGCTCTTGCAAGGATGCAACTACTTTTATTTTTTTTTTAAAGGAGAAGCTAAAAACCTTATAAAGTCAATAATAATAAAATATTCTTTGCAATATTTTTAATTGTTTTTAATAATATCGAGACTTGTTTATTTTTTCATTAAAAAAATATATGCGCTTAAATTTCTTTCATTAAGGGGCCGTTATTGGTCGGAGGAGTCTAAAATTATCGGTGAACATGTAGTCAAACTACAAGTCGAACAATAAGCAATCAAAAACTCTATTTCGAATATTTGTATAGTTACGTTCGTTTGCATTTAATATGACGATAGGTACTTATTTTCAAAACACTTTTATTGGTTGACGGTTTTTCTTAGCTAGTCTATATACGAGGGCCGATTGATAATGAAGCTACCTAACGCTAGATTGCAGTACAAACACAAAAACTGTTTTTTTTTAGAAATTGAGATCTGTCAAACGTCAGCTGTTAAAATTTCACCAAAATTCATCGATTCAAAATTCATCAAAATTCAACTTTTGTGTTTCTTGAAAAATGGAAAAAAGTGAATTTCGTGCAGTGATTATAAACACTATTATTTGAAAGAAAAGCTCAATAAACATTACGGTGAGTCTGCTCCGTCAGATTACATGGTAAAATGGATGGATTGCTGAATTTAAACGCGGCCGAACAAGCACTGCAACAATACCATGAACAGGAAGGCCAAAAGAGGTGGTTACTGAAGAAAATATCAATCCTCGATATCGTTCTGAATGATCGCCGAGTCAAGTTACGTGAGATTGTTGAAATGAAATGAAACATATCATATGAACGTGTGTTCAACATTTTGCATGAACATTTGCATATGAAATAGCTATCGGCAAGTTGGATGCCGCGTTTGCTCAGCGTCGAACAAAAACGAGTTCGACAGACCACTTCAGAGCGGTGTTTGGACATGATAAAGCGTAATCCTGTTGATTTTTGGCGTCGATTAATAACTGTGAATGAAACGTGGGTCCACCACTACACACCTGAAACCAAAAATCAATCGAAACAATGGGTGGAAGCTGGTGGAAGCGCTCCGAAGAAGGCGAAGACAGTGAAATCGGAAACTGTATTTTGGGACGCACACGGAATATTGCTCATCGATTATCTTGAAAAAGGATCCACAATCACAGGAAAGTATTATCGTGCATTATTGGATCAATTGATTGATGCAATCAAGAAAAATGGATCACATTTAAAGAACAAAAAAGTGCTCTTTCTTCAAGACAACGCACCGGTTCACTCAGCATTAGATACGATGCTAAAATCACGTGAAATACACTTCAAATTGGTTGATCATCCACCTTATAGTCCAAATTTAGCTCCTAGTGACCTTTTCCTGTTTCAAAACTTGAAAAAATGGCTCACAGGAAAAAGATTCATCTCAAACGAAGAAGTGATTACTTGCGCGTATTTTGAGGGGTTCCCAAAATCGTATTATTCAGATGGTATAAAAAGTTGGAATATCGTCTTACTAAGTGTATCGAGCTAAAAGGAAATAAATGGTTTTTGAAAAAAAAAATTTTTTCCTAGTTAGGTAGCTTCAATATCAATCCGCCCTCGTATATGCATTTCATTGGTGCTAATGCCAAATCATATTTTTGAAATGTTTCAAACCTCTTATCTTATACAAAAATTTTTAAAAACTCAATGAGATTTTTTAAAATTACAAAAGTACAAATAAGCAGAGTAGACTTTGAAACTTATTAAAAAAAACCCAACAAACAAATTATATTCGATATGAATGTATTTTATTTTCTTTACAGCATACAAAAGTTTTTTGAAAATCTTTGAAAAAGGATATTGAGACAATCTCGATTTATAAATTTAAAATGATAGGTACTTGTCAAAATAAAAAAAATTATCATATTGAAAAAAAAATAAATAAAAAAGTTCATCGCAAAAGATATAAATTTATTTTGAAGAGTGTGTGAAGGCTCAGAAAATACATTTCATTTTGCTAGTTGTCTACTCAGGGGCCGTAAGTTAAGGTTCTTCAGTAACGGTTGTTCCGTTTCGTCAAACAGAAAATGTGTAATTTCGAATTCGTTCTTCCAAAAATAGGATTCAAATCATCAAATAGGATCTACTGAGGTGGTTCATTGACTATACAGTCACGTTACTAAAAACTACCACAAATTAATATTTAAATCTTAACTCGTCTTTATGACACTTTTGTTAATTTGTCACAATGTTTACAGGGATTTTTTTCTTCTTTTTTATTGAAGATATTTTATCTAGTGATTACATTTTATATCAAAATACATTTGTTTAAATAATAATGTCAATTTAATGGTATATCTTGTGCAATTCGCAAATAACTGATATCGCTCAATTTTATCAGTACTTGTGGCCAATATACTCGTATGTATCAATGTTTTATAAACAATTGTATACGATGTTTTAGCAATAACTTATCTTATCACTAAACTGAACATAATAATTCTCAATGTTTTTTATGTCTTCTTTGTTTCACTGTATCTGAAAAAAAAGTGCAAGTGAAAAGACAATAAAATCTCGTCAAGACTAATTTTTGAAGTCAGGCGAACGAGTTAGACCAGGGGGTGTTGGGCATTATATAATAAAAGGTATTAATAAGATAAACGCATAGAAGACGAGCGAGCTAAGGATATAAGCGTGTCACGTGTGCTCATAATAGCACATAATTAGCGCGAAAATTTTTCTATTGAATATTTGAGAAGTAGGACGAGTTTTATCACCGATTTATAGATATAAATCAAACCTGGGTTTACCATTAATAATAAAAAACAATATCAGCGAAATCGCCACCACGGCTACGCTTCGAGGACCATATTCTTTTCATAAAATTCTCTATTACCAATTCGCACATTTAAGGCTAAATGTCTTCGATAACTTCACGAATTCCATCTTTGGGGTATTGAATCGACTTTGGGCCATTGGCATAAGCCTTAGCTTTCACGTAGCCCCAAAGGAGAAAGTATGAAGGTGTTAAATAACAAAATCTCTCTCCGAAAACTCAAATAGTGAGGAAACTTTTTACGCAAAAGAGCGATGGTAGGCGAAAGTTTTTGTATTAACTAAACTTCAAAAGCCTTAAGACCTAAATCTTTAAGCAAAATACGGCGTAATGTTTATGGAATGCCCTTGATCTTTGGAATAGATGGACGAGAAATGGACCATGGAAATGGCGTTGGTGTCGGTGATGTCTTCTCTCGATTTCTATCAAGCTTTCTCAGAGATCGCACTATACGAGTTGTTATAGATGGGAGTTCAAGGTTAATTCAGGGGTACCGCAAGGCTCCGTTCTTTCTCCCACACTTTTTCTTATTTTCCTAAATTACCTTCTATATCAAACTTTTAATCCTACTCGTATCTACTCTTTTGCAGATGGCAGCAGCATGGGTCATTCGTATTCATTCAGTAACAGATCAAGCCTGCCGGAGATCCCGGCAATGAGGCAAAATATGAATGATTCGCTAAATAATGATCTTTTAACAATCTCTGAATGGGGACGTGCGAAGAGGGTCGAATTTAATGCTCGTAAGACCCAGTTAGTTGTAAATAAAAGTTAAAACTGAACAGCGAATTATGTTTATAAAATGTTTACTAACTAAAGTTTAAATTTCGAGTTTAGTGTTAACTTTAAGTTAATATTTTTATTGTTAACGGCCCTAAATGTGCTAAATGTTAAATGAAATTTCATTCATCATTTCATTTTATTAATACATGAAGTATACATGCATGTAAGTACATAAGGAACATTGTTTTAAGCAGGTATTCTCAAAACTCCTCTCGACTTTTTATTTCAGTCATGGACAACCGTTTTACTAGTTTTGGAAACCCTTATAGCACATACAATCCATACAACAGTTAGCAAACGCTTATGAGTTCCTTTAGTAACTCTAATGCAAAATGTTGCTTGCAAAAAACCTTGCAAAATAAATAATAATTAAAATCAGGTCTTTAAAGCAAATAAAAAGCATATAAAACAAAAATGACATAATCTGCCATTTATTTAAAGCTTTAAATAAAAAAGTATTAAAAAAAACGTAAAATCAACTGTGTTTGGCATAATAATGGAATAAAAAATTTATATTAAAATACAAATTTATAGCTACAAAAATAATTCATAAGTTGTTTGTTTAAACTAGATAACGAAAAAATAAAACAAACGGATAAAATCAAAAGAAAATTTTGCGAAAATAAATATTGAAAGTCTACATCGAGCAAACACCTTGTTTTTGTTTTTTTTTATTTAATAAAACTATAACAAATAAAAACAACACTTTCAATTTAATTGTTTAACAACAACATTATTGAAAAGACATTTTTCAATCCCGATAGAATTTAGAATGGATGATTAATGCATGGATGGCACAAGCTAAAACAAAAAGCAAAACTAATTTTCAATTTGTCGGTGGTTTTTTCAATGAAAATTGTTTGTATTCTTTTTTTTTTTTTTGTTTAATTTTCCGATGAATGAAAACTTATATAATGGCAACAAGATCACATCATCATTGAGTTAGAATGTTTGAAAGCGAACCAAAACAAGTCAAACCAAACAATTGATGTACGTACTTTACAAATTGAATTACTGTTGATTTTCATCGACATACTAAAATAATGAAATCATTTAATTTGAATCTATGTTATTTGCGATCTTTCAAAAAAAAAAAACTTTTCAAGTAGAATTACATTTATTGTATTTTAAAAAGATAATAGTGACATTCAACAACATCCCTGCAACTAGAAGGCGATCAATTAATCAATACTATCGTTCAAAATGTAAAAAAAATAAAATTTAAAAAATGCCGTCATCAATTTGTTTCAAATTGAAAATGTTTTTGATTAAGTCGATTTCAAATATTGATCAGTAGTTAATATTGACTAGAAACCAGAAGGATGAAGCAAATTTAATAGTTCTTGGGCGGATCATTACAATTAATTACTCCAGCCTTTGTCTCGGGGCTTGTGGGTTCCATTTCCTCTGCTTCACTACAACTGGTGTATGAAAACGCTGTACACTGTGCACACTACAATTTGAGTTAAGGTTGACTTTTATCGACATATTAAGAACAATGAAATCATTTAATTTAAATATATGTTGCTTCTTTTTAAATTGCAATTGGCTTGAAATGCATTTATTGTATTACAAATTAATCAATATTAGCGTTCTCATTGTCAAATGTGCTTCATCAATAGGGTTTGGCAAACTGGAATTCCCAAAAAACACACTGATATTGCCGGGAAAATACCTCAAGTTAAATGCGTGGACTTCCTTTTGTATATTTCTTTTAAATGTTATTTTAAACATTGCAGAATTGAAAATGCGTTGATAGCAGAATTTATTTTGATTCCTATGAAATAAATATTTTTTCTTATATGTATATTGAAACGATTAATTTGGCTCAGGTTCAAACCCGAGTTTACCCATTTATTTATTTTAATTTTTTATTAGAAAATTGTTTTGGTATTATTTTTATTAAGAGAGTACTATATATGGAACAAATTTTTATTATTCATTAGACTAGTACCCTATTATATATAAGTACATATCGATCGCTTGTATGAAGCCCCCTCACCACCTATTTTTCTTTACTTTTCTTTTCGGCAAAACTATTAATACATATTATTCAATGTAAACAAAATTATATCAGTGTTAATTGTTAAACAACTTATTTTAATTGCAATTGAAAATAATTTTATTTCTATACGAGTATATATTGAGAAACAAGTCAGCCAGCCCTTAATGAAGAACACAAATCAATTGCCAAAAGAAAATCAGCTGCATTAAAGTGCGTTCACTTGAGGTTTATTTATATTCTAATTTAATGGGCTAATGAAGTGCATCACGTCTAGATTTAGCCTCACTCTGTGTAAAGAATTAAAAATAAATTTCTTTATAGTTTCCTTTTTTTGCACTAAATATGTAGCACGTTTAAATAAATTTATAAATATATTTTAAAATGTTTTCATTTACAAATTTGCTTATTCCGCAAGAGTTGGATTGCTTAAATAAAAAAATAAAACTAAAAACTAATTCAAGTGAAACTGATTAATGTTTTGCTAGACGATGAATTAAGGCTAATGGCGATTATTTCCTAAAAGGAAAACATTTCAAAGGTGAAGTTAAATTTTTAAAATAAGTATGATGATTTTACATCAAATAATTTCAGATTTTCTTTTTCAATAACGTCAAAGAAGAAGATATGTATGTCTCAAGGTGGACAATCAAAAGTTATTGAATTTAAAAAAAATAAAAGATAATTTGACATGTTGGTTAAAAAAATTAGGCGAACAGTTAATTCTGAATGTTGAAACCCCAAAAACGTTTAACTCTTCAACATTAAAACGTGACCTCTATGCATTTTGTGGACTCAAAAGATCAAAGTAAAGAAAATCTGGGTTAGTTAAAATTGCAAAGGCCAGCCCAATTAAACTCTTCAATCTAACAACATTACCTAAATCAGAGCGTTGAGCGTCGCGTTAGCAACAGGCTACGTATTTACAATATATTTCAAGGAAAAAATTTGCTCTGAATATACTGCAAATACGTACCCTGTTGCTGACGTGACGGTCAAGGCTCTGAATTAGGTATGGCTGTAACGTTATAACCAGGGCAACCAAAACTGTGATACCATATATTTTTCTGTACATCATACAATGGGACATTTTGCGAGATGCCGGCCAAGACACAAGAATTTCAATGGATAATGCAACACTTCTACAAACACACTAACTACGAGGTACTCGGAAAAACGCCCTGATATAATAAATGTAATTATTAACTTATTTAATGTTAGTTATTAAGTGTGTTCGAGTACCCAAAACTTTTTACAAATTTTTACTGAAATTAATGTTTGTGAGTTTGTAAGTAATTAGTCGAACTTTTATTAATATTCTATATATTGAAAGGATTAATTTGGCTCAAGTTCTGCTAGTATGATGAATAATAAATATTGTTCTCATATAGTAGTCTCTTAATAAAAATAATGAATTTATCCAAAAAAATTTCTAATAAAAATTAAAATAAAAAAAAATTAGAATAAATAAATGGGTAAACTCGGGTTTGAACTTGAGCCAAATTAAACGTTTCAATATATACAATTTTAACTGAACTTTAATGCATTTTACTAAATTTCGTTCGTTACAGTAAATGAGAACACATATTAAGAGCGTGAAGTGACAGTTCATGGCTGAGAATTTACTAACTTTTACTGCAGAAATTTCTTGTAGTAAAATTTAGTAAAACCAAAAAACATATGATTCAAAAGGTAAACAAACAAAGGTAGGATATTAAAAAGTATACAATTTGTGTAAAAATTATTTAAAAAAAGAAAAGTCTGAACTAAACTAATACAAAAGAATAAGCAAACCATTCTTTTTAAACTGTTCGCTCATTAAACATGTATGTATGTATATTCCTTTTAAAAGGAAATACATGTTGTAGAAACCATTTAAAGGCATTTTTGTTGTTATTTTGTTATTTCTTTAGAGTTGTGAAAATGCTAAGTATATGGTTACTTAGTACTGCACTTGCTTTTAAGCTAGTCAATACAAAAAACTAATAATCACATATTTTATAATAAAATTAACCAGACACAAATTAGGAAAATCAAGTAAAATGAAAATAAACACGTTGAAACGATTATAGGAAATAATTTGTTCATATTTTCTTAAAATATTTGTGTTATAATAAATTTTGCATCGAGTACCAACAAGAAAAAAGAGTTGACTAGTCCAAAGTGTAAATATATTTCAACACTATATTGATTTGCAAGCAGCTGTTTCCTCAATCTTACTAATTTTTACAATTTTTCCGTTCGCGTACTTTTTTGGGCAACAGCTTTTTTTGAGAGTAAATTTTTCAGTTTACTCAGTAATTACTCATTTACTGCATTTTACTGTAACAGTATTCGAACGCAGCTATTATAGAAATTCAAAACGTATGGAAATTAATGTTCCTATTGACGGCGATAAATGCCTTACATTTCATAAAACAATTTTCAAACACTCTTAACAGTGCTCCGCTACCAGTAAAACTTTAAATTGAAGCCTAAATGTCCTTTGTCTTGGTAGGCAAAACCCTATTAATAATTATAATTCTATCAAAGGCTATATTTTGTCTTATTCATAAATATACATACATATCTTCAAGCAAGCCGTTTTTGTTTCTTTTTAAGAGCATATTATTAAAAGTTTTCATAACATATTTTCACTTTTTTACTAAAAATTTAATGCGGGTAATTTTTTAAAATTTTATTTAAAGTATATTTCCGGTTTCATAAGAATAGATATAGCATTTTTTTTTTTGGAAAGCTATGGTGGAGTTTTTTTTTTTGCTTTAATTTAGTTACGATGTTGACGAGTGAATTTCAACAAAAAATTTACTATTTCTATACATCCAAATGAGTAAATTATTTTTGAAATTAATATGTATTTTGTTTTTGTTTAACATAAAAATAATGAAATATTCGATTTGAAAACAGTGTTCAACACTTACCTTGCAATTGTAAAATAGTCAATTGATATTCGGCAAGTTTTTCATCGACATAATCTTGTGATTGATTGGCAATTATTTCAGCTGTTGATGGACCATATTCCTCTTCGTCATCATAAATCACATACGATTTAGGTTGCGGAGGCTCGAGCGGTACACCAACAAAGTCGTATTGATTTTGTGATTGAGGACGTTGTTCTTGTTGCATCGTTGGTGGCAGTACGTACTGTTGTGCTTGTTGTCTCGGATAGTGTTGTTGTTGTTGTAGTTGTTGTTGATGTTGTAGATATTGTTGTTGTGTTTCGTAAGCATGCGACATGGGGGTGTGTCGATTACTAACGAATATAAAATCAGAATTAGGTGTCTGACACACAATCGGTGATGGTGTAGGCGAAAGTTGAAAAGAACTTGCTGGATCGCCACCATAAGAGTTTTGATGTTGGAGGGGTCGAAATGGCCTTGGACCATTAGTGCCTACATAAGCTGTAGGCGATGGGCAGGCCTTCGGTGGCAGTTGGGCCATCCCATAACTGGGTTGAAAGGGTGCTGGTTGATAAGAAGCCGGCGAAAGATTGCCCGCTAATGGAGATTGCTGTGGCCATTGCGGTCTTGGTTGTGGCATATTGTTTGAGCCCCTAGTACCACGTAAATTAGTGGGTCCTGGTGACATGGCATGACCAAATGGTGTAGGACTCATGGGCGCTGGAGAGGGCAATGATGGCCTACGTGGTCCCGATATAATAGGCGGTGGACTAGGAGCTACCGGGGTCCAAGGAGATGGAGGACGATACATAAAAGTTGACGGCGATGAAACACGTGGATTCCAGCCACGTGGTCCGTTTGGCGGCGGTTGACCCGACATTTTTCTTTTCTCAACTTGTGTTCAACGTGTATTATATTTTTATATTTGTGTTGTGTTTTTCTTAAGTGCGTTTTATTTATTGAATTTTAAGAACTTTTTCTAATATTTTTTTTGATATTCTTTTGTTTAATTCTTTTTCAATTAATTTTTTTTAATTTTATTTCCCTTTTTATTTTTCTTGTTAATAAAGTATTTATGAATAATTCACTTTACTTTCATTTATTTAGTGCTTAAAAAAATAGCACTTCAACAAAACTATAAATTCACCTTGAAATTTCATTAAAATTTATTTTCACTTTCGTTAAAAATAAATTGCTAACTAAATTACAAACAAATTGCTTACGGAAACATCTCAGTATATACACAAGTAATTTTGTTCCTTTAATATTTCAACAATAATTGTTTAATATTAGAAGAAATATAAAATTGGCTAAATTTTAGTGACTCTTTGCGATTGAAATTTTCAAAAATATAATTAAGTAATTTTTATTTGTTTAAAAGCGTCAAAAAATTATTTTAGAATATTGGGTCATATTTAATTTTTTACTTTATTTGCTTTTCTCCCAATTTTCTAAAAATCGCAACTGGAAACAACAAAATTTTTTAGATGCTGCTGATGAAATAAAATAGCTCGTTATAATATATATTTTGTTTGGAATAGAATCGTTTTCATATTTTTATTTTAGACATCTTGAGTGAATATTTCAATGCCTGATATGACAGTTGCCCAAAGTTAAAATGGTATTGAGTAACTATTAGTTATCTAAAGAAGAATGAATTCCTCCTGATGAATGTTACTGAATTTCGCTAAATATTTTATGTTTCAGTCTATAATTAAAAGAATGACAAATAAAAAACAAATTAGACAATTTTCGGAATAGAATATACAATTTATTCTCGAACTAATTGTTGTTGGTTGGCACACGCTATAAAATATTTTTATGGTAACACGTGTTACATATTTTGAATTTTATTAAGTAATAAATTGTACCATGAGGGCTTTTAAGTTTTGAAAAATTAACCCGACATCATCTAGGCTGGGCCATTATGACCCTTATGATTGAAAAATATTAAAACGATCAAGTTAAATATATTATAAGCTATTTATAATAGTTTTGGATAAGTCCAAATAACAAATCCACGAAGACGTTTCGTATATTCCAACGGGTCTTTGAGAAAACGTGGGCGCTAAAGTCAAGAATGCTCTACAGGGGTTTTAGTATCATCATAAGACCAATATTGACGTAGTATTGTTGCCAAAAAGTTAAACATGGCAAAGTTAGGCCCTTATTTGACAAATTCTATAGCATAATCTATGTAGCAATAACCGCGGCTAAGAAGAAAACTTTGCAACTTTTATTTTCTAAAGGTACGGTCACAGTTGGCGAAAAAAAGGTAACCAAGAGACAAGGAAAATCTGCATTTTCTTTAATTCCAATATTTTTTAAATATTAAAAATAATATAAAAGTGGCATTTTGCGGCATAATTAACTTCATTTTGTAATATAAAAATCAAGTTAAATCACACTAACCCTAAGCAAAAGTAGTGGTTGTTGGATGTGTATTTTGTTAACATAAATAAAAACAAGTATTAACAAATCTTTAATTCTAATAAAAACAGTCTTTTAATTTACACTCAACATTTACGTGACAAAAGCTCAATAACGAATAAAAAGTAGAAAATATATGACCAGAAGTAAAAATGTGTATTGTATTGGAAAAAACAACTTATATCCAATGTTATCAATTTATAAAGTAATGTGAGCAAATGTTGACTGGAAGTATTTCCAACAGTGGTTACGTTTTTTTGGGGAAATATTTGCCAAGTGTGACCGTACCTTAACACACATTTGTTTGAAATTCACTATAAATTTTAATAAATATTTTATTCGATTTAGTAGATTTTTCAGTTTGAGCTCTTTATCTACACTAAAAACAAGACTCCTTCATAGGTCCGCTTTTAGTAAAAAATGGATTTGGATTTATGATTTTGTTTACTGATTTTGGAAATAAATATCAAACAATTATTTTATTTCATTTACGAATAGTGAACGTTTTTGAATTGTATATATATTTTTTTATATGGTATAGATAACAAATTTAAAGCATATTTTCAGCGAATAAAATTTATACATTTAGACAAATTTTTTTATGAATTTAAAAATTTTTTTCACTGGTCCGCGTTCGATAAAATGCAGGGATAATTTTAGTTCGGTATTTCCGGCATGTAAAACGGAGATCTGCGGTGTCATATGAAAATATTACAACAATTTCAGAACGATCAAATGCAACTGATTCTGATGTTGCACAGTAGCTTTGATTTCCTAACTCCAAAAGGGGACCATGGTCGAATCAGACTTTGTGACGTCAAGATGCTGATCAAATGTGGTTCAGTAACGGTTTATAGTCCTCATTAAAATAAGACCCATTCTCTTAGGCTAATATCGGACGAGCTCATAAGGCATCCGCATTAGTATCAGCGAATGTTTGAGTAGAAAGTTAAGAGGTTTTAGAATTTATCTGATGTCGGAGAGTCAGGCAGTAATCAAGGAGTTAGTCTATTATGAGTTACATCTCTTTATGAAGTCGGCGTCTATAACCTTTGGCTAATACCATTACCATTTGGCTAATAGAAAAGCTAGCTCTCTTTTAGGACCGGGCCCCAACTTTGCCATCTCATGGACATGTGCCAAGGAGGAAATTGTTTCCTGAGTGGAGACAGAATTTCCGGAATTCTCAGACCAACGAAACTTTTTGTTCGCAACATATCAAAAAAAATTATTTTGTTGAGCCAGTAATCGGGGAAACCCCGATACATATGCAGTGCATTGTACTGGAACTAGTAAATTAGAAAGGATGATAGAGGAAGTAGCATTTGTACATTCGATTTTAATTTTCCCACGTAGAGAGTAACAGAAAAGCCTCTCGGTAAGGAGTTTATTCCACATACAAACTGTGGCAATAAAAAACGAATTCTCTCTATAATACGTTGTACGTTCCGCTGGACAATCGACCACAAATAGATGAGCTTTTAATGGAAATCGTGTGGTAAGCAAAAAAAGTTTGGGTATCAGGAACAAGCTCTCTGATTTCATTAGAGCACATTCCATTGTAGTAACGACAAAACAGTTAAACATTCTCCACATTGCGTCGATGCTAAAGGGAACCAATAACGTTGGCTAACCTCTGCCACCGATGAGCTTCTTCACAATCTTCTGTATGCTGTCGTTTAACTTCACAACAGATTTTGGAGCACATTATGAGAGTTGTAATCCATTTCGGTCGCATATAGGTGGCATAAGGGAGATGAGATAGTGTGAAGTTACTCTTAAATCGTCTTAAAAAGTCGCCCCACAATGCAATCTATCCATCGAACATTACACCGGCAAAAGAACTTTAAAAGCTTCTGGTTCAATTGCAGATGGAGCAGCCTGTTCAGTCATACATCTGTGAAAAATCGATTTTTAATTGCATGAAATTCCCAGCCTTGTTAATGCCTCATAAACCACAAAAGAGCTAATTTTCCAATAAAAAGAAAAATCAACTTAAAAAGTAATTTTATAATCCCATTAAAATAGAAATTTTTGTTTATATTAATATTGAATTGAATACAAAATTACTGAGTGCAAAAATTTTTATTTTTAGAACAAATAAAAAAATGTATTTATATGTATATGTATATTAAAATTTTCCAACAGATACTTAAAATGCCGATTTGTTTAGTGTATTTTTCAAAAGGAAAAGTTCGTTTAAAAAAAATTGCATTTCGGCAAAAACGGAAGAAAATTTTTTCTTTTAATTAATTTATGGCATTTAACAACATTTTACAAATGGTTCTTATTAAAATGGCATGTGACGGCGCTAAAGTCATAGAATATATTGCAGTTAATTCGAATATATGTACATATGTAACATCAGAAATATTTAAAGAAAATTTTATATTCTCACAACCGCTGCATAAACGGATGAGACGAAAGACGTAATGACGACGCCGCGGGCATACTTCAATGGCACAGCACTCACTCACTCAAGTTAAACACGCCGAACCGCACAAAACAAAGAACAAGGGAAAACATAATGATCATGAACCGAACATGGCTGAAAAGTATAATAAATATAAAAAACAAATAAAATTATTCTTCTGGCTGCTGCTGTGTTGTGGTGTTATGGCTGCCAATAGTGATTTCAAAAATTCAAAAATAGAAATGAACTCAGTTCGTTAAACTGTGTGCAACAATGAATTGCGGCAGCAGCACAGATTTTCCGAGACAAATTTTCCATTCCCCTTCCCCGCAAACTATATTTAAACAAAATTCTTGTAACATTCACACACTTAACTAATCGGGTTCATTTTGACATTTTTAATAGTAATTCTATTTTATTTTTATTTTAATTGTTGCAATTTTCACTGTTAATTTCAGCACATTTCGAAACAATGTTTTAGTTTTGCAATTTGTTTGTAATTTTAAAAACAATTTTATTTTATTATTTTTATAATTTTTATTAACGAAATTCAAATAATTTAATTATTTTTTTAAACAGAAAACTCGTTAATTAATGTGAAAAAGACGGCCATTTTGTTAAACACTTTTCAGTTATGTAACTTTTATTTGAATTTTCGTTTTTTTTTTAAACTCTTTTAATACTTTTAAAGGACTTTTTGGTTTACCAATTATCTGTAAATATGGCGTTATTTTAATACTGCTTTTTACAAAATGGTGCCGAATAACCGTTAGTTTACACTTTGTCGTTTCAACTTTATTTTCAACAATTCCACCGATTTGCTTCTTTTTTTTTGCATGGATTTTTGGGGAATATGTGTTTTTTATTTTATAAATATAAAAATTTCTATATGTGTTTTCTACACACGAGGTGAGTGTGCATTTTTGAAATTTATGAAAGAAATGATGAGGAAGATTTTCTATGTGAAACAACAAATCCTCGAGAAGAAACCGAGAACAACACTTGACGAGTACGAAACGCTAACTGAATTCAATTTTCCAACAAGAAAATTGTATTTCAAATCCCCACGCAGATTTTCACTGAAGACACACACACAGCACACACACTATTTGCCGACCAATAACGAAGAGAGTTTTCTTCGTGCATCTCAAGCACGAAGAACTTTTCTTTTATTTTTTTTATATTTTTGTCTACAACGATCATACATCATGAGAGTGGTGACAAATGAAAATAACATTGAACCGACGATTTGTCATAGAAAGTAACGAAATATGGAGAAAAATTAATTAAGAAATAATAATACTATGACCGAATTTTCATCCTTTTCATAATTGTGTTTTTTATGTGAATAAGGGGGGATAGGAAAGAAACGCGTAGCAATATAAAAACCGACCGACACTTTTACTGTTACAGCCATGGTAGAATAATACAGGTAGTGTCGAAGCGTTAACGGACTTTTTTTTGGGTTCGAGTCTGTCAAAATTTGATTGTTTTACTAACACACACCTATACTTTAACATTTATTTCAAATGCAAATAAGAAAAGGAAAAGAAACTAAAATCTTTATAGAACAGAAAACGCAACAATTTTGCCATTTTTCTTTTGGGCTTTTTTACAGCTCCGAACCTAAAAGCAGTGTTGTTGTAGCTTCGACACTACATGTATTATTCTACCATGGTTACAACAATGCAATGAATTGTTATTGCTGTTATTATTATTATTTTAAGCCAAATACAATCTGCAAAACAGGAATCGAACCTGCATTCTCCAGACTAACACTAGTCTTTGAATTTTTTTGTAAAAGCAAAATTAAACTGGTAGAATGCTAATAAATAAATAAATAAATAAATAAATAAATGGTAAATTAAATTTCATTGATGTTTAATACATGAAATAGATATACATATGTATGCATATTGCTAAGGAACTTGTTTTTAACTGGGTGTTCTTCAAGGTTCATATGCAATTTGCAACCAAAAGAATTCAATCACATTAATTTATTTTCAATTTTTCAATTAAAGATCCTTAAATTCATGAAAAATCGATCTTGTAATCAAAGCACCAAACGGTAAAATTTATATACTTCTATAATTAAAGCCACAATACAATAATTCACTATCCATTTTATTAATATTTTTCAAATATTTTCAAAGACTCTTCCAGAAATTGTACTAAAATTTTATAATTTTTTTTTGTTAAATTTTATAGCTAATCACATATTTTCCCTCTTTATTGTTTTAGTACTAGTTATAAAGAAACTTGAGTTTTTAGTTTTCAATAAAATAAAAAAATAAATAAAAAACATTTTTCATATAAAAGTCGAATTTTTGTATATTTTATCGATGATCATATAAGTTTGTCCTGTTTTATGTAGAATCGCTAATTAGCGAAAGAATTATTTTAAAGTTTGCCTTATAAAAATCTATTTTTTTTATATAAAAATCGAATTTTGTCAATTCTAAAGTTGATCGAGGCGATCTCGATTAATAAATTTAAAAAAATGGTGATCATAGATTTTCAGATTATATGTATGTAGATGTACACGTGTATCTGGTAAATAGTTAACCTGTTAGCCGATTAATTACTAATCGATTAACTGGTTGATTTATTCAAAATTGTTTTTTTTATAAACAATTAAATTGATAAATTTGTATCGATAAACCGATTAAACAAAATTTTATATTTCTTGTTTTACTTATAATTTTTTGCTTTAAGTGTTTAATTTGATATAATGGCATAATGAAAGATTTTATATGTTTAGACAAACCCAGAAAAGCGACTAAGAAATTGTATATTCTCCATTATAGCTTAGTTTCGATATACATAATGATTTTTGTTTTAAAATATGTGAATATCTTGCGATTTTAAAGTTTCATTTTTAAGGTTTAAAAAAAAGCTAGTTAGCAAAACTCACGGGAATTCCCGTACTAATTTCTGGGGATTTCAGGATTCAAAACTTTCGAGTTTTTTTTTTCATTAGTTTTAATCACTTCATAGTTGTTGGTGTTTTAAACGTTTTTCCCCTTTTTTATTGGTATTTAGTAAGTTTATTAAATACTATTTAAACTAGAATTTTAAACGAATACTGGTTCAAAGCATCATCACATGCGTTCTCAAAAAAAAGTGACTCAATAAATTTTTTTTTCTTCTTTAGAGCATTAAGAAAAGTTCAGAAGTGAAAATTTAAAATTTCTTTTTTTAATAAATAAACTAAACTATAATAAAATTAAACTAAAATTTAGTGTTTATTAAAGCGTGATCCAAATACATAAATCTGCATACATTTTTCCCCCAATTTATATATAGAAATATGCAAATATGTTTAATTGTTTCTGGAAATTAGTCGACACTTGGTTCTGCATTCGCACAAACACTTACAAAAAGATATTTGTATTAATGTTTTTCAATAGAAAATATTTTTTTAGTAGCAGTTTATGAGAGTAGACATTTTTTGAGAATTATTTATTAAAAACCTTTCTGTAGAGGGTTTCGTCACAATACGAATTTCTTTAAATATTTCTTTTTTAATCATGATTTTCCTCAGAGATTTTGCTTAATGTATCATAGGAAAATAATGTCTGTTTATCTGCAGTAAACATTTAAAGTAAATATAAACAAAATCATGTACCGGTTTCTTTTCTTATTCGCTCTTTAGTTCGTATTTATTTGCAAAGAATTGCGCATGATCAATAGCTTTTAAATGAAAATATAATAGATAATTACGTATAAGATAATGGATATAGAAAGTGTAAATTAATCATAAATTCATCAAAAAGTAAAAATACTCAATACGAAAATCGATAGATTTGTAAAGAACCTAATTTAAAATTTTAATATTTAATTTTAACATTAATTAACAACTTCGTTGTGAATTAGTATGAATATAGGCATTTCTGAAAATTGTTTAATATGATATTAATAGACAATTTTCATTAGCAGATGTGTAACTGGCGCAGGCACACAGTTACGGGAGGAAAGAGGTATAAATCTAATTTTAAATCAAAAGAAACAAATAAAATATGCTGTTCCCAAGTCAACGATTCTGTTTGTTAATAGTGACAACATCCGCATAAGTTATGAAGTAGAAATAATCTGTTTAATAATTTGGAGAAATGATTTGAAATTGCAGATGTTAGTAAAAATAAAAGAGCCCGCAAAACATCTGAAGAAACCGAGCAAATTGGCATAGTTTTGGGTCTAAAGTTATTCAACAAATGAAAAATTTGCGACTTTTTTTTAAGTATTTGCAGAAATAAATACTTGTTAAATAGTTTTAGATTGAAAAAAGTTTTTAAACTTTAAGCCATATAAAATATTTGTTTTGAAAAAACTTTCTATATCTTGTTTCGAATTCAAAAATAAAAACCTTCAAGTTTTCTCGAATTCTTTACACTTGCCCTATTAATATTTGCAGCTGTACTTGTCCATTCCATCTAAAAAAGAGGAAAAGGAGTGTTCACATATTATGGAAATTATAATTTATACTGAACATTTTTTTTGTCTCCTCCGTTAAGAGTGGCAAATATGCCATATACTACTGATTGCTAATGAAAACGCATACATACATAAGTAGATCTTTTTGTACTTTTTTCGAATATGATTGAAAGAAATTGTTGTTTGTTAGAATCAGAATATCTACATAAGTCGACGGAAAAAGAATTCTTGTTTTAAAACTCTTGTGATTTAATTCATTCTACCATAATTTGAACATTGATATTATTAAATCTTTTTCCAATTAAAAAACACTAGAAATTAGTTTTCCCGTTTCGCGGCAGTTTGTTCTGCGAATAATCGGAGGATTTTTTTTAAACGACTTAAAATTCTATTTCGAATTGCAGAAGTAGGTACACATATTTTTGTGTAGAAAAAAGGATGTAAATAGATATGATATATATGAAAAGCTTTTCCAAGTTCAAATTAATTGTTTCTTTACAAAAACTAATTTCGAAAATTATCGCAATAAAAAAGTAGAAGCATGATTTTTATATTATGGCGAACGTTCAGGCCTCTGCAGACAGGGTGTAATGAAACCATTCACACTGTGTTTACCCTTCTTATAACTTTGATTCACTTAATCATAAAATTATTAAACTTAAAATATTTTTTACCTTTTTAATAAATACGGATTTTTTTTTGCAATTCTAATGCGCGAAATAATTATGAACATTTTGACTTTTCTAATATGGTAAAGAATTATGGGGGAAAATACTTCCAAATTAGAAAGTTGCCTAGAAATTAGATGACATTGTACCTGTCAAGAACTTGGTCCTCAATTTGATCCCAGTACTTTTAACAGCTTAAATTTTTAGATATGAACTTGCCCCATTCTCAGATTAATGTACATAGTATGTTCTTGTGTGTATATAACATGTATTGCATGTGCAATACATGCTAATATATATAGTTATGAAAAAGCAGGAAGAATAATACAAAATAATTTGGAATTTGGATGAACCCTTGGAAAATCGTGGTTCTTTTCATACATACATACATGCATATGTACATACATACATATGTTGTGTATATAAATCTGTGACAAGGATTAACAACTAAAATTGATTTTGGAAAATCTTCAGCAGAGAGAATTTTTAACTTTAATATGGTTGCCTAAAATCAGGGAATTTAGATTAAGCTAATGTTTAAGCTCGATGTTAGCAATTTTATATGTACATATGCATACATATGTATGTTAATTTATAATTCCATTTATAATGAAACATTTTTAACTTTAAACAAAACGAACTGAATTTTGTCCTATCTCGACTTTGTGTTTTTCCTTGTGGGCACATATGTTTTGTCTAAACTACTAGCCGCCCAAAATGATTTGGGAGTCGTCATGAAACAAGACATTATACAATTTTTGACCATGTTTGCATATGCTTTCAAAAAGAGCTCCAAAAGCCGTAATATGAAGCAATTTATATTGTACCCTTACGAATAAATTTAAATACGCCAACAAATCCTTTATTAATATGTGTTATTTAAATTTATATTTACCAGTATGAATTATTGGTTCTTCTTAGAACTTCCCGCCTTTTTTTGTTTAGATGGCAAGAGTTTATTGAACAACAGTTTATGGAAGTCTTCAAAATACTTATACTTTCCTGCAGTAAACTAAAAAATTTCCTTTCCGAACTAAATTCCGCTATTAATAATATTAACAAGGAATATTATTGCTCTTTTATACAAACTTTTATAAAATTCTCAACCGCCATTAGAAACACAAATAAGACATTAGAAACACAATTAGAATGAAAATTCTAACTAGTTTGACAAATCTATTGGTGTTGTTTCAATTCGCCTAATGCCACTCTCTATTGTGAATTAAATGTTTACACCAATAATAAAAGAATAAGCACAATCGAAATGCCATATCAAAACGAAATGCCAAAAAACAATGAGAAAAATTCGGCAAAATAATAAATTATCATAAATTGTTGCCAATGAATCTTTAAATATTTAATAATATTTGTGATAGTTATAAAACCTAAAAAATTGTTCCTTGGAATGATATAAGTGAAAGGCTAATCTTTCGCAAAGCTCAATATTGTTGTAATTGCTAAAAAAAATATTTCCCAAGCACTCGAAAATAAAAAATTCAATAAGCAAAAACAAGTATCAAAGGGATACAAAAACAATAAATAAAAAAGAGGAAAAATAATAATTGTTGATAATACAGCAAAGTCTTATTAGATTTATTTGTTTTTGCGTTTTGTTGAAATGTTTTAAGAAAATTTGTTAAAAATAGACAAGAAATTGTTTATTTGCAAGTGCTATGAATGCTGTTAGTGTGTATGTTAGCACTGCTAAATTGGTACTCCAGTCGACGGAGGCAACTGCAGCAGCAGCCAGCTTAAGTCCAGAATTATCTCGCCTCTTATTAAAACTACGTCAGCTGCTGTCGTGTGTAGTGTGTAATCGATTGGTAAATGATCCTTATGCTCCCCAAACTGGACAGTGTGCTCATAATGTGTGCCGCCTGTGTGTGCGAGGACAAAAGATGCTGCATCCGGTCTGTACATACTGCAAAGATAATAAAGATTTCAAAACTTATAAAGAAAACAAGCAATTACGTTGCCTTTTACTGTGCTACAAAAGCTTATGCGAACATTTAAGGTGTAGCTCAATGTTTGGTCATTTCGCTGGACTCAAAGTGGGACAATGCAACAGTGCAGCAGTTCCCTCTGTCGTTGTGCCTCAAATGTCTTTACAAGAATTAATAATTGAAGGAGCCAGTTACGATGACATTTTAAATGCTTTTAGTAGCGATTTACCAAAACCACTTATTGTGCCCATGGCTAAACACCAGCAAATGCCTGCCTTAGTAACACCGTTAACATCAATTGGTGCAGCAACACCACTTGTTCCAATACAAAATCCTATTAAAGTCACGGGTTTGCAACTGAGTGTTTCTAAGGTATCTAATACGCCTGTAACGGTTTCAACGCCTGTAACAACGTTCGGCCCTAAATTAAAGATAGACAATTCTTCTCAGCATCTTTATAAACATCATACGGCTACAACAACATCAACTTCTTCACTTTCTAATACTACTACTACTACTACGAAAGATCATCAAACACCTTCAAATACGACATTGACACACGCACAACTTATTCAATTAAACCAACTAAAAAATTCTGGCAATATCACTTATATAGGACCTAATACGCGAGGAATAGTTGTGCCTATCGTGTCATCTGCGGGAACATCAGCTGTACCACTATCCATAGCATCAGCGCGTTTACAAACTCTTAATCGGCAGTTGGTTCAAGCAAGAGCTCTAGCTGCTTTTTCAACAACCACAGCGCCTACCACATCTATTAGTACCACAAACAACTCTATTATTGAACATAGGAATCCTTTAGGGACTTTTAAAGCAGCAACGACTTCATCACAGACCCTGAAAGCTGTAGCAACTTTTAGTTCGTCATCATCATCAGGAACTACCAGTACTAATTGTATGACAGCAACATCTCAAGTAAGAAATCCACCCCCAATAAAAACGGTTTCAAATGGATCTGCTATGTATTCCGTGCTTTATACCGGTATTGGAAATAAAATTACAATAAAAAGAAAAACTGAAGGCGATGAGGATACAGCTCAAAAGGTATAATATACCAATATATCAATATAGTTTGATATAAATATCATTGTATATGTTTGTATATAGATACATATATAATTTGTTTTTTATATTTTTTTAGAAAAATACTTCCATCTCAACTACAAGTTCGAATCTCCTACAACCATTGACGAAGATACCAAATAAAAAGCGCGGTTGCCGATGCGGCAATACTACTGCTACACCTGGAAAGTTAACATGTTGTGGCCAACGCTGTCCCTGTTATGTAGATTCGAAATCATGTATTGGCTGCAAATGTCGGGGTTGTCGGAATCCTCACCGCCCTGATGGCAATAAAGTGCGCCCAATTATACCCGAACTTGCCTGCTATGAAATACAAATGGCAGATGATTTAGGAAATGTTAATGATTTGCCTATAGCAACAACGTCGAATGTATTGAATACCATTAATAATGATGATAATCCAACAACAAATCTCACTACCACTACTATAAATTTGAATGCAACTACCTCGTCATCAGCGGCTGCTACGATAGCATCGACTTCTTCAACTACAACTTTAAGACCATTTAGAAGTTTACATCACTTTAGCTCGCCGTCCATCAGTAGCAGTAACTGTATTACAACATCTACCATTCCTCCTTTAACATCTACCACAATGCCAACGCAAACATCAAGCATGACGCAGGCGTCATTTGGATCTACCTCGGCATCATCAACACCCGTGTCGGTTTCAACATCAATGTCATCAAATATCGCAGCTCCTGGAAGTATTGTGCAATTAGATCAAATACAAAGAGAATCATTGTTAATACAAAATGCAGAAGGAAAATTTCAAGGTATGTTGAGAGTCTTGTAAATTTTTTTATATAACTATTCTAGCCATGCATAGTTATGTATGTATGTGGATTATAAAATTGACATATGGACAGAAAACATTGAATTGATATTATAACATTGTCTATGGCAATATGGTTGGTTCCATAAGGCTGAATGCAGATGGCGCAATATAAGCACGTGCAAGGTTGCAAAGAAATTGTGGCCTTGCTATAATTATAAGCGCTCAATGCAACTAACACGCAGAAACCGCAAGGACATCTCGAGGGTCGTTGCAGTTATGACGGGACACTGGACGGTTGGCAGACATGCCAGTAGGATAGGTCTGTCCTACAACGAGTTCTGCCGAAGTTGTCGAGAAGAAAGCAAAGAGGAGACAATCTTCCACTTTCTTTGCGAATGTCCGGCTTTGCATATCTCGAGACACAAGTTTTTAGGCAATCATGTACTAGAGGACCTTTCAGATTTATCAGAGATAGGACTGAGCGATCTTATTAGATATCTCAATGCGACGGGTTGGATCTAGTATCAATCACTGTATCCGAGTACTTAGATACGGCTACACATAGTTTGACACCGACGAGTGCAGTGGTCCTTTCAAAAAGGAATCTTATAGATTCTACTTGAATGCCTACGTGTAGTGGGCAGCCACGTAAACCAACAAACCATGGCAATATGACTGCTTCAGATTTTTTTATTTGATGTCTACGGCAGTTATGAAAAAAATGGAACCTTTGAAACGAAGATATTTTACAAAAAATTGGTATCCGTATATTAAACACAACTGAGTCTGTTTGAGGCGTTCTTGTAAAAAGTTCTTTTTTTATACATACATACAGAACAGGAAAAATAATAGCACTTTGGTCAATATGAATGATTTTCTTTATACAAAATTTTTATATTAATTTTGTGTAACATGAATTCTTTCTGCAAAAGAGGAAATAATTTCTAAGAGGAGCTGTGAAGACTTGGCAAGCTCAATTCCAAAGCGATGTGCTGGCTTTATTGACAAAGGTCTTGTTACCGAATATAAATTAATCGTATTTTATGTTTCCATTAATCGTTTTATGTTTTTTAAGTTTTGCGTTATCTAAAAAAAAAGCACTATTTTTTAGCGACCAATTTTCAAATTAAAACAGTATTTTGGAAATAGTTTCATTAAAAGTCAAGTGCAATTTGTTTATTAAATAGAACTCCAACGCTGTTATGAAGACAACGTGTTCCTATAATGCTACTTTTCACCGCCTCTGTACATATATATATGTATGTATAGCTTATTGGATTTATCGTATGGCGATTCAACTAAGATGTATTAAATTCGTCGATGTTTCTTCCTTATATTAATTCCCCTTGAAAATGGAGTAACATTTATACGCTGTAAAGCAAATTTAAATAATAGTTTAATAAATTATACAACTTTTATTTCATTAAATTTTAATTGAAGTCTTATTTGCCGAATGTATTCTTTGTTTACTTTTAACGAACTAAAATGCGTTTCTCTGTTTTCCAAATAGTTGTCAACGTCTTTACCACTGGTGCCAGTCCCGTAGGCAACAGCAGTTGTGCTGGGCAGTCATCAAACCAAATACCTTCATTACAAAGGATCAAGACAATGCCTCAAACTATAGTGTCATCTCACAATAGTTTTGTATTGCCTTCGTCCATAAGCACTACATCAATGTCTGGTACCACAACAACAACATCTTTGCCGCAACTAATTTTACAATCCCAACAGCAACAACCAACGCATCAATTAGTTCAACACAATCAACAACACCAACAGCAACAACATATGAATCATCAAATACTTACACCCCAAAGAATTCCTAGTAATATAACCGCCACCTCATTACCCTTGCAATTGCAACAACAACTTAATCAGAATATAATAACAGTGCATGCGATACATACAAATCCAACGTCAAATACATCACCAATTACAGCGCCTGTACTAACACCCTCATCCTCTCCAGCTCCCACTTCAGCAACTTTATCAATGCCTTCTTTAGTCAAAAACAATACACATTCTGGCTTAGAATTATCAGATTCATCTGAAGTCAGTCGGAATACTTATACGAATATTTTTGTATCGTCTTCCTCGTCTGATAATATCAAAACGACCTCCTCATCTATAACGTCCATTCCTTTAACAATGTCACTAGCCGGAACTGTACATACGCAATCATATAATAGAAAATCTTTAAATTCACCAAATTTTTAAAGAAAAAAACTTTCGCAACGCAACTACATATGAATTCTCAATCCCTCATTTTAACAACATCAAAATCCTTTAACTCCCAACGATTTAAGAATCTAGATTCTCTAGGAATAATTCATACATACATATTTAAATTAGTTTGGAGTCGGCAGATCAAAAAGCACAAACTTTTACCACAAAAAATAACATTTAAAAAATAATATTTTGCCAATAAAATTATTTAAAATTTTATACCTGTCGCACAATAGCTGTGTTCGAGTACTTTCACAGTAAAATGCAGTAAATGAGTAATTACTGAGTAAACTGAAAAATTTACTCTCAAAAAAAGCTATTGCCCAAAAAAGTACGCGAACGGAAAAGTTGTCAAAATTAGTAAGATTTAGAAAACAGGCGATTGCAAATCAATATAGTGTTGAAATATATTTGCACTTTTGACTACTCAACTCTTTTTCTTGTTGATACTCGATGCAATATATATTATAACACAAATATTTTAAGAAAATATGAACAAATTATTTCCTATAATCGTGTGTTTATAAATGTGTTTATTTTCATTTTATTTGATTTTCCTAATTTGTGTCTGGTTAAATTTATTCAAAAGTATATGATTATATGTTTTTGCTATTGACTACCTTAAAAGCAAGTGCGGTACTAAGTAACCATATACTTAGCATTTTCACAACTCTAAAGAAATAACAAAAATGCCTTTCAATGGTTTCTACAACATGTATTTCCTTTTTAAAAGGAATATACATACATGTTTAACGAACGAATAATTTAAAAATAATTAATTTAATTTAATTTTTATTATTTTGTCTCAGTTTTTCTTTTTTTTAAATAAATTTTTCACAAATTGTATACTTTTTGATTTCCTACTTTTGTTTGTTTACCTTTTGAATCATATGTTTTTCTGTTTTGCTAAATTTTACTACAAGAAATTTCTGCAGTAAAAATTTGTAAATTCTCAGCCATGAACTGTCACTTTACGCTCTCAATTTGTGTTCTCATTTACTGTAACTGGAGTAAACAAACGCAGTTTGGTAAAATGCAGTAAAGTTCTGTAAAAATTCGTAAAAACTTTTGGGTACTCGAACACACTTAATATCGAAAGAAATTTTTTTTCTTGTTTCAACTTTTCATTTGTTTTAATAAAGGTTTAGCTTGCTTAATATCTCTAGTTGCAACATTGAAATGCGCATAGGAAATATCAATCAATATCCCTCAATAATCAAATTCGATGTATTTTTAATAAAACAATTAATATTTTATATAATACATAAAATATAAATTTTTAATATATTAATTATATAATATATAAAATATTAATTTTGGAAAAAAGTGCGATTATAAATTTAATAAACTAAATTTTAGCAATTTTAATACAAATTAAATAATCGTTCAGTGGTTTTTAAATTAAATTAGGTATAGCAATTTAATCAAATAGTTCTCAAACGTTGAAGCCAAATGTTACAAAAAATATTAATTTTAAAAATAAAATCAGCAAATTGTAACGTTTAACTCTGACAGATTGCAAGTGAAATACTCTCTCTCTCTCATTATTGATTATTTCGAAAAAAAAAATAGAAAAGAAAAAATAATTTAAAATTTAGTTTAGGAATACATAAATACTTTTTATCTGCCTGTCCCTTCGAACACACACATGCACAATCATCTGTAAAATACACTTGGAAAACACAAATAATTTAGTTAATTTCGAAATAAACTTACAATGTAAAACGCTAGGCTGATAGTGTTTAGTTTTATTTAAAAGTAATATTTCTTTCTTTCTTAAAAGAAACGCATCTTATTTCCCTTACAACTTAATAAATAGCATGCTTGAGCCCAATTACGTTTTATTTATTGCCTTATTTCATTTAAGACAAATTTTATTTAAGGACTAAATATATCATTTATCCTTTTGCATTCAATTGTAGCTTTAATTTTTTTTTTAATAGAAACGTATTTTATTTGCAAAATAAATATTATAATACTAAAAAATGTTTGCTTCAAAATTATAAAACTTAATATTTAAGTGTTGCATTTGTGTTTGAGTAATTTTAAGATGTATCGTTTTTATTTTCTAAAACAAACTTTGAACATACAACTATTTATTGATTTATCTATTTTATTTAATCAATTAACGTTTAAGATGAAGTGTAATAATTGATGTATTCAAAATTATTTAATTTATATACTTAAAAAATAAAAAAAATTTTAGCAAGAAATATTTTACATAAAATAAATATTGAAAAAAAAAAACAGTTGAAGTTTGAATGAAATATTTTCTATTTGGACCACGGTGACTTGAACTCTTATTAAATCATATTATTATCATAATAATCTGTTCTTTCAGTTTCAATTGAAAATGCTCACAATCACATTTGCCCGCATAAAAACTCTAGCTAAGGAAGCAACACATCTCATATTCCTCATTTGCCAAACGACAGTCGAAGAAAGCGTTTGCTTTGCCACTTAATCATTAAATAAATACAAATAAATAAAGTCAAACAGATAAACCTCATCGTGTCTGCGCTCAGTTTAATCTTTAAGTACAAATTTGTACATGGGAATTTGTGGAAGTCGCTGATAATACTGATAGTGATAAATAATTACGTAGAGTTTATTTTACGTAGAATAATTTTTTAATTTTACTATTTATTAAAAATATATAATGGAATTCAAAAAATTTTGGCTGGTTTTGAGCATAGCGCTGGCTTTGGCGGCAGTTAATGTAGAAACACAGGAAGAAGATGAGGAGGAGAGTGGTAGGAGGCAAAAATAAAAGAACTCATTCCAAGCAAAAAAAAATAAAAAAAAATTTCGATTGTTTTTCTAGGAGAAAATGCAAATTCAATTGATGATCACAATATTCATGTAACGGAGAATCGTTTGGCTGCCCAGCTGTATGCGGTTCTCGAGCATTACAAACAAGAAGATCCGGTAGGATTTCCCGGTGCACCCATTCCTGATCCCATGGACGTACCTGATATGAAAAAAAGTTTAGGCATGGCCAACTTAAATATGATGAAAGTTAAGGCCTATGGCATATCAAAATTTCGCATTACCAATATCAATGCCGATTTGAAAGCAATGAAGGTACGTTTCCCAACAATTTTATTTGAGCGTCTTAACAAACAAATAAAATTAACTTTGTCAATCTTAAATGTTATTCTTAAAAAAACGATTGAATAAATTTTGAACATCGCCAAATATTCACAAACTATCAGCGGAAAAAACCCAAAGAAATTAACGTGAGAAATCGTTCGTTAATAACATTTTTGCACGGGTGTTTCGTGGTTTATAATTAGTGTACACATTTCGTGCGTTTTCAAATATATTCCGGTACAGAATTTTGTATTTCTTACCTGGCACAACTTTAACATGATAGCAATGGTAATAGAATAACTTGTATTGCAGAAATTTGCATTCCATAAATGACGACTATTGATCGTAATTCTACTCAACTGTGACAGGTCTGTCACAGAATTTATACAAAAGTGAATATAGTTTTTTTTTTTTAAATACAAAACTAATAAAGTATATAATTATGTATCGTTCTTTAAAATTATTTGAGAACTACATATGTTTGTATGTGCTTTACAGCACGTTGGTTTTAAGCTATTGCATAGCTCTTATCGCGGGCTTTGAGCGCGGCGACCGAATCGAGAAATTCCGTAACGAAAAAACCCAACATTAAGTTTGTTTCTTAAGTCTTTTGTTTTTTTAAGTATTTGAATCGCCTAGCGTATATTAACTAATAAAGTATGCTATTGATTTCATTAACATAAAGTACTGCCAGAACAGATTTTTACATGTAGAAAAAAACAAAATGGCGTACTTACAAGCAATCGTGCTTGACAAAAAACGATATACACAAACAAACAGACAATTCGTAGGTTCTTAAACGGTATTTTCAAGATATTTAGAGGATATCAAGTCTCAAACTTATGTTTCTTATTTCAGTTACCATAAACCTGTAGTTTTAATGATAAAAATTCCTGAATATCCTACATGTATTGTAAGATAACAATAATATTTTAAACGATATTAAATTATCATTTATTCAATAAGAGAAAAAAAATTGTTGTCTTATCGGTCACCACGTACAAAAAGTGTAACTTGAATATCAAAGAAAAAACTTGAATTAATATACTGCATAAATAAAAAAATAATTATAATTGTATAAGTTGATAAAATATGCTATGCAATAGCTTTGCCGCGGCAGTCCCCGAGTGCCAAACGTCTTTTTTTGTAGAAACATCCATTGCATAGGCAGGAATGGAACTTTATAATAACCTAGTGTGTACTATCCACTAGTCTACGGGAACTCCCCCAAAATGAAGGGGTAGAAAAAAGAGCGTAACAGTAAAAACCGACACTTTTACCATTAGAGCAATGCATGTAGCGATTGATCCATTATTATTGCTGCTATTTTTATTCTTATATATTCGAATTTTATTGTGAAAAATTTCAAAACATACTTTAGGGAAGTTTACTTCTATGTTACCAGGAAATGAAATTGGTCGAATACTAAAGATGTAAAAAATAATGCCATTCTACAGGGTTAAAGCTAAAGGATACATTGAATTGCATTGTTATTTAACACAAGAAATATGAGTGCATATAGTATGCAGCTAAAGAACTGAAACTGAAAATGTTTATTTAATCCACATCTTCTTTTTAGGTCGAGGCAGGCATCGAACTAGATACAATGATTACCAAAGGCATGTACACGCTAAGCTCATTCATATCGAAAGCAAATGGCCCATTTACTGTCATTTTAAAAAAGGTATTTGTTAAGGCTACCGCCTCATTACAAGTGCAGCGTGATGGCCACTTAACTACGGATCGGATTAAAATGGATATAACATTTAAGGATATGGCAATGGATTTCCAAAACTTAGGCTTTTTGGGTACCGTTTTTCAGGGTATAGTGAATTCTGCGCCAAATCTAGTGTTTGATGCAATGAAGCCGTTCATGCTACAGGAAGCCGATAAGAAATTACGTGGAGAAATCAATAATAATATTGTCAAGTTAATGGGAGATAAATTGTTACCAAACTCCATAACACCTCTAGATATGGCCATTGCCGAGGGTCGCAAGAAAGTACGCGAAATGGGTTATGATCCATATCGTATGCCCGACTACAATCGCACAGTTGGCGTTTTCAGCATGCAGCTTTCAAACACTTGGATTAATGGTATTTCATCATTCTATCGTGTCGGCGATGTTATTGTTTCAATGGAGAATAACACTATATCGCTTAAAGTTAAAGTTGGCACTCAACAAATAGCTGGAGCTAGTCAATGGGAAGTGGGCTGTGGCTTGATATCACGTGTTGGTCATGTTCAGTTTACCGTTCAACACATACGCATAACACTCAGTGTTAGCCAAGCTTTAGATACCCGTAAGAGACCACTCATTAATGACCTTCAAATCGATTTGGGAAATATACAAGTACGTTGTGACGGAGCGGGTACTTTGGATTATATAATGGAATTCGTTGTCAATGTTTTGCCCAATCTTTTACGTTATCAAATCATGGACGCTTTAGAAAATCCCATTAAAATGCGCATACAAGAAAAATTCAATACCATTGACGTAGAGCAGGCTATTAAAGACAACATTGAAAAATTTCAAACGGAAGGTAAAATGTCATTTGATTTTAAATTATAGAATTTTGTAAGAAAGAACTTTAATTATTGTGTTTAAATAAGAACAAAAAACTTTTATGTCATTAAATGTGCTAGAATACAATTTACTAAAAATAAATTTTAATAAATATTAAATTGTAAATAAAAATTAAAATGTTTGTAATTAAAATGTTTTTTTTGTTGCATTTTCCACTAAATCCATTTATTTTCAATCACACGACAATTAAATAATTTATATAGGTAGAAATCAATTCAGGGATCTTTTACAGAAAAACACATTAATTGTAATTTCATGCGGTCCTTAACAAGTTCTAAGATTTCATCAGCCTTTTTATGTTGATCCGTATCGAGAGGAGGATTAATGGCTTCTAATGCTTCAAGGAAGTAGTTTCTAAACAAGAAATAACAATGTTTAGTTTAGCCCTGCCAAATAAAATACATTCAAAAATTACCTTCCCGTTTCATTTGTATATAATTTAAGGGCATCTCTTAATAATCGTATATCAACGCTGGCTTGTATGGCTCCAGTATAACTGAACTGCGGTACGCAACTCATTAAACGTGCCAACTCTTCGGATATAGTTAAAACAATAGGTTCAAGTATGGGTCTCAATAAAGCGGGTGATATGGTGAATATTTCCGAATAAACACCAACTAAATTATCACAACATTCATGGGCATAAGGTCTTAACTGACCGATTGGCATTTCAATATCCCATTGAAAAGCTCCCAAATACATGGAAGGTTCTATTGTGCCCACTAAAGGATCACCTTTGTGTTCGACGTAGGCATCAAGAATGTTTGAAAATAACTTGTTTACAGAATAACGAGCAGTCTCAATAGCCAGTGAAGGCAAAGGATAACCATACCTTTAAGAGAATTTAAGAAAAGTAAGATTGGAGATAATAAATTTATTGTATGTATTTACTTACTTTTCAAAAAGTTTTCCGACTTGATGGAAAAAGCTTTTATTGCAGTAAGCACAGTTGGCCAAGCAACATAACATACGCTGTTCCCAGGTGATGGCTGTTGCTGTCGATGAAGATAGACTCGTAAATCTTCCAGAAGCAGCACCACTTAATTGGTTACTTGGATATCCCAATAACTGGGAAACATTGTGTGTTGGGGTCTCTTCTTTATGGGAATGAAAAGCCAATTCTTGTATGACATTACAAAAGCACAAAAGTAACTGCTGCAATCGTAATGACACTTCGCGCTGACCATCTGATTCGGACTCTAACAGATTGCCTTCTCTAAAATGTTTGATATTCCCCAAAATAAATATTTTATATTCCATACAATAATTGAGTTGTAAAAACAAAAAACTTACCTCATTTCGGGATTAATGCAAGACAGTTGGGCATCTTCCAGTGTCTCAATTAGTAATTCCTCTAAACGTTGAGGTAATAAGGTTGCACCTGGAAAATTTTCCACACCCATTTCCCATGTCTCCAATTCAGCGAGTTTATCACAGTTTTGTGTTGCTTTTTCAAATATATTAGAAAAACAGTGCAACCGTGTTGCATCAATAAATTTCTGTACAATGTCCAAAGCAGAAGAAGGCAAATCCAAACTTATCAAGGTTGCATAAGTTATGCGTGTATAGCGAAGACACTGCGGTAGCCATGATTTAAAAACATCATGTGATCCGTGGTTTACGGGCCATATCAGCCCAACGGATTGCCTTAGAGTGCGTGCCTCAGCATCTGTGGTACACATGGCAACTTTCAGATAAATGCAAAATTTTTCAATGGCATTCAAAATCATGCGCTACAAAGCAACATCAATATTAGCACTGAATAACTTTAAATATTAATTAACTTAACTACCTTAAAATCGCCTGGCCTTGGGTCATTTGGACCTCTAAGTTCTCCGGTAAAGTACATCTGTCCAAGACGCCACAAGTCGGGTAATTGAGATGCTGCTATTTCGCAAATTTCTTCACAAAACAACACACGGTTGGGAGTTTGCGATATATCACGATTTTTGCTTTCTGTATTTAATAAAAGATCCTTTAAATTCAAATAATTTTGCAATTGATTAAAAAATTCTTACTCTCTACTCCCTGGGCATCTTTGCTGGCATATTGCTCAAATGTTTGCTTAAACGTTTGTTCCAAATATTTGGATCTGGCATCAATTGCATCCCAAGCTGGATCGGTATTGCGTAGCTTATCATTAAGGGTACTTCCAGACTGCTGTACTTCTAAACTTATTAAAGCTTTAATGAGTTTACGTTGCTGATCAACGCTTTGAGGCATTTTAATAACTTTTTCATGTAACTGTTTGCGAATTTGGAGAATGCGTTGATCGACTTCTTCCATTACTTTACGAAATATCTATTTGAAATACGCATGGAGGTTAAAGTTTGTCGAAATCTTGTGATCTTAGAAACTTACTGGAATTTCGGTTTTCCCAAAACGGCTCTTTGCTCTGGCGTAATCATTGACCACAATGTCAAATTCTCCTGCTGCTGCCTTTTTTTCGACGGAGTTCGGTAGGCAAAAGAGAAATTTGTGCCGCGATAATGCTAACAATACTGCCCTAGTGGAATCAGCTTTTTCTTTGCGCAACAAAACATCGTTAAAAATGTTTTCGGACTCAGAAATGGAATCTTAAATACGAATATATATAGTTAAGAGTAATGCGTTATTAAGAAATAACCTACTTTCAATTTCCTCTTGCAAAACACGCAAAGGTTCCGGTCCATATTGTTTTTGATCTTCTTGAAGTTTATCCCGTATATTCATCATTGTATCCAACTGATCAATTACAGAGCCAGCATTAGATTTTAGAAAGGAGAGTTGCCCCTCTTTTTGCGATTCAACTTTACGATTTAGATAATTAAGACCTGCCTTAAGATCGGCAAAGGTAGTTGCAGAATGCTTTTCTAACAAGAACAGTGCTGGAGAGAAATTTTCTTGCAACAAGTCACCAGTGTTATTTGGAAAAAGTTCTCTTAAATTTTCGACATTTTTCTGTTCATTTCCCTCAGTGGATAGGCCCAAAGGGTCCTCTTGCGTAAGAACAGACTGCACAAGAGTGCGCCTACCCCAAGCAAAATTTTGTGATGGCGCCTCATCTATCCAAACTGCTGATTCTTTTAACGGTCCAATTATTTCATGATGACCAATAGCTCTAAACTGCACTGACGACGAACCTTCACCCCCGCTTCTTGTTGTAACAATAATATCACCAGTTCCCTTAGCGGGGCCTGTTCGGGCAATGATTTTATTAGGCGAAACCCATTCAGCCGATAATAAGCAATCGAAACCACAAATTTTTAAACCTTTTAAAAACACAAGTTCAATTTATGGATGAAAAAGAGTCAAGACAAACAAAGTCTACGCCCTTCAAAAGCGAACATATAAACTCACCTATCAAATCGGTTGGTTTAGAACCCAAAAATTCGCCACGAATAATAACACGAGTTCCAGGTGGTCCCTCTTTTGGTGAAAGGCCAGTAACAACAGGTTGTGGAGCCATAACACAATAAGTTTATCTTCTAATGTCCTTAGGAAATTACAGAGAAATAGAAAAACAACACCCTTTAATAAACAATCAAAACAAATAACTGTGTTGTTATGAGACGAACGGAAAGAAAAGCTTTAAATAAATAATATTAAGAGGGTAACATTTATTACAGCATTTTGTTGTATGACCTTCCATATTATTCGAGTAAAATTTAATCATTATTTCTGAATTTGAAACAAATTAAGTTTAGTAAGAAAAAAGTGTTTATAATATTCGAAAAGTTATATCCGATGGACGAGCATCAATTTATCAAATATCACATTTTGATATGAGCACATGTGAAAACTAATTGAAAAATTGGTTTTTTGGTATGAAAAAAATTTGTGTGAGTGTGCAAATATAGATACGTCTACACAAAGTTCAAGACGATTTTTGAAAGGACATTATGAAATATGCATTATCTGTTTGTTTTATATTTAGCAAGTTAATTGTTTTATTGCACTGGAATCATGTATGGTAATAAATAAAAGTGATTGAGCCCCATAACTATGAGTATAAGGAATAGCACCAAATATTTTTCGTATTTCCGTATTGCACAATAAACAAATATGCATTGCATATCTCTTGTAGTGGAGTGCTAAGTTGAAACCTATGTTGATCCTTACATATACTATGTATATATATTCCGCTTCTCCAAAGAAATTTCATATTCTTTAAATTTATTGGCTTTTTGCTTTTATAATATAATTTGGAGACCTGGCAATTCATATTAATATTGGATTTGTGAAAAGTAATTAGTTTACTTTGAGTGATAAAAGAAGAAGCATATCAAAATAGTTTTATTATTTTAAACGGATGCAGGCCAAGAATGGATGACGTAGCCAGCGCACAGCTAGAAAATGCAAATTTACGTAAAATTCGTTCTCGTCTTCTTCTTTGGGACTCAAAAACCAACGCACTTGCTCCATTGAGTGTCGTACAAGATGAATGTCTAGAGCAAATCAATTCCATCTGGTCTCAGGAAACGGAGGTAATATAACAAATATCGTTTTGAGGAAGTAACTTGAAATTTCATATATGTACCTATAACATGTAATTATTAGTCTCCACCCTTGGAGCAACCTATTCCTGAAGTAAAATCTAACTTAAATGGCAGTGAAATAAATTCATCGTCGCTTAATACATTGCTGCAATCACTGCCCCCGGGCATCGATACAACACACGATTTTTTGATGTTGTATGATAGTGTTCACGCAGAGATTCATGAAAACAGTGATGCAGAGTCACATCGCTATTTGCAACAGTTGGTCGCTCGAAGCACCGAATGCCAGCATATGCGGACACAACTTGAAGAAGCAATGGGTCGTTTAAATAAACTACGTGAGGAGTATGCATTTGCATCAGAAAAAACGGAGGCTCTTAATTGCGCTAGTGAACAGTTAATCGACGAGCAAGAAAAACTCCAATCTCTCGGTGATGAAATACATAAACGTTTGCATTACTTTAACCAAGTAGAACTATTGCATCAGCGTTTACACAGTCCTACACTATCTGTTGCTTCGGACTCATTTCGTGAATGCTTGACAAAGATAGATGAATGCTTAACTTATTTTAAGGAACATGTAAGTAAGAGTGTAAGATAAAGTTACTTTCACAACTTCCTTATTCTTATTTCTAGCCGAACTTTAAAGATTCTCCAGCTTTTATAATTAAATATAAACATTGTTTGGCCAAGGCCGTTACGCTTGTTAAAAACTATGTGAATACTGTGATGTCGCAAGCTACAGAAGCCACTTTGCACCCAAAAAAAAGTTTAACAGGTAGTAGCAGCAGCAGTGCATCGGAAATGTCTATTACCTCTCCTGATGCCGCATTTGCTTTATATTATGGCAAATATCAAACATCTGCTGCCAAAGTAAAGCGAGTTTCACAAATGATTGAGACGCGCATAGATGTTTGTGCTGAGTATGTTAACCTTTTATCGGAATTACAACAGAATTATTTAAGTGAAAGAGCAACTATAATGACGCCTGCCGTAGATAAAGCCATCAAAGACATCAAGGCGCAAAATAAGGGTGATCATTGTACCCTAATGCGAAGTTCTTGTGCATTTCTAGTGCATATATGTCAAGACGAGCAGAGATTGTACTACCAGTTTTTTACAAAGGAAAGTGAGCAGTTAACGTAAGTAGAAACATATTTTTTAAATATTGATCAATAAATAATTTATAATTTGCTGTTTATTCAGCTCTTATCTCGAGGGTTTGTGTAATATTCTTTATGATACTATGCGACCTTTTATTATTCACATTAATCATTTGGAAACTTTGGCGGAAGTTTGCTCAATATTAAGGATAGAGATGTTAGAGGAACATGTGCAACAAAATCGTATGTTTTTTAGCCATTTTATTAAAAACGTGTTAATCAATGTTTCTTTAAATTTATAGCCACAGCCTTGGAAGCTTTTGCTACTATAGCCAACCAATTGCTTCAAGATGTTCAAGAACGTTTAGTGTTTAGAGCCCACTTGTATTTACAATCCGATATCTTAAATTATAACCCTTCGCCCGGAGATCTAGCTTATCCAGAAAAACTGGAGATGATGGAGGTTTGTTTTCAGAACGGGTTTTGTTTTATTTGCCCGGTATACTCAAAACTATTCTTTATTTTTCAAATTTTAGAGTATTGCTTTGTCATTGCAAGATCCTCCACACATACGCCGTTTTGATTCTAGATCTTCATTGGTGTCGACCACTTCAAATGTTACTGAGGCTGAGAGCGTAGATACCAGCGTCAGTCGCGTGAGGAATATGAGTTAGCATATAAAAAATTAGTAAATTCAAACAAGATTTACTTCAATTGTCTTATTTTTAATGTACAGATTCACCAGCTGATTTGCATGGTATGTGGTATCCGACTGTTAGACGTACGTTGGTTTGCTTGTCTCGTCTGTATCGTTGTGTTGATAGACCAATCTTCCAGGGCTTATCACAAGAAGCGCTAAAACTATGCATTCAGAGTGTTTCGGCGGCAGCATCAAAAATATCGCAGTCAAAGGTTTGTTTGCTTGGTTATTTTAAAATATCTCTCGAAATTATTTGTGCTTTCTTAATAGACTCGTATAGATGCTGAACTGTTTGAGATTAAGCACTTGCTTATATTAAGAGAACAAATCGCACCATTCCGAGTCGATTTCACAATCACAGAAACATCGTTGGACTTTAGTAAAGTAAAAACTGCCGCATTTGGGCTCTTGCAGAAGCGTAAGCAACTGTTCTCGATGGGCAGCAATAATGCTCTGCTAGAGTTTTTATTAGATGGTACACCACAAATTAAAGAACATTTATTGGACTCTCGTAAAGAAGTAGATCGCCAATTAAAGTTTGTTTGTGAAAAGTTTATAAAAGATGCTCTCAATAATTTAGCATCACCTCTGGTAACGTTTCTCGAAAAAGCACAGACAGTTGTAAGTTCAGCAACGCCTGCAATTGTCAAGGAACAGCAGCAACAACAAAGCAATAAAATAAACTATACACTGCGACAAAGTTCATGGGCCAGTCCGCAACATATAAGCAGTGTTATACAAGAGACGCAGCGTTTGATAAAGAGTAAACTACCGATGCTGCAAAGATCTATGCAATTGTATTTGAGCAACAGAGACACTGAATTCATAATTTTTCGGCCTATAAGAGTTAGTTTTGAGAAATGTCCTTATTTTTATTTAATAATTGAATTCTCTTTCTTTGTATATAATTTGTAGAACAACATAATTCAATCATTTGTGAAATTAGAACAATTGCTAACCACCAATGGTTATAGTTCCGATGACATGATAATCACAAGTTGTCCTTCCGCAGAACAGGTCTCAATAGTATTATCTAGTGCTAGTATTTTGGCAGCCGATGCAATGATTAATTTTGCTGCTGCCCAACGAAAAGCCAGTATATCATCAATAGATAACAATAGTAATTTACCACAAACTTCTGCTATCGCGGAGCCAGTGAGAAAAAATTCATTGGACAAAAAAGTTAGTTTTGAAGGTCCATACTCACAAAATGCAATGGAAAATCTGCCAGAAGTATCTGAATCTTCAGACAATAATAGCAGGGTAACGTCACCAACAGCATTATCGCCGGAACCTGCTGACACCAACGCTGTGAACTCTACGCAATAGAATAACAATATTTTTCATTTATAATTATTCTTTACTTTTATTAAACTATGCAATAAAACATACTACAATATTATAGATACGTTACACAAATATAATTTTTTTTCTAAGTTCTAAAATAAAGAAAGCGGTTAGAGCCAAATCGAGTTGATAATAGTTTCTTTTTTATATCCGTGTTAACAACGTAGTAATTTTTCCATAACCTCTTTCGCCAGTTTCAGTTTTAACAAACTTCTACATATTTCTATTTGAATTTTGAAATCTAGTAGAGCTTTGAAATTAAATCTAGATTTTTTCGCTGCAGTGCTGCTTTTAAAATCTATATTTCTATAGATTTCTAAATTATAAGTAATTTGAACTACGACAGTGAGCATTTGTCTTTGCCAGTATTTTGCTGTTGTCCACCCACTGGCACTGTAGTGTTACGTCGTTGTGCATCTGTGCCTGCTGCAGTTTCATTGCGTCTATTCCTATCATTTTCTTCATCCAACTCCATTATGGATAGAGCAATAGCACGAGCTAAAGCTTCATCTTCTGACTGAAATATAATAAAATAATTAAACTATGAAATTAAGAATATCTTATTCTACTTACTATGTTTCCCTGAATATTTTCTATTTGACTAGATCCGGCAGCCAAACGTTGGATGGCAGCCGCTCTCACAGCTGCTGTAGTGGGTTTAGGAGCAGTATTAAATAAAGTATTTGGTGGCTTTTGTGTACGTCTTTGTTCAGCAGCTTTTCTGGAATATATAAAAAATTTACATATTTAAGGTAAAATTTTATTGTAAAATCAACACATATTTTTAAGTACTTACGCTGCCACACTCCTTTTTTGATCGACATTACTTTTTACATTAACCCCAGAAGTTGATTGACATTCATGATCGGCTGTGTGACGATGACGTAAACAAAAGTTTCGTTTGCATAGTGAACAGCTTACTGGAATCAATTCTTTTCGTTTACATGACTTGTAAGAACAACGATTAGTGAATATTTTTCGAGAATCCGATTTACATTTTTGGTCGATATGCTGTCCTACCGTCAAGTCTGGTTCAACGCCTGGTGCTGTAGGCACTGGTGTCACCACATAGTGGACATAATGGCACTTTGGTAATCCTTACGCAACCGGATGTGCATTTGTGTTGTTCATAATTAAAGTGTGTGGGAACAAAAAACTTGATTGCAAGCATCACATTTCATTGGTAAAAAGTCTGCAAAGACAATTCATTGTTACTGAAGAAAATATTTCCCTTTTCCTATAAAATACAAAAAACATACAC